>JACJUY010000102.1:387630-405902 GCA_014220935.1 Platorchestia sp. MABIK | reverse complement strand
ACCTCACACTGTCACACCCCTCACAAAATGACACACCTCACACTGTCACATCCCTCACAAAATGACACACCTCACACTGTCACACACCTCACAAAATGACACACCTCATACTGTCACACACCTCACACTGTCACACCCCTCACAAAATGACACACCTCACACTATCAAAGTTGACACGATACAAGCAGGCGAAGTGAAGCCAATGCATCAGGTAAATAAACTTCTCATTACCATGCCATATGAGAAGAATTTACAGCAAATAAAAGTAGATAAACGAAGTTCTTCCATGTTGCAGCAACAATTGCTAACACATGTTATGCGTTGCACACCCACATGAACTATATTTTGGAGTGAAGCCAAAATGAGAACATTATGTACAAACACAACTTTCTTTCTAAACTAATCAAGTACGCACACAAACTAAAATACAGCTGCACGTATACAAAGAAAACCACTTCAAATTGAACAACTGGAAAAATTAAATTTAGACAAATCATTCGGGTATGGTGGAACAAAGGAAAGGATTCTGCAGGACCTGCCTAATGCACCGCTTACGTTCCCATTAGGCTCATCAAGCACGGGCGCAAAGTTCAGTTACCTGAAGCTCAGTTCGCTCGAGCTCTGCAAAGCGAGCAAAGGTGAAGGTCCCGTGGTTGGTAACCATGATACACAGCGAGGGACTACGCTCGTAATACATCATTCTCGGTTACAGATGAACTTGGAATAAAACTCTCGCTTGGCAAGATTAACACGGCACATTACTCACGAGCACAACTTCGCCGCGGGAGCTGTTAATAAGAAAAGCTACACAGGAGACGTGGGGGGAAACAAAATAAGACCCAGCCGTCTATCATTGCACTTTAATTAAGTCCCGCAGAATTATGAAGACAAATGTGCTCATTGCCCAAATCTGCATTTAAGAGCCCGTTAGACGGCTTCGCGCAGTTTTGCGGCAGTAGAGGCGACGGCTGCAACGCGCTCTCGCTATAGTCGTTGCGCTGAACTCCGGTGAAACTCACACACTCGTGCGATTTACTGCAGGAAATTATAGAGTAATATTAACCTCTACCATGAAGAAATGTTTGTCGTTATATGAACTTTTAATGATCGAAGTGAACGCAAAATCATGAACGAGAAATTCTTGTCACCGATTGATCCAGACTTAAGATTGCTACGGACTTACCGATTGCTACAGACTAAAGTAATTCATGTTAACTAGCAGGACCCGTGGAAATTCCACGGACAATGTCATCATTAAGCTAGGTGGACCCGTGATAATATCTCAACATTACCCATCCTAACCTATCCTAACTTAACAGTTTGACTGCGGTAGGTAAAACTAAAGTTCAACATTCAACTCCAATTTAAAGTTAGTAGTAGTGTGTTGAAAATTGAAAATGTTGAAGAAGGAAAACAATCTGTATCGTGCCTTCATTTAGCTATGATAAAGTATTGTAAAAATTTGTTTTGTGACTGATGGTTCGTCAGCAGCATTGTGAAAACTGCCCCTGTGGCCACCGGTGGGTCACGTCGCAGTTGAAATGTTAACCTATCTTATCCTATCGTGATGAAATGTCAAATATTTCAATGCATGTAAACGGCATCTTTCAACACAACACTCAGGAATTCGATGCCGCAAACTCGAATGACAGCGCAACGGACGGACTAACTAACTAAGGAAGGAACAAGCAGAATATTACATAGATAAAGAAAACAACACGTTCGTCTATCACAACTCGAAATTCTTGCTGTGTATAGGAAAATTCTTCATCAAAGCAATCGGAACCGAATTTGATGCAAAAATGAAACGCTTCAAAGGACGAACTTCTGAATGGAAGAAAAAAATATGAAAAAAACTGGAAGCGTTGAGCATTGACATATTTACAGAGCTGCAAACCTGCATTATAGTGCGTATAAAAATTCAAATAATTATCAAGGCCTAGCTCTCAACATCAGTGTCTCAAAAAATTGTACAAAGTAAGGGTTCTACATCTTAAAAAAACTGATTGTTATTACTCTCAGTTTTCTTAGTAGAAAAATTACACTCATGTATTAACACAACGAGTCGTATATTGTTTCTCAAATCACCTGCTTGACTTGACAATAAAATCAGCGCCATTCCTAAAAAAAATCCCTAGGATAGAGAAACATAAAATTTTTGTGGCACGAAAGAGTGAAGCAGAGTAAGCACACATCAAATTATATTAGATTAGATGTTATTTTATACCTCCCTAATCTCTAAAGCGGTCCATAGACGATCAATTTAATTGTCAATATAATTGAAAATGATGAATATTGACAATTTAATTGATCGTCTGTGAGCTTGATTGACGACCGTCAATTAATTGACTTTGTGGGCAACAAAAAAAATCTCATCAATATATTGAGTCAATGATATTGACAATTAAATTGATCGTCTATGGTCCGCTTTAGACAAAGAGTGTTCCTAAGATAGGAAGTGTAAGCGCACATCAATATCATACAGAGAGCACAAGTTCGGAAGCCCAGCGGTACATGTCAGGGAGCAAGTATCGTAATGCCATCGCGGCTTGGGTTGCAGGCCTAAAACGCGCTTGGTTTCTTAGTAAGCTTGCCAGCTCCGCCGCCACTTCACTGCAGGCCGACACGAGACACTGACGAAATTATCCCCGCAAATGCTTCTTGGTTTCTCATGACACAAGCCACGACGTCACTTATTTTATTGCTTGTTAGAGCGCAGCGTTGTGTGGCCACAAAGTTTCCGGGATCCACTTTATTCTTTGAGTTTTTCGTCGTCCTCATCGTCACCTCAAGGACTTTCAGGGAAATTTTTAAAGTAAATTCACTGAAAATAAAAGCGCAAATCTTTATTTGGGTTGAAGATAGTCGCATGTTTAGTAACGTGTGTGTGACAGCAAAATGTTCTGTTTTATTCCCATCAACTCAGTAAAAAAATACCCAGGATGATATGTCGGAGCTTAGCTTCACAGATTCACTGGATACCACTAGGTTCTATATAAATTCTGGATGAAACATCTTTAAAATGAGCTAGAGTATAGATAACAGTTAAATGGCAAGGATCGTGACGCAAACTAAACTAATGAATAAATTACAAAAACACATGAAAAATAGTTTCTTGTCCCGATTAAATTTTTACCATTCTTGGCCGCAAGAGAAAAAAGCAGGCGAGTCGAAGTGCGTCTCATTTGGAGCACTGCAGAATATTGCTCTCAAAGGAGCAGGCGTAATTCTTTGCCAAATATTCTTTTTGTGCTAAAAATTTCCTCATTTGCGTTTCTTTTATCAATGTTTCTTTTGCATACCGGACATACGTAATCAGATTATATTATATTATTATTTAGTTTAAGCCTCCCTATCCGCAACACATGCGATCCAAAGAGAGGAAGAAGGAAGGCCCCATTTAGTATGGAATTAAGAGAACGCGGAATCTATGTTGAAAGGACATAGAAACAGTAAGTTGAGAAAGAAGTTCATGAAAGAAGATCAAAGTTGAAGAAGAAAGTAGTAGGTGCTGAAAAATAAGACAGCAGTGAAGCGAAAAAAAGACGGTTCTTAACGTAACAAAAACATTTTATTTGAATAAAAAGAAGGCCTACCTAACTCTCAGCTCAGGCCCTCACATTTTCCCCCTGGGAGCGCTAATTCCCATAGATACAATAGTTGTATCCCCCTGAGGGGACATACGTAATCAAAAAATCAGACTTCGTTATTACGCTTTCTGAAATGTAAAGTTACGTTTCAAGATCCTCCTGAATAATGACTAACGACTTAAAGATACAGTTTGTTGCAATTTGTTATAATCTTTTTCTCCCATGCAAACTTTGGGGCAGCTTGCGATAACCGAAGATACGAAGTGCCTACAATGGATGTCAGCGCTGGAGCACAGGGTCCACAGCACCAAATGGCTCCCCACTCACAAGTTTAGAAACAGGGACAAGGCAAGATAACTCTCTTAGATGTTGACACTGGTCGTGTAAGTACAGCCCAGTCTCATTTCGTGTACGAAACTTTGTGTCAGCTCAAAACTGTGCGTCTTTGGGAATGCAGACTAAAGTAATTTATTTTATGAAAAGCAAATCGAATTTTTACGACAACAAGAATCAAAAATTCGTAAACAAGAATCGTAAAAAATTAAAGGAGAATGTGTATGAGTGTTCACGCACAGAAGTAAAATATTCGCTATAAAAGGTCCGATAATTTTAGGATCGGTTCTGCTGAATTGATCTATCAATGGACGGAATCTTAGATATTCATTTCTTTCCCATATATTTGGTTTTTAAATACACATTGACGCCACTTTAGAGACTCGAGCAGCAAAGTTTTGAGACGCAGCTAAACAAAAGAAACAATACACGCAGAAAACATGACATCCATTGACTCTGAAGTGCTAGCAAAGACGATTTCGAAATTAGCACAGTATAAGAATCACGTGATGTTAGTGGCGAGGGCAAATGCTACAACATCAAGCAGACGATCATGCAGCACTTACCCCGCTCGGCTCACTCAAAACTCAGAGCCCGTTTGTGCAACTTAAACGTACGAGCAGCTAATAACTTGACGTGAATTTGGAACGTGAACGACGTAAGTGAGAACATAAGAAGAAAAATTCCTAATGCAGGGCCGTGAAAGAGCTCGTTTGCAGGAGCCTACGACTGGCGCATAAGGCATCCGCGGGCTTTTATGGGCTAAACAACGCGGGGCTGTGACCCGAGCTAATCTTAAACACCTAACGCTGTCGGCTCCTAGAAAAGGCCTCTCAGTTTTGACTAGTCTTTTTGTGCTCGAAGAGCCTAAAGCTAATGGAAGTAGAGCTTTAATTGTGTTTCTAATAAGAGTTAATGTTAGCGGATATTTTCCTTCGCATCCTTAACGGCTGAAATCGTAATGCTGGATATCAAAACGTAAGAGCTCTCGTGAAACTATTTGTGATGTTCCTCAAAATGTTATTATGCTTTATGCGGTGTGTTTACACATTGACAAAATTCATCAACGTGAAGGACTTGAGGCGCAAATTTTTTTTATTTGAGAGATGCTAAAAGCGTTAGAAATAATTATTGTAATGTTTTACTTGACCACAAAAAAAGTGTTCATATTCAAAATTAAACTGGAATTTAACAAATAACACTTTTAAACCAAATTCTCTTTTGACAGTACGAAATGCTGATAAACATGTTTTTCACTTCAGAGTTAGATTGGTCAAAATGTTCGTGAGGAACTAAAAATTTTCGAACTACCAATGAAAGAGCAAAAGAAAAATTACACCTTGTTACTGTTCTTAAATATCAAATCTAAATGAAGCATTATTAATGGAAGAATCATTCTTCATCTCAGTCACCGTACAAATAGTCCCGAAGGGATTTTCCTAAAGATAACTGCATCATTTGCGCAATACCTGATTTACCTAGAACACTAGACAATCAATTTTGAATTCGCATCCGTAAGTCCGTAAGAAAGACGTCATGTCCAAAACGACCGCACCTTTGAACACAAGCAAGCAGGGAAGCTAATAAGCCTATTGGCAGTTACCTAATTACGAGGCAGCTAATGAAACTCAAACGATTCGATAATTGCTGAGCCATGCTAATTGATTCTCGGGGGACGCAGAGCGGAGTGTAGGTGTGCGATGCGCAATGATGCCTCCCGAGCGTACCTCAGCAATATGGGAGGCCGTTCCAGTGTGCGGGCAGTCTAGCAACACGCCTCTAATCTCGCCTAACAGCCCTCCATACGAGCTGCGATAATGAGGGAACCCTGTGCAGCGGAAACGGTTCCTCCTTGCTTGCATCAAATGAAGACTCATACTGCCCTTGCTCAACTCGACAGCAGAGCCGCAGTAATTTCAACGGGACGGCAGCAAGACAGGGATGCTACAAAGTGGACATCAATCGGGCAGGAAAGACGAGAAACGAAAGCAGTTTAGCGAATTGGGCTTAAAATGTAAAGCCAGTGAGTCGTGGGTAATTTTTGAGGCTTCGAGCGTTTACTGGTCAAATAATGTTTCAATCCTGTCGTATCGGAGCCAAAGAATCGAGCCTCAAAACTTTTGCTTGCAGAAATCATTTTTGGCGAATAGAATCAGGCGAAGTTAGCACCGTAACAACTTTTCTGAACGATCAAAATTTTCGCTTATCGAAGTTGAATACAAAACACTGAAGTTTCAAGGCGACTGACACACTTGAGGCAATACAAAAAGGTATGGTGAGGAACTGCTCCAGAGAGGAGCGGCACGAGAATTGTTAAGTGAAGGCATTTCCTTTACAAATGATCCGGCAAATTTTCCTTCAGTTCACTGAACATCTTATTGAAGCTTAACTTTCGACAGCCAAAAGCTCAAAGCCCTGATTTTTGACGGCGGAAAACGACCATTCCCAAAATAGAGTTAACATCTTTTTGCATTTTCCTCTTTTTAAGCAAGTGGGAAAATTCATGAGCAATCCTCCTGTTTCTTCTGTGAGAATGTTTTTAATGAATTCGTACGTTGCATTCTCTGTCAAATAACACTCAAATCGTAAAATGACAATAAAGGTAGGAATTCAAAAAGGCTGAAAATATTTTTAAAAATATCCGTTCATACGCCCCGTCATACATGGCTGGCTACACCTTTCTTAGGAATTAAATAGACAATGAAGGCCACAGAAAGTTAGTCATCAGGTATGGAATTATTAGCCACAAGAAGTGAAAAAACGGTTTTCGCCGCACATCGAAAATGCCGAGCCACGTCTTCTATTTTCTCAAACTTTCAATTTTAAACGGCATTCAATTGATAAATACGAAGTCACTGAACATTAAATATGCACACTCCTAGTGCTTCTCTTTCAGTAATAGTTTGTTAGCACCGTCTGCAGCAGCGTTCATCCACCCGTTGAGCAAAACGGCAAGTTAACTACGTATGTAAGACTTGTTTCATGAGCCTTCAAAGTACAAAAAGTTACAAAAATTAAAAACGGAGGGCATGAAAAAGACTGAGGTGTAAAGTTTAGGTTAAAAGGAAAAATCATTAAACAACTTTTTGTTTCGAGTCGAGAAAATGCTTCACATCACAAATCCAAGCTTGTCCGCAAAATGAATAACTTTTATTAAACGCTAATACAAAATTTTGTTTCCCATCTGGTTGAAGTGCCAAACAAACATTTAGTGTAAGCTCACCTTTCGTGAACATTGACATTAATTTTCATGGAAATATTGAGAGATTAATGCTGCATCTTTGATACAATGAAAATTCAAGTATTTTCAATTAGGCTTTTGGATAACCGAAGATTGTTTCAGCTTAATAATCGAAGTTGATGAATATTCTTTGAAAATGGTGATATTTGCACAGAAGTCACGGCAAATAATTCAGTGGAACAGCTGCTGTTTCCCAAGAGTTAGATTGGGGTAAAAGAGACCATTGATTAATCGAAAAAGCCTTAGTAACAAAAAGAATAAATTAGGCACGAATCATGAGCGCATAAGTGACATGAACTGAAACATTCAAGTAAAAGTTTATAAAATCCTGTTCTCGGCCAGCGGAACTGAGACAATACAAATTCATGTTCAGCTTCATCAAATGGATTTTTGGACGCGTCGCATGAAACGAAGAGGAATAAAATTCCTTTCTGAGTGAGGCCCGTGGTTTTCTAGCAGGCCTCCTGCGAACGGAAATTCTGTTGGGTCTGTGGTGTGAGTGATGAAGTAGGGCGGGCGCTCCCTTACATCACCCTGAGCCGGACTCTGTCAATATTTGCTGCCATCGCCGCCGGTCCTCCAGTCACATCTCAGCCCTCCTCTCGCTCCCAAGCTCCCTCTTTCCTCTCCGGCTCCTCTACCGCTCCACGTGTTTTTCATCTTAAGAATAACATACTTGCAGATATCATCTAAAATGTCCCACTCGTTTCTGGCCAGTGATTGTCGGTGTGTACTTCTCGATCCCCGCATTCATTTTCATCTTAAGAATAACATGCTTGCAAATATCATCTAAAATGTCACTTCTGGCCAGTACCTTTAACAATAACATGCTTGCAAATATCATTTGTAATGTCACTCTCGTTCTTGGCCAGTACTTGTCAGTATGGACTTCCCGATCCTCAAATCTGTTTTTTTTTCATTTTCTGCAGTGCGTTTAACTCTACATTTTCAATTCCAATGTCATTTTTTGTGCTGCTCGGTGGTCCTTTTTTTCAATGATTTCCAGGCAGCCCGTCGTACATTGGAGGTTAATGGCAAAATACGCAAATACGTATAGCAGCCGTGCAATGAATTCAGGATCATATCCGTCAACCTATCATCATAATTACTATTTATCTTATACTCGCACTAACTTCATAATACTCGCACTAACTTCATAATACTCGCACTAACTTCATAATACTCGCACTAACTTCATAATACTCGCACTAACTTCATAATACTCGCACTAACTTCATAATACTCGCACTAACTTCATAATAGAGGGAAATTTTCTAAAATCGGTCTCGCAAAACCATGACTTAATAGTGGAAGCAGACTGGGTTGGATGTTCGCTCCAAACACTTCACGTTTGTGCTTTGCACAAATCTGAAAAGTTACGTTGGTGCAGAATAGCGGTGGAGTTGAAGCGGCGCTGTGAACATTAGCCGGCTTCGAGGCCCACTTGGGCAGCCCAGGTCGACCTCCGAGTCCAACTTGAAGAGGAAGAGTCAACCCAGAGCTGCGACCAGTTTTCAGCACCCACTTCGACCTTGACATCCATTTCACTGCTGCATGTTATTTAAGTCGAGCTCAGAAGAATGTTTGAAACGCGGCAGTTGTCAAAAAGATAACGCTGCGAACGCTGGTCGGAAAGCTCAGCTTCACAGGTGGCAGCGAACATGCCGAGACTTCAAAAACTGGTTGTGCTCGAACCTGTGCTGGGAGCACTGGTAGGTAGCGCACCTAGCATTGCGTGGTTTACGTCCTGTCAAAGCAGGTCCTGGAGAGCTGAGGCTCATCTGTGCTCCGGCCACAGGTCGTCACGTCTCTGGCTATTAAAATTGCGTTGGATGACATGAAAAGCCACGACTCGTGCCGCGACAGGTAGCTTTATGCGTCTCTTCCAAAAATACACCTGAAGAATTATTTGTTACGACGTCTTTCTGGGACTGATATGACATTATGAAACACCTTTTAAGAAAAACAATATCAGAGCGAAAATATTTAACACTTGATTCGCTGTACACGCAGCACAAATTGTCCAACGCGACGCGACGATGCAGTCGGCGTAGAAGTGATAGCGATATTCCAGCGGCATTCAGGCAAGATTGAACCACCACCTGAGGCGATGATAGCTCTCCCCGTGAGAGGGATAATTGCCCCTCGTCGTGAAATATGGCGGTAGTTCTTCTGAGCAACATTATTGCCCCAAGTAGGGCCCCGGCTTAAGGGCAAGTCTAGCAGCCACCTGATTGCCAAAGATGAATTCAAGACTGGCTGCACGACCCGCCCTGATGAAGGCCTTGTAGGGCTCATGAGAGCAGCCAGGGCACGAAGGATTGCAGTGGCTCCTCATATGGAAATGACGGCCTCATCAACAAGGCTAATTTTTCAATGAATCCTTTGGATGAGAGTCCAAGTGTGCGCTGCTCAAGGTATAATCTTATGCGTTGGGAGCGAGCAAGAAAGGAAATCTCCATGCGTCATTGCGATGCATCGTAACAATCATAATGACAGGCTTAAGTAACTCAGGGATTAAAATCAATTAGGGTAGAAGCCTATCGGTCTTTGAAATATTTCACAACAATACTGAGGATTTTGTCATTTCTGCTTATACTAGATAGCATTATATTAAGTTAGCATAACCTCCCTGACCACAAAAAGTACGCCGGTGAGAAATAAGATGCAAGCTTCATTTATTATGAAATTAGGAAAATAGTGAGTCTATGCACGAACAGCGTCTCTCATCCTACGCACACAAAAAGTAAGATTGAGAAAAATTCACGAAAAAATATAAAAGTTGAAGAAGAAAGTGGTATATTCTGAAAAAAATAGCAGCAAACCGAAAAAATGGCTTGTGACAAAAGCAAACCCTAGTCAAGTTCAATAAAAACATAGGTCTTTCCCATATTCAGGTCTGGACCTCACATCTTCCCTTAGGAGCGCTAATTCTCATTAATACAACAATTGTAACCCCCAAGAGAACCAGTATTTCACTCATGTCGAATTGAGAGCAAGAATTACAGGGAAAAATGAATTAAAAATATGATGGATACTTCCGTCAACTCAATTTGACATATCATTGACTTACTAACATGACTCAATTTCAACAAAGGTGCAGAAATTAATTCACTTTTGCTACACGCCGAGTGCATGCAATGTATTTCCACTCAACACGCATGAAATATACTATCATGGAGTACATAGATTCTATGGATTACACATGGAGGTTTGGAGCACACTAACGAGGCTGCATCCTGTGAGAGAATGTGTGCGACACTAAACAACTCAAAACACTGACAGCAAAGTAGAGCTTCAAAAACAGACATTTCACCAGCTCGCCATTCGGAATTAAATTTTCAGTGTGTTCATTGCTAATGTTGGGAAAACGTAAGCATAAGAAAGGGAGAAAAGCTCTAACCAAATAATTTGCAAGAAATTGATGAAGAATGAATATGAAGGTCCCAAGGTTAAAATTGTGGAAGATTCCGAATTTGTCGAACAGCCAAAACCAATTATTTTAAAAATAGCACACACTGTCATTAATTCTGAGCAACAGACGTTGAGACTCACAGCAGCGTGCAGAGGAAGGACATTGTTCATTCATTTATTGACTTACTGATTCATTTGGGCATTGATTTATTTCGACATTTCAGGTTCAAAATTAGCTTTGAACCCTACAGTGTCACATTCATGTCTCATTGGCATTGATATTGGTAAAATTCGCCTCAGTCGAATTTAAATTACTTCTTTGTCTGATTTAACTGGGCACATTCACACAGCTGGCTTGGTACTCTTCTGTACAGAGGACTATTGAATTGCCAATAATTGAACAGACTTGGTTTAAAAACACTGGCTGCTTCCGAATAATTTTTCATATGCAATATCCTTGGCCTGAAATTAGAGCCGCAGGAGCAACGAAGGGCATTTAGAACACAATTAATTCTTCTCAACCACAAACGCGCTTCACAATTGAGCTCAACACTGAATCTTATTTACATTTCATATAAAATTTACTAATTGAGTGATTGACTCGCTCTGAGCACGAGTGCATGAGATACCTTCTGTCTTGATTAACTGTTGTCATTAAATTAATATTCATGTCATTTGCAGAAGATCCATTCTTACATATTACATCTATGCACTGAATATTTTATCTTAAATAATTCCCTCGCTAGAAAGTTTTTGTAAAATAATGCAATACCACAAGAAATAACTGAATCTCCTATAGGTCGACACTAAACCTACACTAAGGAAGACTTCCAGTTGCAAGTTTGCATTGTACGTGCGAAGAAGCTCTATCACTTTGATCACTTTGCGAGGAGTTCGGAGATGTGAAGGCCAAGTTAGAAAAAATCTGCAAAAAAAACTTTCTATAAAAGAGAAAAATGCCACAGGACATCACCTTGCAGAATTCCCCTTCCTTCGCAACATTTACTGGTTAAAAACGCGCTAAAACCACAACTCTCGCTGGACAACCGAAGCCCTTCTCTCACGAGCGTACACACCGACAGTTCCATGTTAACACAATTTTACAATCATCGGTAGAATAATGCCAATTTCGGCGTGACCAAATTGAAGCAGCCCCCGCACAGCCCTGACACACCGGCACCAGCACCGAGCAGCCCCGCTATCGGCGTGTCGTGTGTCCCAATAAAGAGCATCGGGAGAGCCATGAAGGATTTTGAGGCGCCGTTTACGGTGTTTGCGGAAGATCGCACCCTGGGAATAAGCAAGCCTGCGTCCCTGCAATGTGTTTATACAAGCGTCTATGGCACCATAACATCCAAAATGTTATGGGCTGTAGAATTCAACGCAACACCTCCAAACGTTAGGTGTTTCCCAACATTCGCACGTGCTTCTGTCAGACTGTCAAGCATCAAGAGGACACGTTAGTTTACAGCCTGCGCTAAATCCCTTGAGCAGTAACGTGCAGGTGATGCAGCAATGAATTGCGAGCACGCCTCACGAAATGAACTAACAACCGTTACACGCCAGGAATATCTGCAATTTCAGGGAACAATAGTTCCACGAGCTGGATAAAAGATTACGCGAGTTCACTTACTTCCGTGAGGCCGAGGCAACTTACGAGTGCAATACTCGAGCATTGCGTTCTAACGCCAATACTGACATAATTTTCATTTAAATTTGGGATTAAATTGCTCAGTTAAAGCGCAAATTGTCAACATAATATCCGTTGCGTTAATGACAGCATACAAAGCTAGCTCTAATTTAAAAAGAATTAATAACGTCACAGGTGACAGCGAAGACGATTGTCGTTGCAAGACGCGGGAAGTTGCAACTCGTTGAGGGTAAAATAGAGATAATTTGAGGCTCGTCACAGACACAAGCGAAAATCATTTCAGAAAAAGGGAAAATACAATTTGTTAGCGAGGACAACATACGATGATTTAGCACTCGAACGTCACACGGGAAAAAGAAGTTAATTATTTAATATTTGCTGCTCTTGCGCTCGAACAGAGTTGACTGTTTTTCACAGAGACATCATTGAGAAGTGCTAAGGCGCACCCAGACGAATACTTTCAGGCGAGTCATCCGGAAGACGCTCAGAACATTCGAGTGCTGATAAGCTCCAAGGGAAGCTGTGAGAAAAACATGAGCGAACGCTGTTCAAGAAACTTGAGGTAGAAGGAAATATTTCAACGATTCTTCCCACTCCCCAACCACCTTAAAAAAAATTATTGTTGTTTGTTGGCCATCCTAAATTTGTGTTCATCGTATGAGGGGAAATGCTACATGGAAATAACAGTCTGACGTGAGAAAATTCAAGTTGAAGTGTCCTTTTGAAACGTAAACTGTTCAGAGATATCAGATTCAGCATTCTTCGAAATTTATTCAAAATGGGAAGGAAAAAAATTCACGAATTCATTCATGAATTGAGAAAATAACTCCCCTCAACCATTAGTAGGAAAAACATTGAAATGTAATTTGCGTTGTAACATGCAGCCCAAGGCACAACTTTAGCTTCTCCGCTCATCCGTCGCAGAAGTACGGTAGGTAAGTTGCTTGGATTCAAAGAAGTGATCTTAAAGCAAACTGGAGGCGTTTTTGTTATGCTACGTTTGAAGACGCGTTGTGAGAGGAAGAGATGCCTCTCGCTCTCCACCACACAAACAACGCCCAACAATGATGCATGTGAACAAAAGATTTTAAATACATAAATGCTTTCAACTTTGACAGATACAAGAAGCGCAGCGCTCCGAGGACGCCCAATTGAGGTTATGGATGAAGTCGTCCCTCAAAATAGAAGTGGAGCTATTTTATTTGAAATTATGATATTCAAACTCTTAATTTGAGCAGAGAAATATTTTTTTCTCATAAATGAATTATTTGTTCAATTGATCTTTCAGTAATAATTGTATAAAAATTGAACGCACTTCTCAATTTTGGGGATGAAGCATAAGAATATCGTTCTATTAATGTATCGGCAAAGATTTTTAGTTAGTAAATATTCCATTGCGAGCATCACAAGCATTGTCAGTGGCTGAACGATATTTTCAGAGAAAAACTTTAAACGTGCTCTCATTGGCCCATTATTTTGAGTTTCTGAAGGTCTGTAAATGCTGGAATGAAAGGAAAAATACGGCGACACGTGGACATAGAACGCCTTGGAGGACAATCTCCTCTTACATTGACACGTCAATATACGTTTCTGCGGTTGCCATCAGTTTAGTTGAAAGTATTTTGAGTGAAAGAAAACGCTTCGGCAGTAAAACTAAATGGCTAATTTCTCGGAAGTTTTAGCTTCTCGTGCATACACATCAATACGTTCTTAGTAACAAGCTAATGTCAGAGACGACATGCTTTTCCTCACCATAAATTTATGAAATTTTTTCCTTAATAATTCTGGAACAAAAGATTCCCAAGAATCAGAAACAAAAAAGAATTGACATTCAAAACTTACAAAGACATAATACAACACGAACTGAACAATTAAATAAACATTTACGCTGTCCATCGAGCATTTCTCAATAACTTGATGGCATTCATTTACGATCCAACACTTGCTGATTGTACACCTGTAAGTTTTGTCGTTGTCAAAATTTGCGACAATATGATTCGATCTAATGATGCTTTCACTTCTCTTCATAAATCGAAAACATTTAAAAGACTAGATGTGCTGGTAATGACAAACAATACTGATCACTCTAAAAAATGAATTCAAAATCTTACTTTCAGCGCATGAGAAGCCCGTTTTTAAAGAACCCGGCACAACAGTCCATCACAGGGCAATTGAAAGCATTGCACTTAAAAAAACGACGTCATCAATTATTCAGGTTTGGAGCATCAACGAGTTCCGTTACAACAGGGACGAAATGAGAATCGCCGAATCTTTCAAAGCTAGAAAACATCAGGAGAAATATAGCAAAGCGACTTACGATCTCGTGCAATATCAAGTTTGGGAGCGAACTTTGAGCGATGTAACGCTATTTGAGAACTTGCGGCGCTACAACATTATCGCAGAGGCCGTGAGGCATAAGTGAACAATCCCAGGAAAGCAGCAAAGTTAGGACCATCCATCTTGTTCAGTGTTCGGTGGTGCTGTGGGTCCAGGCCTGCGATAGGATCTCTTCCTTATCAGACGGAGGCTGGGATTGTGTGCCTCACCGGATCATTTCGAGGTGTCTTCTGCCTCTGGGGCCCTCAGGCCTCCCTGGCTGTTGAGCGGCATTAAGGAGCAACCAAGCCATGCCATCAAATAGTGGTATTTGTTTTACGATGCCTGCCGGAAATAATTTTACGAGACCAATAAAGACGCGCTGGAATGGTATGTGTTACGGCTGGATGGAAGCAACAGACGGGCTTTGTGATATCGTCGCATGGATATCAAGAAGGGCAAAAAATCAGCGCCAAAAATGCTCGACACAATCGAGGCATCAATTTGAAATACAGATCTTTATTTGCATCTTCAGAATATAAATTCAGATTTCTAACAGCAGGAAAGGACGATTTCATTTATAAAAAAAACTGTAGAGGAAATATCGGCTTGAAACAACTGAGCGCAAGCATTCAGAAAAAATATACATTTAAATCCGTCACATCTTTCAATCAGAGTAAATATTCTCGCAATCCATATTTCCGTTAATCAAATGACTGATAAATCATGGAATCTTCTTAGCATGCACCATTTTATGCATGGAATAACTAAAGCCTAAAATTCCTTACGAAACATCTTTAAAGGAACATCTCCATTAAACGCTCCATTGTTACGAAGCAATTCTCCTGTTGAAATGTCATTCCACCTTCTTCGCCCAAGGAAAAGGAGCGCATGAGTGAAGATCAGTGTCAGTGAAGGAGGAAGTAGTTCCAGTCTAACATCTTCCACTCGTCTTTGTGTTTACTGTCAGCACCAGAGGGCTGCGGTCCCGTGAAAACAACGCGAACACCACACAGAGATCGAACCAACGTGTTTCTTGGACAAATTCCGTCGCCTGACCTTTGCGCTAATGAGAAACCCGAACTGAAAACATTTAAAATTATGATTCGGCCCACCTAACCTCTTTTTTGATGTTGTAAAATTAGAGCACTTTTACCAATTCAGGGAGCTGGTACAACTGGGGAGAGAAATGAAATCGCACAAAATCAACTGAACATGGGAGTCTTTGCCCCCCTCCCGGATTCCTCAGAGACCTTTAAATTCCTGTACGAGGTAGCCGCTGCTTGGCTGTTAAAGCGGAGTCTCGTAAAAATTATTTCAGCGCATTTTTTGGCCTCAAGCTGTCTGGCGTCATATACATCACGATTCCGGAGCTTTTATTGAAACATTATACGATCGTTCTGTCATTACTCAAAGAAACGGTAAAAATCAATTGGTTATTGCAGCAATTTTCTACGCAGATCAGCAGCAATGAACGTAAAATTGTAATAATAGAGGAGGCTGGCATCCAAATAATCGGAAAACGGTTGTTCAAAGGAACCTTGCTATGAAAGAAATAATTTATGTTTCTTTAAAATATTATAGAAAATTGATAGGTTCGGACAAAGAATCGAGTATCCGATACAGTTAATGAACAATGTTCGAAACTTTTATTTTATATTGATAAAAAAAAGGCTATTAAAAGTTTGTGAAACGACAACGTAAGTATTTATCGACTGATTAATAAATCTGCTGAATCGATATTGTTTGACATCTCCCGCATCACACAAAGCAGCGCACAGATGAGCGTCGGTCAAAGGCTTTATGAAGTGTACAAATGAACCCTAAAATCCAGAGACTTCAATGAACTCTCCACTCCAATCAGCTTACAACCAATTCATTTCTGCAGCTGAGAAGAGGTACAAGTAAGATGAGAAGCAATAAAACCATGAAAAACTGGGGTCAGCTCAAGTCAGAGAGTGGTTCTGCACTCTGCGTAATTTGAAGGCCTGGTCACACACTCTCGTCCATAAGAGTGTCACGGCTCAGCCACACGACAAGAACTGTAAGGCCGGAGTCCAAAACGGATTTCAGCTTTTGAACTCAATCCCAGATTGTGACAACTTTACAGGAATGGGAAATGTTTTGGTCAGCTTAAGGGCGAAAGAGGGTCAGCCAAAATTGATTCGGCCAGATATTGACATGAGCAATTGCTTTAAGTCTTCTCTAAGTAATGACACAAGTTCTGGTAACGTACGAACATCATAAAGCTGGCTAATTCCACACCGAAGCACCCAACTTAGAGCCAATTCATGATAAGAAGCTGACTAAGATGACTTCAGATTTTCCTGCTGATCAGAGCAGACAAAGCGTCTACATCAGAAAAAATTACAGCAATCACAAATATGAAATTGAGTTTCCGAGCGCTTGAAAACACATTTTGCACCTCACTGGCATGGCACGAAGAGCCATTTAATTTTCTGCTCAGCTTCACTGCTCAGTAATTTTCTGAATTGTTGCTTAGTTTCCTCATTAACAATTTGGCCATAATGAGAAAAGTTTAAAAGCATTAATGCGCCAGCCATCGCTTCACCTTTCTATCTTTATAATTTATGTTCTCTATAATTTGATTCCGTTGCTTATTTTCAATTTTCATTCAAGTAACCTCAGTGCTGGTGAGCTCAGAACCTTGTTTCTTACGATATTAGAGAGCGCAAACTGATTCCTGCTTTGCTCTGACTTAATTTTTTCATTGCTTTTCAAATATTGAATGACAGATTCTGCCGTCCCTGCAAAGGCAGCACAGAAACAATATGTCAGTATTTTAGGTTTGGGCTTGATATTTTAGGTTTGTGCTACTAGAATGAGCGTGCATGATTCTCAAGTCTATTCAACAGAATAAATAAGAAAAACAATAAATATTCACTTCCGATTACAAAATACCTGAAGAAATATTGGAGCATGAAGTGCATAAAACCCAGTATCGAAAGTGACAATTTTGAACCCCGAGACATCTTTCTCACTCATGAATTTTACTTGGCGAGAGTGCAGGGCCGCATCGAAAACTATTTCTCGGAGCCAAAGTTACGCGACTCTACCATTTTTGTCGACCACAAATTAGACGTGAAATTTAGAGAAAGTGTGCATCAATTTATGCAAATAACTGTTTCTCACTGTTATAAAAATCATAATTTAAAGAGGTGGCGTGAAAGTTAGCATAGAGACGGTAGATAACATTGTAGAGACAGAAACATGAAGTCTTCCACCGAGCATCATACCGTCGCTGACGCATCCGCCGGAAAAGGATGGACCAAGAGCATGGAAATTATTTGCTCTGCATCTACTCCCGTGTACGAAGAAAAAATAGAAAATACTAACAAACAAAAGATAGTAGCTAAAAAACAAAGAACAGTAGCAATACCTCAAGCTTAGAGAATTCTTGATTCTAATGAAAGTAGGTGCAGTTTCAAGAGATGTAAAAGAGTGAGACACTTGAAGTATTTGAACGTTTCATATCAGCTAAAGCGTACGCTGTCACTGAACCGGCAGACGCTGCAGAGTAGATGGCTCCAGAGACCTCACCAGGATCAATAGGACATGTCAGGATCATGAATGTCTACATCAGGATTTTGAGACCTGAGTAGTTGGATTATGAGGGGCGAGATAACTGGATTATGAACGCCAATATATAGCTGGATTATGAGGGCTAATATAACTGGATTATGAGGAGTAACATAGCAGGATTATG
>JACJUY010000102.1:360936-377157 GCA_014220935.1 Platorchestia sp. MABIK | reverse complement strand
AGTTTGTGACCACTGGTCAGTGAGTAGCACAATGAAAATTGAGTTTGTGACCACTGGTCAGTGAGTAGCACAATGAAAATTCCCTCAGTGACGACCGGTGGCTCATGTTGCAGTCAAAGTATTAAGCATACCTCGTCACAAGATTAGGGAATGGTTGATTTTCTTTAGGAATTGCTTTGAAAGACTTCTACAAACTGCATGAATCACCTAACATGCGCTACACACAGCTACAGTGGCGACCATAAGGGTTCGGACAACTAACAACTCGGCAAACTATCATCAATAACTTCAATACTAGGAGCTACAATGAGCTGAATTTATACACACATGTGAAGCCACATGTCTTACCTAACAGGTGTTAAAATCTTAAATCATTTGAGTGAACAAAACACAAGTTGTAAACAAATACATTAGAATAGTAACAATTTCATGTGGTCAAAAAAGTTTGGACATCTATCCTTTTCCACATTTATGTTTGAGTGAACAAATGATGCCAGAGAGAAAGTTAGGTAGATTGATCCAGACAAGACAAGACTAGTGCGCCGACGCATCAACATGACAAGAGGAGTGCCTACACCTGCTACTGTTCGTGAGTTGATTGTGAAATTACGCCTTGAAGAGAAGTCGTCGATAAGGGCAATAGCCAACGCAGTCAAGCGACCTAAAAGTGTTGTTAGTGATATTTTGGCTGAATATGAGGAGGATGGCTTAAGCACCGCTGATGTTTCAAATGGCAGACCTCGCAAAACCTCAGCAAGAGACGATACTGCATTGGTTAGACTAGCTAAAAAGGATCGTTTCAAAACTGCAGCAGGAATTTCTCGTGAGGCTAGCGAGTCCCTTAATATCAGAGTATCCAGGAAGACTGTTTCACGCCGCCTTGAAGAAGCAAACCTGCATGCTATGACTCCAGCTGTCAAACCCTTAGTAAGGAAGAAAAACAGAAATGCTTGGTTAGCCTGTGCTACACACCATGTTCTCTGGACTGATGATGACTGGGCAAAAGTGCATTTCAGTGACGAATGGAAGTTCAATTTGCTTGAATCTGTTCGAAAAGTATTTATTCGGCGATCAAATGGCGAAAGATTATCCAAACAGCAAACGGTACCGGTCTCCTAGTTCTACTGGAAGGAAGAGTAAACGTGCAAGTGTACAAGGAACTTCTGCAGAGACATGTGACACCAGTTATCAAGAACTCTCCAGCCGAAGACCCTATTTTTATGCAAGACAATGCTCCGTGTCACACAGCAAAATTGGTGAAGTTATTTCTGGATCAAGAAGAAGTCACTGTTGTGGACTGGCCAGCGCAAAGCCCAGATTTGAATCCCATCGAGAATGTTTGGAAACTTTTAGGAGAAAAGCCAAAGGCAAAGAATCCCTGAAATTTGCAAGATTTGTGGATCGCTTTGCAAGATGAATGGGCAAAAATAACTTAAGAAGAATGCAGCCACTAGGTGAAGTCTTGTAGCAGAAGATGTCAAGCCGTTATTGACAATAAAGGGCACTATCCCTTATATTAAGTGGTTAATTACTTTGTTACGATGTTTATTTCATTTTGTTTGCACATTTCAAATATTTGTTCAGCTTCTTTGTTTGTCCAAACTTTTTAGACCACATAAAATTGTTACTATTCTAATGTATTGTTTACAACTTGTGTTTTGTTCACCCAAATGATTTAAGATTTTAACACCTCTTAGGTAAGACATCTGGCTTCACATGTGTGTATAAATTGAGCTCATTGCAGCTTCTAGTATTGAAGTTATTGATGATAGTTTGTCGAGTTGTTAGTTGTCCGCACCCTTATGGCCGCTACTGTATGTTTAGCTATATTTTTTTTTCAGTTCGTGAACTAGAAATTATTTTTAAAACTTGCACTCCTGACTTTACGTCAGAAAACAAATCTTAGTCAAAACAAAGTGTTTTATCCGAGAACCGTATGAATGATGTTATTGAAATGCGATTTTAAAACGACGACTGATCGTAAATGATCCAAAATCCCAGGATGTAGGTGACAGTGAGGCAGCAGCAGAAGTTCCTCTCAGCTCATTCCTACAGCTTTTCAGTGAATATATAAAACGCCGTGTCACACAATTCCCAACTCTAAATCTTTTTAGCTGCAAACATTGACGATCATTTTAGGTCTGTGGCAAAACTTGTCACAAGTTCCTGGAGGAGAAATGCCACGTGTCACGCGGAGCGCTCCCCCCCAAAAAAGAACCGTGCTTTTAAGGCGTTCTGAGCGCAGCAAAGGCGAGTACAAAACCGAGTTGGGGCAGAAATGAGGGACTGCATCTCACACTCAGAACACCCACTCAGCAGCGCAATGCAGGCTGCGCTTGCGCGCTAAAAATGCCCGCACTTAAGATATGCGCGGCGAAGTGCCCAGGACCCTCGAGTGGAATATGGGCAAAAATAAAATTCTGAAATGCAGTTCAAAATTAAATGTTTGGACTCACGCGCGCATGTTAATTTAGGATGCGAGGTAGTAAACTCTCGATGCAGGTCCTACTGTCCAGTTTTACATTCAATAATAAATTACTTGTAACTAAATTGAAGCAGCTGACCAACAAAAATGACACACTAAGATGCTAAGACAGAAATCCATAAGTACCAGGTATTTTGGTACTAAGACGCATAATTTGAGAAGCAGCTGTGAAATGCACATCAGTGCAATTTGTCGAAAAAACACCAGCTATTTTTTCCTTCAGCCTCTCAGACTGCGCACCAAAGTAAGGAAATGATACACATGCAGTGTTTTTAAGACCTGAAATGTACCAGCTACTCCTGTATAAAGTGTGTGTCTACGTGTGACATCGTAGCCATTTGTAAAAATCAAACAAAAACTTCAGCAAAAGCATTGATGACCTAACAGCGGAATACTGCCGGCATGTTGC
Organism: Platorchestia sp. MABIK; assembly: GCA_014220935.1. Lineage (NCBI taxonomy): Eukaryota > Metazoa > Arthropoda > Malacostraca > Amphipoda > Talitridae > Platorchestia > Platorchestia sp. MABIK. The sequence continues at coordinate 374,263 of JACJUY010000102.1, read as the reverse complement.
GCATGTCATAAGTTTTTGAAAATCGGAAAAGTTGTCTATGTTCCTTTTTGCTCAAAGAAAAACCAAGTTTAAGGTTTCATGAAACTTTCACTTTAGAGAAAATTGGCATTTTAGTTTTCCAAAAGCGCGGATAAATCTATACCTATCTATCCATAATTAAAAGAAAAGCGAGGAAAAGTTTCCCTTTCATTCGGTATCAAATAGTCTCACTCTAACGTTTCGGTGAGAATGAAATAAGATATATTTACTCATTATTCACTCTACTTCTTTTATTAAAGTAAAAGAAATCTATTCTAGAAGTTCATAAACGAATAAACACAAGGAATACTTCTGTAGCACTTCTCTCATGGGATATATTCAAGTAAGACAACCTCATACTACGTTCAACATGTAGAAATTCAAGGCTTAACTACTTTTTCAACAACCACACGCGTACAAAGCAAATACAAACAGCGATGCAGAAACCATTAGAAACCCTGAGATCGCGCATGGAATTCGTCTACAATTTTTANGTGGAGAGCTCCGAGAGGCACAAGATTTGGTCTCTGTCAGACGCCTGACCAACATCACTCACGGGGGCCAGGTTTTATTGACAAGTTAACTCTAAAGCAATGCCAATACACCTGATCTATCGACAAGCTGTATCACAAAGATAGTCTAGCACACGAAGCCACGGCAGCCTGAACCATTTTGCGAAATTAAAAAGATGTAATGTGAGAAGAAGTCTTACAATTTGAGAAGACAAAAAAAATGTTACATCCCATTTTAATAAATATTTATCCAATTTTGAAGGACGTGTCACTTGTAAAAAATTATTTTTAAAAGTTACTATCACACTCTATCATCGCAAGGCTTTTGTTTATGTTAAAAAGTTCGGGAGAAATCCACATAATTTATTTTGAATTTGTGAAACCAGTTTTGAGCAAAAATAGAAGGTCGTAACTCATCAAGGCAGCAATGCTACTTTAAAGCGATCGCTGTGACTTTGCACCTCGATCGACTAAATCACCGGGTGCTACCCTACGATGCTCAGTCTGTTTTTAATTCGGAGCCACTTTGTGCTGCATTTGCGACTGGGTTCCGTTACTTCATACGGAATATTCAAATGTGTGATTACGGGTGCCATAAAATAAAAGTGTCATCAAGAGTGTTTCATGATTGTCATCAAGCAAAACTCTGAACTCCAAAACATTTTCTTAGTAAATATGGTTAATTTCCATGGGATTTTCTTCGTTTTCAAGTTTTTGTCATGGTTTTAGGTCAAGCAAACTAATGAATTTAGTGTTATCAGAGGTAAAAACTTCTCTTTTCTCCAATGATAACATTTCTAGCGCAAAGCATTCACCATATTACCCGCACCCGAAAAAATCACTAAAACTGTACGCGAGCCCAAAAATGGGATCAACGAAGAAATCCACACCGGCCCTCGAATTTTGTGACCTAGAATGCAACGCGCACATCGGCGCTCATTCATCACGCAAAAACATATTTACAATAGCAGAGCATCTGACCCGTCAAGAGAGAGAGCGAGGTTAGAAGCTTCGATGTCGGTCGCATCGGTGCCTCGCGAGCGAGATGATAAAATGGAAAAAATAAGGTAAGGCTTGGCTCGCTCGGGAAGGGATGATTTTTATTACATTCCCTGTGCCATACTGAGCAAATTGCATAACTCCGACAACACCAGAAATATTTCAGTCCCAGAAAAACAGAGGAGTTTTTCGAGTAGGGTGAGTGCAAGATTAACGATCGAACCAAAGAGAAATTTTGCCACTGCATTTCAATCTCGCGGGCAGATTTGGAGAGGCCGGCCGGAGAGATCGACGTTACGCAAGGTAGAAGAAACAAGGTAGGATCAAACCAGTCTTTTTTCATCGACCGTGTGGCAATGCTGACGCCTTGGCAGCTAACCAATAGCAGCGCTCATATTGCGTCTGGCAACACTGCTAGCCCAAAATCTGACACCACTATTGGCCTAACGACATGTCGCAATGGTGACGTCATAAAGTTTATTTGAAATGAAGCGTTCTATTGGCTAGCCGAACAAGAGGTGTATTTTCCCCCATGGAAATAACTCTACCTTGTTTCCTCCACCGTGACGTTACGCCACCGAGGCAAGACTGCTGCTTACGTCTGCCAGGCGCAGGTAAGAGGAAGCTTTTGCGCCGCTACCAGTCGTAGACGCTGCTGAAGTAATTATGGGACGCTTCATGCAAATAAGATTAACTTTAACTTTTATCTCACGAATTTTCTAAATTGAGGAAACGAGTTAGAAAAATACAAGAAAATAACACACAGGCTTCCTAATTGTTATCTCACTAGATCACGAAGCGGACTGGAAACAAACGCTCCTGCAAAGTCTGTAAATATTTTCTAACATTTTTCTAATAAAATTGCCGTCGTCGTTCTTGACATTTAGCACATGTGGGTCATCCTGGCATAATTCTTTTGCCAATGTATACCTTTACGAACACATTTTAAAGCTTCCATTTCGAATGACGTCATTGCAGGTACATTGGGACATTTTTAATTATTTTTGCGTTATTATCAAAAGCTTATATACGCACATTCGAAAATCGATTGATCATTGCTCCAAATTCCCAGTCATTATTAACATATTTCTGAATGAATGCGTCAACATAATATTTATCATTAACATGGAGCAGGATAACGACTATACACTACGATTAGCAATTGCTGCAGCATTAGCACTTTGACTGCGGCTGCTGACACTGAAGTTAAACATTCAACTCAAATTTAAAGTTAGTTGTAGTAAGCAAAATTGAAAATAGCAAACATTTACTGGATTGTGCCTTCGATTAGCTTTGATTAGGTATTTATGAAAATTGAGTTTGTGACCACTGGTTGGTCAGCAGCATTATGAAAATCCTTTCCGTGGACACCGGTGGTTCACGTCGCAGTCGAAGTGTTAAGACTTGAGGCTGCAATGATCAGCAGGAACGACGACAGTTTAATTTAACGGCTGATCCTCGTCCCAGACGCGAGTTCGCTGCAATCCGGGACGCGCTTGTTTTGGAATAAGAAGCTCCAACGTGCGTGGAAGACGCGTCAGAAAGAAATTTCATGCAGTGCCGTATACCAAATACTGATGCGCCCTTATCGCTTCTGTGTACATGTTATTAAAGCACAAAGCACACTAAAATTACTAGATTGTAAAGATTGTGCATAGAATTTAAGAAACCGTTATTATAAAGTAAAAACTAATCGAAGAATAAATCTCGGCACCCGCCACGTCTGCGGTGAGCAGGAGATGGTAAGCCACTGCTTTTGGCGCATCACCGGTCGGGCTGCATCAGCTCACTCACTATGAGGTCCCGAGACGAAGATGAATGGCTCAGAGGGGACAATGAACAACATTTAGGACACGACTAGAGCTAATTTACCTCACTTGCGATGCTGCCTCGCCGACCCCTGGTAGGCCAGCTCCCACACACACGGGAAACAAGAATGGTCTGGGTACTCTAAGTCAAATTTTAACGAAAAAATACATCCTAATGATACAGTCTGCCCAGAAGCTCTTGAACCTCAACACGACGCGCGCCAGGTCACTCCATCGTTGAAACCAGTAACTTCGAAGCTCAAGTTTATGTAATGTCGACAAAATTATGATTTATGTAATTATGGAACGTAATATAGAGAAAAAACATTTTACGTGATGTCAACAAAATGATTAACTAAACTGCAAAACACAGCCAAACCATTTGCACCACGTTTCCATCCACATAATATAATAGCTAGCCTTCCAATGACACTTGTACTGAAATGACTGACGAAAAATTCGGCTGCAGTTGAGGTGAGAGCAGCTACAGACTTGACAGTGAGACCCACACCTCGCGTCTCGGCATCGAGTCTCGGCTTGCGTCGCAGCATCGAAATCAAATTCTAAATCAATGCTCCCAAATCAAATCAAATGAAAAAAAATTAACCCCCTTTTCAACCATCGTATGTTGGTAAATGACTCATGAGCTCGTTTGAAATGGCATGTTTTAACTACGATGGCGGACAAAGGACTGCAGTTTTACTTTGATGTATCAAAATGCTGCAAAAACCTCTCGGATTATGCCACGAGTGTCACTAATGCCAATTTTTTACGCCGATGATATGAGAGGGAATAGGCAGGAAAGGTAATATTATTCATGAGACACGCAGGATTGCCGGAAATAAGCGTGGCGATACGCAACCGCGCCAGCATGTGCCCAAAAATCAGGCAAGGAACGGAGGCCTGAGGCAATTTCGCTGACGACGCCTAGCCCGAAACTTGCAGGCCGTATTATCCCAGTGCCATTCGTCTTGCTTGGACTCCAACCAACTGATTTATAGCCCAACGATTTATGCTGTGTAATGTTAACTAAAATAAAGGGCAGCGCAAAGTGCCGTCGAGCGTGAAGACGGACGCTAAAATTAACAGCATTTGCAAGTTTTGGGCTTCGCCTTAAGAGCTCAGCAAAGGAACTCCACGGAAAAGAGTTGCAGTAAAAGAGGCTCTTGTACCTCAGCGAAAATGAAGGTCAGTGCAGACTTGCGGCCCAATGAGCGTGATGAACCGCCTCTCACCTCGCTAGATGGAAACTTCGAACCATGTCTATGGAAATGTGTGGCGGAAAGCTCGTTAACAGCACTTTCACGGATAAAAAGTTATGCTTGACGGGAAAAATCTACACCCTACTAACGAGTGAGATATTAAAATGTTAAGATCTCCTTCGTCTCGCTTATGCAAAAACTCCTTTGACATAAACAAATCCTCAGCTAGCGCCATGTCGACCGACGCAAAGCCAGATCAACATCACGGCTCTATTATATACATGGGGCAAACGTCAAGAAGAGAAGAACCATAACGCGTCATAAGTATACTCATAACTCACACACACACATCGCTGTACCCACACTCACAGCGCACTTGCTAGAGTGAGTGACCAGTGTTATTCACTACTTTTTTATTATTCACAAATTTTTGCATTAGAGCCACATTGGCTGAACGCATTAATTGAGAGAGTCGCTGCTACTGCAAGTCTGCGTGTGTTAAATAAATTGAATACTAATTTATTAATTTCCATTTTTTCTAGAGTTGCGCAATGAATATCACTGTGCAGCTAGACTCGTGTCGTGCGAGCGCCAGGAGAGCGAGGACGAGCACAGATGAGTTCAAATGTAATGCCACTCTGGACAAAGCTCGTAATCAGAGAACTGATGCTGAAAATTTCTACTCAAGATATTATTTATGAAAATGCACGGCAACCTTGGGAGTATTGCGGGAGAATGGCAAACAATCCATTAAAGTTCATCCCCTCTTCTTTCACTTATGGAATTAGTAGAATACAAGCAACATTCGAGCATTCAGAGCGAAATAATCGCTTGGAAAGAATGAAAGAGGGAACAAAATCTCTGCGTCGCACCATTGGCTGGCATTAAAGAGTCCACAGCACAAAGGCAGGGGCGGAAATCTATATTGTGCTGAGCGACATAATTAATTATCCGCAGAAGTTCACGCAGCGCATGGAGGTGAATCAGTCTGATCAACAAGCTTCCAGAAATTTTTTATTCGTTTCACTTGACTATTTCACAGTACAGTGCTAAGGAATATTCGGCTTCTGTGTAGTGAGTTTCCCAGGAGTAAATTCACGCAAAGAAGTTAGGGAATACTTCTGCCGTATTGCATTACCTGACCGTCAAGCTTTCACGCCTCTCCCAGTGAGTAGGCGGCGAGTGACAGCTCTTATTTGTAAAACTTGCGAATTTCCAACTACTCGACAACAGCCCCGCACCACTCGTGCGCCGACAGCTGCTGACTCGCCCTCGTCTTCTGTCGCAATCGAGCGAGTGAGATGAAATCCTACTTCAGGGACTGCGTTCTGCTGGTGTCCAGTTGTCAGGTATACTGAAATGGTAATTGCTGTCTTAACAACAAAACGAATGCAGCAATTATTCGCAATATAATTTCGATTGATTTCAGTTCTATTCAATAGGTCTGGTCAGTCTAATCCTGTTCTGTTCGCGTTCCGCTGTGTAGGGCAGATTTGGAGCTCTGATAACAGAATGAAAGAGTTAGTTATACAACTTTAATTCTTTTATTCAACGCTTTAAAATCAATTAAAACCAAATTTCTACATTTTTAAATTAACTCTTCCCATCCGCGAAAAAAAAAAGTTTTCGGATTTTTGTGAAACTGAAATTACGCAGTCATTAGGATGTATTTAAAGTTTCTTTAGTGCAAAAACTTTTTTTTTCACCAAGTGAGATATGAGTTGGTACCATATGATACCACTAGGATGATGTGGGTACAAAATCGGAACTAATCGATTTCTTGTCCATTATGAATTTAAAAAACAAGTTTTTTTGATACTTGGTTTCAAATTAAACCAAATATCATTTTAATCAACATGAACAACATATGAGGACCCTAGAATCATGAGAAGACGAGAGCAGCTTGTTAAAAATGTCAGAAAAAAGCTTCAAAGTTCGACGAGTCTGAAACCATAGTATCCTAGCAACTAATGTAGGTATTCTATTTTTTTTTACCATCTTTCTGTTTCTGTGATTCGCTCTCAAGGCAGAAAAAGGCTTGGAAATGGCAGTGGAATACATAACTCTGTGGTACCGTATGGTACAGCCAGGATAGAATAAGTTGAGTTAAAAGCAGCGAACAAGGGAGGTACGCTATTGCTCTACCGTAGTGCGTTCACTAAACACTCATTATTATAGATCTTTATATCATCAGCATCAACAGTAAATATCATGACTTACACTATCAGCGCATCATGACTGTCGGCGTCAACAGTATTATCTTTATTTACTGTTGTTAGACTCAAGATTAACTCATTTCCCCGCTCATTTCCCCGCTATCCAAGTAGCAGCTCAAGTCACCTATGCAAGAGGCACAATAAATGCGCAGAATACCATAATCCATCTCTAGAAACCAAAAAATCCGCACACAAAAATCAAACGCACACAACTTGGATAACTCACGACTTTACTCTCTGAGAATAAGAAACGGAGAATGAGATAAGTTTCAAGTGTCGTTCTTCATTTTTTATCAATTTTTAATCTGGTGTAGCAGACACATATTTTCTAACTGAATCCTAAGAATGTATTCAAAATCATTAGATTTACAGTTCCATTAATAAAAGCAATTAGTATGGCTCCTGCATCCAGGGTAACGGGTTCTCACTTCATCGTCTCTCGCCACCAAAATCATTTGCATGTAAAGTTTTAAATAGTTCCGTAGTCGAGTAATATTCGACGCCTTTGCATTGACTTCAAAATTCAAGCAAGAACATAGGAATGCTCCAGTCAGCGTACCAGACTCGACACCTCTGCATGAACTACTACGTCCAGGGAACTATTTAGAAACATAAATACTCAGGTCAGCGTATCAGACTCGACACCTCTGCATAGACTACAACGTCCAGGGAACTATTCAGAATGACCCGGTATCAGGCGCACACTCAGAGCGGCAGGTGATGGTATCGCGCGTGAAGAAATTATTCGATGTGAGCGCAATGGAGCGTTGGGGCTGAGATTAGCGCGCCAATAAACAAGGGAGCTGAAGCTTATCAGGGCGGGTAACGGGAGCGGTGTTCATTAGACGCGGTGTGTCTGTGTGTGTGTGTGTGGTGCTCCCTCACACACAACCTGACACCTCGTCAAGTTTGGCTCCGGATGATTTCCTACGATAGTCTCACCACATTTGGAAACCTTAGTCACTATTAGCGAGAATTACGAAGTTGGAATTATAAGGAATTAAAAGTTTTCTTGTAACTCACACACGGTAGGACTCCAAGAAAACAGCGCTAGAAGCTGTAGAGTCATAGCTTTTGAACGACACATTGTATTAACACAACTAACATCAGCTTCAATTTCAGATTTTGCAAAGGTTTTGTAGTTCGTGAGGTAAACATTCTTGTTGAAAACTGCTGGTAAAATGCCAGTTTGCGGTCAACATGTTCATTACGAGCACTACCTTCTCTTCGTCATAACTTTTGTTTGAGTAACGCAATTTACATTCAAGATTTATATTTGGTCTCAAAATATGGAAATTATTGTAAAGCGCGCATTCGTGCAAGCTTTTAATAATCTGCGCGACTTATGGATCTTCCAGATTTTGTCATACTCTTTCGCTGCCGACAGTCTTCAATCGTTCGACAGTCTCCAAGGAACACCTAACATTTCGCTTGTTGCTCTCACGAGTTTGGTAACCAATTTTTTCCCATCTGTAATGGGCAATAATGCGTTGATGTACAATGAATTTCTGTTCCCTCTAAAACAAATCAGCATTGAATGAAACAGGATTTACTTGTGCAGGTATTTCTGGAGTTATTCGCTCGCTTTCACTTCTATGTAGAAATTCATGAACCATAACTAAAAATTCCTCTCCATGGCTGATTTGCTAACGTCTAATGTTACAATCACTGTAGCGAAAATGAATGTTTCTATTATATTTCTTACTACCGTTCATCAGACCTTAATTTGGAAAAATTTCAAAAAACCCATTACATACACGCACATCCCCTCACACCATATATAAACCCTAGTATAACTTAACGCCTTGACTGCGACGTGAGCCATGTTTGGTCACTGAGGGAGTTTTCATGTGCTGCTGACCAACCAGTAGTCACAAATTCAATTTTCAAAAACACTTAATCAAAATTAAATGAAAGCACGGTCCAGTTAATGTTTGGTATTTTTAACATTGCTCACTACAACTAACTTTAAATATTATTTGAACATTAAACTTCAGTATTACCTGATGCAGTTAATTTCCACAACACTGACGCACGAACGAGACAATCTGCGCTACAATAAAATTCCTGAAACTTCAAATTTACCACAGAAATGAACCTAAGGAAGATGTATATCAGAGTGCGAAGACGGTGCGAGGGAACAAACAAAAACGTTGAGGTGCAGCAACGCTCAACGAAAGCATGTGACAAGCCGCCCGCCGGTCTTTGAGGGAACACACACTGGAGAGACAGAGGGGGAATTTTCATCGATCTTTAATTACCCCTTAATTAACCTTAACCTCAGCTAACCTTAACCTCAGCTAACCTCAACGAAAACTGACAAAGCGCCACACACAGATTAGATTTTAGGGTAGTTTCATTCGCTCCAACCACAACAAATGTGTTGTGGGGAAGGAAGAAAGCATCATTTGGTTTTTAAGTACGGGAATGAAGAATCTATGCACAATAGATGTATTCCCGTACCCTGCGCATAAAAGCAGACAGATTTAAATAAATTTTTAAAATAAGGTAAAAGTTGAAAGAGAAAGTAACGAGGGTTGAAAAAAAGTACGACAGAGAACCGAGAAAAGAAAATACGATAGAAGCATTAGAAGTTTAGAAGCATCGTCAAAAAAACACATGTACATCACGGAGCGAAAGATGTATACAAAATTGTTCATAGGAAGCTCGGTATTCAAAAGGCACATGAAAGACCACATCAGCAATGATGTCTCAAATTAATGAACAATTTCGGCATTACGAGATAAAGACGCACAAAGATAAGGCTCATTCATTGTTGTGTCCGTGAGGTTAGTGCAGGAAGAAGAGCAGCTCAAGAAGCCATTGCAGCAATCACGCCGGCGGTAATTTTAATATTGCATTCGTGGGCGCATAATTGGCGCGGGTCGGACTCCATTATGAGATTACCGGCGCCAAAATAAACCTGAGATTAACGTCAAGTAACAAGGTCTTCGTACATCAAACAGACACCTCGCCTCGGCAACACAGGCACTGCCAGCCTGGCCTCTCCCTCTCGCCTCCTCATTGTAGCGAGGTGCTGCTGTCTGCGTCAGGCCACTGCTGCTGTTGCTGCATGTTGCCTACACCTATATTTAACACATCGACTGCAATGGGTTAAACTGAAGTTCAATATTCAACTCGAATTTAATGTTTAAAGTGATTAGAAAATTTATAAATACCTGCCAAACGTTAGCAGGGTCCGTCAATTAAATCCCATTTATTTAAAAATGATTGTCAGAATTTTTCAAACGACCTATCGATGGGTCGTTTCGCAGCAGGAAAACCCTCGGCACGCACTTAACACGCTACACGCTGGTCGTACCACAAGCAGCGTGTAGCGTGTTAAGGGTGACGTGACCCACCGGTGGTCACTGAGGGGATTTTCATAATGCTGCTGACCGACCAGCAGTCACCAACTCAATTTCGACAAATACTTAATGAAATGTAAATGCAGGCGCGATCCATTTAATGTTCGTTATTTTAAAATTGATCTCTAAAATTATACACCTCAACTTTGAGTTGAACATTGAATTTCAGTTTAACCTGCTGGAAACGTGTTAAGCGAGGCTTTATACTTAAAATTCAAAGTAAATTTAAGAAATAATGGAATGAAAAATGATAATGGTAAAAATGAACATAGGTAGAAGGTAAAAAAAAGTTTCTCTCTGGCCAAAGTAGAACTGCCAGAATATTCGTGCATCAGCACTTTCCAGCATCAAGCGAGTTTGACGTGGTGCCTTCAATTCGCAGCAATATTGTGTCGGAGCAGTTTTCTCAACAAAATTTTTTTTCTTTTTCAACAATGAGCTTCTCAAAATACTTTCGCAAAATGCCAACAATTAATCAAAAGCAATCGAATGAGTGATACATTGGATCAACGATACATTGGTTTTGATCAACGCAAAGTTACAAGAGTCTTAGTCTGGTATTTTTTCCCTCGCTCCATTTCTCCTCACGGGACCACGAGAGTTAGAATGGCATGTGAGAAGCCCCCGCCTTCCTAATTTGGCACTTAGACTGGTCAGAAAACTCATCCATCAGGTCCACAATAAGGTCCAAACAATAAAATTAGTAACAAAAACTCCTAATTTTTAGTGGGTGAATGAGGCGCATTCGGAGAGGAGCGTTTGTTCAAGGCGAGCAATATTGCCGTCGTTTGTCAAGATCTGGGCAGACGCAAGACGTTTGTCAGGCCGCGTGCTTGAGGAACGCATTCATCAAGCTTTAGTCGCCTCTATAAATTGCTTTGAAATTTAAACATCGGCTATTCTAGTGAGGGCGCTGACTTGAGCAGCTTTGTGTGTTTTGCGACCGTCTCTGCACGTCATCACCGCCAATTATTTCAAAGAACAAATGAAGCAGGATCAAGGAGAGAAGACATCGCTGTGAGAATGAAATTTAGAGGTGTGGCCGGCCAAGGAGGCTCATCCGCTGAGGAAGATAAATGTTCACAAAAACTATGCTCTCGTGAACAACTTTTTTTAAAACCAGTCGTAAATTTGAAGACTTAATTTCTCGTATGTTTTTCAGGATATTGTAAAGAAAATACAGAGCTGCTGTAAAATGCCTTCCGTGTTCATCGAACGCAAATGAAGGAAGATGAACCTTGTGAGAGGCATCTGACTTTGGTGGCTCTATGTAGTCTTATTACAAACTGCGCTTCAACCCTTATTATCTTTTGGGAATTTACAATGTTTAAAAATGCAATAAACAAAAGTTATAAAATACTGAAACTTATCTTCACTGCGAAATCTATGTTTACAGCTTCATGTAAAACTAGCCTGGTGTTGAGCGTGTTCGCTTTAGGGAAATAAGGTAATGTATTTGCCCCATTAAACTCAGCGGCAAGCGCGTATGCTGTGCGGTTTAAATGGAATGTCTCTGTAGAGTTGAGGAGTTTTGTTAATACTATACGATTGATCTAGAAGCTACCTCTTCAAGAAATGAATGAATTTGATGCCTTCCAAAAGAAGAGTGAGAGTGATGACGGATGGTGTGCGAGCTGAAGAACAATGTAGTTTTAGAAGTGGTAGAGGTTGTGTGGATCAAATGTACCCCGATTTCCTTTCAAATGTATCCCTTTCTTTAGCCTTCCAAAAATCCAATCGATAGAAATTACGCTGTGTTAAGGGACAATGAAAACGCCGTCTATACTAACACAGAAGTCAAAACTAGCGCAAATACAACTGAGAACGAATGGAAGCTAATTAACAATGAGCGCGTCGTGCAACTCTGCCTAATAACCTTCATTGGTCGGTGCTGATCATGGTACATTTAGTTGAAATGGCGATTCACAAAATTCATTGCAACAATCAGGCGCAAAAAAAATCGATCTTAATCAAGGCAAACTCTGGAACGAGCTTGAAGTCCAATGAAGTCATCACGGAGCATAACAGTCTCATTGAGCTCAATTGTGCCATTACCGGAATTTTGTATGATAAATTCCCAGGTGAAAGAAGAGCATTCCTGATTTGATGAGGCAATTCTCGTTAAAACTAGATTCTGACGTGGATGATCAGTTCCATTAGAAATTCTTTTCAGAGACGAACAAAAAGTCCAGAGAGGAACGTCCGTCAAATTTCTTTACCTACGAGCGAAGCCGAGGCTGGGTCAGAAACGTAGCTTCTGCGAGGAAACAAACGTATGATGAAGAGCGGCAATAAATACGACTTCATGAATGAGCAAAAATTATTATCTTGAACATTATATTCATACGCAGGTTTTAGTGAAACTCCGAATAAAATATTTTCGAACATGTGATCTATTCGCAGATTTTTTGATGAATCGCAAAACGAAATCTTCTCGAACATGTGATTCAAGCATAGATTTTTCGTGAAATCGCTACCAATATAATTTTGAGTATATGACTTATGCGCAGACTTTTAGGAAAAATGCAATCCGGAAAATTTCGAATGAGTAATTTGTGCATAAATGATCAATGTACAGTTAGTCGGTTAGAGAAAAATGCTTCAGATAGAGACCCCGCGCGAGTCGTTCTGAGTTCCTGCAATTAACCGCAATAGCGGAGGTAGGTTCATGCGTGCATTGCAACGTAAGGTCCATAACATTGGTAGAAAAAATGAAGGTTACGCTTTTTCTGGAAAAATTAAACTTAATGAAGAGAAATATTTGAAAATTCGACTTTTATCCTAATCGAGAGTAAAGAAGCAAAATCCTACTTTTAGACCACAAGATTTTAGGTAAGCTTATTAGCCTCTTTTGAAGAACAAAAATGATAACACACGTGATTTTCGAGAATACCGTTGAAGATTGAAGCCTTCTGGAAACAACGTCAATGAAAACTACACTTCCGACAACGAAAGAGGAATGCAGGATGCAGATCCAACGAAAACACACAATACAGAGCGGCCACGCAGTCTCGTTTGTGAAGTCTCCTTGCGTCACAAAATTAATGTCAAGCGAAAAAGAATGTCATGAGTAGAGCAGCATCAAGTGCGAGAGCTAAGCAGCGCCTTCCTCTGCTGAATAATTAAGTTGTGAGCGCTTTGAGAGACAACACACTGAGAAGCCCAACACTCTCTCGAGCCCAACACTCTCACAAGCACAACACT
>JACJUY010000102.1:331602-358928 GCA_014220935.1 Platorchestia sp. MABIK | reverse complement strand
GGAGCAACACCACCGACGCAGAATCCAGCACGACAGGGAGCAACACCACCGACGCAGAATCCAGCACGACAGGGAGCAACACCACCAACGCAGAATCCAGCACGACAGGGAGCAACACCACCAACGCAGAATCCAGCGCGAGAGGGAGAGAAGCAGAAGAGACTCCATCAGTCCCGCAGGTTTGTTCCTCTCTCCCAAATGAAGTTTCCGAATGCCTGCACTTAATGGCCGCACATACGGGGCTCGTCACCAACCAATATGAGATTGAGGCTCTTTCTTCAAGTTCGATCGTTAATATGAACATTAACGACGCAATAAAATATACATCAGAGATCCCTTTAGAGCAAGTAAGGCGCCAGCAATATCGTCAATACGAGACTGTCATTTACGGTCAGAAGTCTTCATATTAAACTTGCAAGCTGCTGCACTGCCAATTTTTCCATTAAGACGAGCTGCCAGCTCACAGGAACCAGAACATCTAAGGCGAAGTTGCAAACCTGGTCTTCATTAACACGTTGAACGCAACGTGCGCCACCGGGGGGTCACGGAGGGGATTTTTATAATGCTGCTGACCGACCTGTAGTCACAAACTCAATATTCACAAACACTTAAAGATAAATGAAGGCACGATTTGGTTAAACGTTTGCTATTTTCAAAATTTCCTGCTACAATTGACTTGAAATTCGAGCGGAATGTTGAATTTCAGTTCAAAACTAATTGCGGCTCAAGCGTTAACAAAGGGTAAATGACTACCTACATGTCATATCTGTGTTAAAAACAGCTCCGTGGTAACGTTTCTTTCTTTTCCAAGAAATTGCACAAATGTTACTGCTAACAACTGCAGCAATAACTACAAAGAGCCGCATTGAATTAGAAATATCATTCTTCTGTGGTACGCAGGTGAGCTACTGAGGGCAGCGATTACTTACTCCGCATGCTTCACGAGACCTCCCAAGCGTACTCGTACTAGCGCGTCACAGGACTAAACGCCCTAAAAGAATACGAGTCGGTGAGTCCAGGGATGTAGAAACATGCGATTATGGTAATTCCGTAATAGAAATACGCACATTAAAATGCTGCCCAAGTTCCTAAAGCACGGCTCCCTGGCTCGCTTCTCAATTGCAACGTCGCTGTCTGAAATATTCGTCCGTTTCCAAAGCTCCAAGTTCACGCATTAGCATTTTGATAGTGAGGGCTAATGCGACATTCCTTCGCCACCCTTATTTCTCAGTAATACCCGAGCAATTTCTCCTATTCGAGCCGAACTCACAGACCTCATTGCGGAGCCTTTTCAAGCCCTAAATTTGCTTGATTTTTCGGCTCACGGTACAATCTATCTATTAATAAAGGTCGACTGTACTAAGCAAGGAAGTAACAATTCAAATTCTTCGGGTTGGTGTTTATAACAGATTAATTTACTTTTTTTGACACCTGTCATCGAAATATTTCATCAAAACTCCATATTTAGAAGCCCTATACATCTAGGCATCATACATCAAGGCGCCATATATCAAGGCGCCGTACATCAAGGCGCCATACATCAAGGCGCCATACATCAAGGCGCCATACATCAAGGCGCCATACATCAGGGCGCCATACATCAAGGCGCCATACATCAAGGCGCCATACATTAAGGCGCCATACATCAAGGCGCCATACATCAAGGCGCCATACATCAAGGCGCCAAACATCAAGGCGCCATACATCAAGGCGCCATACATCATGGCGCCATACATCAAGGTGCCGTACATCGAAGCACCACAATCATCCAGCAACATTCTCACTCAGAGAGAGACAGGCCAACGACGCTTAACGACAGTTTGTCACTGCATGGAGTTGAAAGGAAGATATAAGCTAAACCCTCGTGCCATTACTACATAGAAGAGAATTATTTTTAACGCTTCACGAAAGTAGGAATGGTGTATTTATGTTTCAAATTTTAGTGACCATGACTCTTTCTTTTCGCGCCATACTTTCATTTTCAGGGGAGCATATTTCATTCCAAATGTAAATTGAAATGATTGGAGTACGAAAATAAGTTCATGATTTGCCTCATGTAAATATTTTCAGATTGAACCTTGTAAGGCCAGGTGATGTTGCTTCTTCAGCTGTTGAGTTCCGTTTGAGGCGAGTGGAGCAGCAACCTTACTTATCTACTTCTCTTGCAGTTGGTATCGGTGATACACACAGGAGAAGTGTGAACTTTTCATTGAATAAATTTACATTGCTACATTTTAGGATTACTGAACACTTAAAATGACTAGATGATATTTTGAGGGGTGACTGAAGTATAGTCACTACAAGTAACGTATTTGTGATCGTGAAAGCCTCACGATCACGCACCATAACTTCAAGACAGTCAGACACAATCCAACACATATTTCATTCATACGTCTCCTAATTTAGAATCGCCGACGTGACTCATGAAATATCAAATGTCTTTCATGATTATTTTTTTGCGCGAGTGTCAGCTGCCCACTTATTTTATTCTTGAATAATTATTCCCGATGTAAGACAAAAATCCCTCGGTTCTGGCACCACACATGTAGCGAGAGCTCAACAGTCCTCATGTACTCCTCAATATACCCTTTCGATACCTAGATGCAGAGAAATCTGTTCACAGCTTCGTCTCGACAAAATTTTTAAATTTTGTATAAGTGCAACGAGTGTAATCAGAAAATAGAAAACATTAATTTGAGATAGACCCTTGCCACGGCCTGCAGCACGACTGAGATGTACGGCAATTTGTTACTTTTCCGATAGAAACAAGGAAACGCAAACGGTCTGTCTTTCTTTTAACAGAGCAGGACAGATGAAATAGCAGAGTGTCAATGCTCCTTCCTTCACCAGCAGGCAGCACGGCGGCAGGAACAGCGCACGCGATCCCTCCCTTCCTCGCAAGCGAACGGAAATAAAAGTAGGACTGTCCATCCGTTTCCTCAAACCTAGACAGGAGCAATAGCGAGGTGTTGCTGACCCACTCCTCCCAGCGGTGGCAACTTCCAGTATCCCACACCAGCCTCTTTCTCTCTCCCTCTCCTTCACCCTCTCTCTCCCTCTCCTTCACCCTCTCTCTCTCTCTCCTTCTCTAAAGCCTGGATCAAATTGTCGGAGAAACACTTGGGAGCAGCTGCGCCGCCGCTTCTATTTGCAGTTCACACGTAGCAAATTGCCTCTCCAAAAATGAAGAGTGAATCGTAAAATGCGCTCGACTTCATTCATGGCGTAATTGCAACGACCTCTACTGACTCAATACCGAGGAATAAGCAACTTTTATTCCTGATGCCATGTCAAATCCTCACTGGATTTTGAAAAGGGCCTGCCTACTCGCTTCCCTCATTCTTCTCTTGATGCCCATATAACACTGAAGTTCCTTAAAACTCATTATACTCACAAGATGCGAAAAACTAATCTTTCTTCTCGTACCAACGAGTCGAGAAATTTGGGACGATTTTGCCCTTTTTTTCAAGCAATGGAATTGAAACTAAATAAAATTTTCAAATTTAAACCGACGAAATTTATGCTCAAGGAAATCCGATGGGACCGGCGACAGTAGAGATAAATGAACGCAGCTTCAAAAAAAGGTAGTGGAACTGCTGGCTCATGTGTGACTTCCTTATAAGCCGTTTCGTACGAACTTCTGTACAAACCTAGCACGTAATTTGACGAATTTAGTCAAAACCCCTAAAACAAAAACAATATTGGAATGAAGAAGCTGACATACATAAAAAATCAGTTCACAGCTGAGTCACATTTACTCAGTTGTGGAAGTTGTCTGAATACATGCTGAGATTTTATATTTCGGAGGCCAGACCCGTTGTGGGCTGAAACTATAATATGAAAACTACCATTCCTGGTCAACATTAAGTCATTGTTGTCGAATTGGAAGAGTTAGAAACTCTGATCAAATTTGGCTTGCGCAAAGAGAAACCCTCTATGCCGAGGACACCTTACAAAGAATTGAAAAAAGGGAAAAGAAAAATGGTTTATTTCCAATAAAGATGATACAAAAAGTACATCATTGGTTTTTAAAATATCTTGAAGGATCCTTAGTCGATACACACACGTGAGTATCGTAATACCCGTCACTAGTCGAAATAAATGATTAAAGTACAGTGCTGCCAAACAGGACTTTTACTCTACGCACAGGACCACACCTTTTTACTCTACGCAGATACGCATCAGTGCAAGCATGTTTCTGCCCTTCTTTGCCACTCTATTGAATGGCCCATTTTTTCAAAGCGTAGGCAAGGACTAAGTTACTAAAAAATTTTTATCAATGTATACAAAAGAGACATCTTCAATTCGCCTGTGCGGCCTCCTGCGAGAGATATGAGAGAAATAAGGGTAGTTGAGATGAATTGATTGATTCATTATTATAAAGTTTTAGTCTCCCTTACCTCAACAAAAGTGTTCAAAGAGAAGAAGGATGAAGGCACCATTTAGTATGGAGTTAGGGGAATGCGGAATCTATGCACAAGGTGCAAAAAAACATTAAGCTGGGAAAGAAGTTCATGAAACAAGATAAAAGTTGAAGAAGAAAGTAGTGAAGGCTGAAAAACAGGACAGCAATGAACCGAAAAAAAACGGTCCGTAACATAACAAAAAACTAATTCTATTTCAACAAAAAAAAGCCTACCTAACTCTCAGCTCGAGCCCAATAGAAAAAGCTTATCATTTTCAACTAAATACTGAATAACCACTGCAACGTATGAAGAGTTGCTAACCCAGAAACCTGAATTCCTCAAAATTCACATGACTCTCAGACTTACATTCTGCAAAAATAAACTGCAAAATAATGCAAGTAATTTGTTTGTCGCAATTGGACTATGAAACCCCTTTTTGTCGGGAGACCCAAAATAAACTAAACTAGTTTTTTATGCACGCAGGAGACAAGGGTAATGGCAGGATCAAATCTTGATTTGAATTTAGATTGAAAAAATGAAGGTAATGGAGAGCGGAGGGTGAATTGGAGCTGAGGCGATGTGACGGCTAGCGGGCACGCCTCTTGGGGGGAGGTGTGGTGTGCTGTGGTGTGCAGTGGTGTGCTGTGGTGACCCAAGGTGGTGCAGTGGTGTGCAGTGATGACCAAAGGGGTGCTGTGGTGAGCTGGCGTGGTGCTGTGGGTGCGGCCCCTGCACACTACTGGGTGATGCTGTAGTGTACAGTGGTGACACGGAGGGGTGCAGTGGTGTGCAGTGAACCACCATTAACATGTACACTAGTCACTCCATTTCTACGGTTTCCCAAGCCATGTTTACCAGGTTTTAACAATTTTGTTTTCAATTCTTCTCACATCTTGTTCAGCTCAGGAATATTATCCGAAGTTCACCATTAGATTTAAATTTTAAAAAATATTTCAGGTTTGTGTATGGGACTGACTTGGTGACCACTCCATTACGTTGACGAAGGTTTCCGTTTGCCACATTTAAAACGCATGACGTTGTGAGAATTTGGTTCTTCTTTAAAATTTGTGGGAATGGCAGTCCAACAGCGGGGAACTCCGCTATGCGGGGCTTGGTGCAGGGTTTCAGGGCTGAGAATAATTGCTAGGAGCAATTCACTTTAAAAGTTTACAGAGAGCCATTAAAATAGCTTTTAAAATTCAAAGTTTACTACGTTGGAACATTTTTCGGCCCAATTTATTAAGAAATCTGAATCAGTCAACTCGGATTGTTTTCTCCGTAATTTTCGACTCAGGATGGATTTAGTCATCATGCACTTGCGTAGGGCTAGAACCAGTATCCAAAACATTAAACCTCAATAACAAAAGATTGCTCTGTAGACTTGCAAAAACTTACATAATAGCAGCAATGAGGCAATTGATACGTGGCATTATCGAAAGAGATAGTAAAGGGACATTTTCGCATCAGTATTTGCAGCGCATAATTCATCAAATATATTTTAGGCTGCAGAGCTCCCTCTGTAAAGGTAAAGTATTTGGATTGAAGTGAAAGACTTTTTTCACAATTCATACGAATTAATATGAATCTAAAAACGGAACTTAGAAGATAAACTTCCATTGCAAGATTGAAGCGCCTTTTCTGTAAATCTAAAAAATTCTAATACCAGTTGATATACCTCGCAAGGAGACACAACAGTTAATCCTAATACCAGTTGGTATAACTCTTAAGTGGACACATTAATTCCAGCTAAGTTTGAAAAATACAGGGCAATAGAAATACGAGTGATGGGCTAAGAGTTCATCATTATCGCCAAGAATATCTGAGTTACTCCTTTGCACAATGATTTATTAACGAACGCTTTTCACTTGGATACATAAATTTGTACGTTCAAAGCATTCAGGAAAGGCCCACGCACACTCAACGAAAATCCCTTCACGCCGCCAGACAGAACGTTATCTCCTGGGTCTCCAGAGCCGCCAAACTCGGCTGGATTCCGGCAAGATTCAGTGAGATTGCTAATGCATCGAATGGGAGTGTTCCATTATCGGTAAAATGGAGGCAATTATTTAGCCATTGTTGCCTTTGTCACTTTTCTAGAGGAAATTATTGGTCGGCAAAGCCACAGCCTTGCGAAAAGTGGCAAAAAAACACCCTCACATTTCGTGTTGGTTCTTCAGATATTTGGACGCTTCGCACCAAGTAAAAATTGAAGAATAAACGATACAGCAGCAAGGGAACACAAAGGCTGCCGGTTTATGTCATCGTTACCACATGGGACAAGTAAATCGGGAACATTTCAAATCGCTTCTACGGACTGTTGGGATACAAATTATTTGCAACATTTCCTTACACGAACTCATGGGGTTTTACGAAGAAGTTTCCTCCCATTTATGGTAAAATCTTTCTATTTCCTATTAAATTATAAGAAGAATCACACGAAGTGTGATTAAAATGAAGAAAAACACTACTTTTTCTGCCTGAATCAAAAACTTTCAAAAAATAACGAAATTATTTCATAAAGTGCATATACGCTTAAATTTGGAATTATCATTTAAAACTCTCATTTCTGATTAACTCCATTACGTCATTGTTACAATCAAGACAGTCGTTAGATTAAAAAATCAAGAGCATTGAATGACGCAAGTCACAAGGCAAATTAAGGCGCATCGAGCACTCCATCTCCCTTGATCTTCGACTTCTGAGTTCGTCAGTAAAATAAGTCGATCCTGAGCTCAGAATTTCACGTTGCAAATGTGTCTCATTCAGGCTTCATTAACTCGCCCCCGGAGGCAGTCTGAATACTCCTGCCCGATATAAATGAAGTCTGCATTCGCGAGCACGTTCAGAGAAGCCCTGCAGCCCTCAAAATAAATGACTAACTTCTTATGCACTGTGATACTTGGTGGACGCTCTCACTGGAGTAATTGGAGTCAAGCATGCATTGCTCTATGTAGAGAGTTTCAAATAAAAACTACTTAGGTGTATTGTGTGCACAACACACACATACGGTGCCCTTGAAAGGAATTAGTACTGAAAAACGACTAACATGTATCTTATACTTTGTTTCATAAAATAAAAGTCAGCTGTTTAAGAACAAAAAATTCAATCACCGAATTTGATTCTTTAATTTTACTTCAAATATGTGACGCATAGTTACTTTTCAGACCAATATCTTTAAACCGTCGTATTATAGTTTTTAATAGCGTGTCCTTTGAATTAATCAAAATGCAACCTTAAGCTTTGAGATGTAAAAGGAATGAAGTTAAAAATTGGGCAGACACTGTGTGGATGGCTTTTGCGCGTACATATTTTTATTAAGCGCAATGACCAGAATTACATCTGGTTAAAGTTTAGATGTTAATTTAAGCCTCCCAAATCGCAATAAAGGCGTTCCAACGAGAGGAAGGATGAAAACAACATTTAGTATGAAGTTGAGGGAATGCAGAATCTATGCATAAGGTACAAAAAACAGCAAGCTAAGAAAGAAGTTAATGAAAGAAGATACAAGTTGAGCAAGAAAGATATTATATTTTCACAATTTATGGAGAAGACACAATTTTTTTCGAGCAGTAAAGCCATTTTTAAATCTGTGCTACTTACCACCATACTTAACGCGAGACCGCTGGACGCCCATGTACGGCAGACGGCAGAGAACGTATTAATAAATAATGATAAGAAAACCATTAAACATCCCCCAGACGGATAACAACAGTCGCTCCCAGATAACAACCGATACTCTTGGTTAGAATATCTTCTTAACGGGAATAGTAAGTTGAATGATAACCGTATCCCCGATACAGAAAACAACAGGCCTGAGGTCAACAGTGGTAATGGCTGGAAGGAGCGGCTGCTTTGGAAGCTTTGAATGTAAAACTCGCGTCTCAGGAGGCTGGGTCGCGGCCGTGCGAGCTGTCATAAGTTCGTAGCAGTGACAGCTACCACAATTTGCTCACTTGTTTTTGCCGTGATCGCCGCCAAGGCTCACAATAGACAGCAGTAACAAAAAGGATGACAAAGATAAGTTGCTCAGATACAACACGCGCCAGCCTCGCATTCTGGACGTGTGCAAGAAAAATCTCTGCGAATCCGACACACTTGAATGTTTGGTACTTAAAGCAATATTTTCAAGTTCTCATTTCATCTACTCGAGAAATTTACTAAACCTTTACGAACGACTGCTTCATATTTTTCAAAAAACATTTTCACGTTACTCGTACACAAGGATATTTTATAAATGTTGTTACGATAGAAGCATGTTTCCATGTTCAAATTTATGTTCTGTACTCGGAAACGATCAACGCAACGAACACGTTGGATTCATCGTCTGCCCATGCAAGCCTAAGGCGAACAGCAAGAAAATATCTATACTTGGGAAGACCAACACGAATATCCTTATTTTAAAGAAATACAAATGCGCTACGACTGCGAGACAAACGCCCCAATAAAGTTTTCGAAAAGCTTTACTGCCAGAAGGTCAGGAAAGCAGCAACTCGGTGGCTCCTGAATAAGCCTAATCTTTTGGAGACGAGGCTTGTATCTCAGCGGCCTCCGCTAATAGCATATTTTTCCGTAAGGCCCTCGATGCCATAAGTAGAACTAATCCTCCACAACTGCCTAACCTGAATAAAGATTATAGGCTCCAGGGCTTAGGCTCAATATCATGAGATCGCGCCCGATTTTTGGTTTAATATTGAAGAGAGTCGCTGTGCGGCGCCCTTAATTCGCTGCCTGCACTGCAGCTCCACATTCTAACATTATCAGGCACGCTCAAAATTCCACAAAATTCCACCCTCTCACGAATTTCAAGTAAAAAATTTAATGGCAATGCAATGGAGTCGGTAATTTTGAACTCTAATCACAAAGCTGAAACAGTTCGGAAAATTGTGCTGTTTAAAATTGGAAGACAGCTGCGACGAAGTATTGCTGATTTTTAAATAAGATTAATTCGGGAGACATGCGAGCGATATCGGGAAATAATTACGTTTCCAGTGGCATATATTCAGCTCCCTTAAAATACAAATATGCTGCGGCGCTCTCTTCAGGAGTAGAAGACAAATGAAAAGTAGCCAGAGAACGCCCCGAAAAAAACATTGAAAGAGCGACATTTTAACAAAGAAATGCTACAACTCCTTACAATTGGGACGCCCTGCGGATCAGAAGACCAGGAAAAACAAGCTCGACGCACGTGATAGAAAGTCCGGCATCACCGAGAGGGCAGAATTCATCCTTCGATGGTCCGGAGATCTCATTCGGTATTAGAGCCTCAGAAAAAGTTTTGGATCTTGGATGGAAAAGTTAGTCAAGTTGCCCGGCTTCTTTTGGCTATTAAGTTCGTTACGATCAGCAGTTCAATTCCACGGAACAAAATTAGAACTTCCAGCAAGAGACTCAGTTTGGATGAACTCGCAGATGAATTTACTTTGGAGGGGAGAAGACGAGTCACCTTTGGTGACACTTTCTTGCCGTCTAACTTCTGGTATCTAATATAATTATTTTATTCACTTAATGGACCTACAAAGTTTATTAGCTAACTATGCTAACAAGCGGAAGTAAAAACAGTAGAACACAAGAACTTTTCAAGTTAACTGTAGATGAAGCAAAAAATGTAGAAAATGTAAACTTCTACTCTCATGGGTTTTTTGATTACCTGAGGTGACTATTCCTTGAACAATTTTTCAGGTCATCGCTAATTTAGACATAAATTTTAACTCGTTTCGATGAAAGAGTTAGTCAAGAATACCCCAAACTTCATGGTACACTTGTGACTGTCGATTATACCCATAAAGCTGATAAAAAGAGCGAGACGTAATGTGACGTTTCCAAACAAGGTGCGGTTGGGTGCTGCTCCCAACCATCTATTTTGTGTCGAGATTTTGTTCAACACTTTGACTGCGGCAGGAAAAACTGAAGTTTAATTTTCAACTCAAATTTAAAGTAAGTTGTCGTTAATAATGTTGATAATAGCAAATACTAACTGGATCATGCTTTCATTTAGTTCTCTTTAAATATTTGTGAAAATTGAGTTTATGACCATTTTTTGATCAGAAGCGTAATAAAAATTCCCTTCGTGTGTCTCACGTCGCAGTCAAAGTCAACTTGCAAGCATGGCAAGCAAACGTTACTCTTGCGGCCCTGTGCTCCCACGCAGACAGAATCACTGCTGGAATCCAGTAAAAACGAGGCTGCAGGAAATGAACACTCTGACTTGAGTCGCAAAATAAAACCAGCGATTTACATCGCTAAAAGATCATTGAACTTACTTTTCCCGTTAAGCAGATACTCTAACCAAGAAAAAAAATCAGATTTCTTCTCCCGGAACTATGTGTGTCTTGCTAATAATTAACCAACAATCGCTCTTTCATCGGATCTTTACAACAAACTCTAAATGAGGCTCCCGATTTTTCGTAAGGTCCAAGGACAAACTTCAGGCCGTCACTAATTTGTTTTCGGCAACTTTTTCGAGCTCAGTTGAATTTTTTCATGACTTTGCTAGCCAAACTATGTTAAATCCAACCATGGCGAGCGCTATAAAAATCCTTTTGTGACGCAAATAACTTTGTTTTGGAGGCAAGTTGGAAGCGTGTCCGGACTTCGCTGAAGGGACTCTTGCGTCGAGAGAACCTCCCCTCAGAGCCCGGCTGGGAGCGGGCACAAAGCTCCCGTGTAAATGAATGGAGCTGACAATCGCACGTTGCTGACAGGAACACGTCCAGGGATTTAGGCCAGTGCTTGAGATGATTTGCGATGTCTCTCCTCTATCATCAAGTAGCTAGACATTATTAAGTGTAAAAAGTTGATGCAATTGAGTTCTCGTCAGTTCAACTGATGAACCATACACTCCCATCACTGTTGAGTAAGCTCTGCTCGTATAAATGTTAGGGACTTTCATAATTTCTTGGAAAATTAATGGCTTCCAATATTTTCGCCGTGAATTAAAAATAATATTTTGTTTCAAAACTGTTCAGCGTTTTATCCTTTTAGCTTTTTATCCTTTTTATCCTTTTAGGCTTTTTATCCTTTTAGCGGTGAGTTGAAGGTAACACTGTACAGCTGATATAATCGAACAACTTGGTCATTCAGTACTTGGAGCACCTGCGAAGACAACCTTTAATCCCATTTATGAAAAATCGCAAGAAAAATTCAGACGTCCACAGAACATGAAATGCTGCAGCACCCAGCGCACGCAGCCCGCTCTCAATGAAAAGAAATGGCCTGAAGACACTAAGCCGTGCAGTATATAATCTTCAAGAAACATGGAGCGCATTCTTCAAAGAAGAGCAGTAAATCTCGAACACTGTCATCGGAACATCGAGCAAGAACTGTTATTAATTGCAGATATTGGCTTGGAGATAGAGCGTGGTGCAGTCGAGCACTTTTTGTGCGCACCTCTCGAGAGCGAGCGAGCGCATGAAAGCAATTGTCGGAGGTTTCGATCATTGCTGCAATGGAAGGTGGTGACCCCTCGCATAGACCAATATCGGCAACGATACTATATGACGTTAGCTAAAAAAATTGCGCCTATTCTAGCAAGGCAAGCCTTCGACAGGCTTATCTATTATCTCACTGGAATGCTTTGACAAAAAATCATATCTATTGAGCTTTGCGATGAACGGATTTAGATGACAAACGTAGTCTGCAAAAGAATGCCTCGCATCGAAATACGTGGGTGAGGCTTCAGGAAATCTGGAGTTATATTTTCACGACGTGGAGACTTGAACGTCCCAAATCTCCATCTTGACAGATAACCAGACTATGATGTCGAATTACAGAGATTCCTAATTTCCAGAGCTGGTAATAAGATGTGATGTCAATAGGTGGTAAATACTTGAAACACTCCAATCTACATTATCGAGATGATTAATTGAAACTGAATTATTTTGCACCCTAGGCATCGCGGAGAAACAGTAGCAATGTCGTCAACCCAGAAAGTTGATGTTAATTCAGATTACCATTGAAATTTCAATAAAAATTAAATCAGCTAAGAATGCGTTCAGATTTTTCTGCGTGATTACTGGTGTCAGGTAACAAAAAATGCCGGTTACAAATCTCATGCTATCATTTTCAAAGGCTTCAAAATTATTTAGCCTTTAGAATAAATACTTACACAATATCCCGGAAGATTTTCTGACTGAATTTGCAGTGCATTTCAAAATTTGTGCAGCAACTTCAAGTATAAAAATCTAACCTCGCTCTCATCGACGCACGAGAATTTCCCACGCAGCTAACATGTGATGCAACAGAACATTTAACCGCCGCTTCCAGTTAGAAATGTAAAGGAACTAAGTAACCGCCGCACGCCGCTCTTGTTGCCGACGCAGCGAGATGAGCTCGTGCATTCCGCAGGTGATTCTTTGAGAAGCAAACTTTGCATGACACCCTCATCTGCGAGTCTGATGTCGATCCTCTGGTGTTTACCCTGCGCGCAGGCATTCCTCAGCGGGCAATAAGAACTTGAGTGCAGACATATACGCTGCGCTGCGCTGTATTTCTCTCAGAAACGTTGCTTTAATCGCGGCGCAACAGTTCCTGGAATTTCTCGTAACCGCGTTGCTCTTGAAAACTATAAAGGTGTGCTTATTTTTAGCACCAAAATTTCATATATATGATTCGCCAGTTGCGACTTCGATGAGCTTTGTAGGAAAACTACCCACGCAACATATTCAGAGCTGTGAGAGAATTTCACTTTTACTCTCGTATTTTCAACGTCCAGCTCCTGCACTCAGTGAGAACTGCGCTTTAAAAAAATCTTTGAAGACATTCAAGACTTTTAGGCAACTAGTTAACAACGCAAGCATACTTTTTTTTCTTAGGTAAAACTGAAATCTTCCGCCGTTTGCCAAAATACTGGCCCAGTTCGTAAGATACTTTGTAAAATAACAAAGGGAGAATAAAATCCTTTACCATACTCATTCTATTTACCATACTGAGTTCATACTTCATGTAAAAGATTCACTAAGTGCACTTGTGATATTCACGGCACTTATCCTCCTCTGAGAGCTCCAGACAGCTGGAATAACTGAGATATTCCTATCTCGAGGTTCATTACGGTCACAAAGCAAGAACTGAGCTGCCTTCATTCTCCTATTGGCTGAGCAGAGGTGTAGATTTAATCACAAAAGAAGAGCCATTATTCAGAGAAGATGAGCCTGAGCAGAGGGCCGTGGCAGCTCAGGGTGATCAGAGGTGCTGACTCGGCGTGTATCAGCGTTACAACGGAGAGGCAGGCCTCCAACTTATGAATAATATCTCTATAAATAAGCTCAAATAATACCGGCAGGATTCAGGTTATGTGAAAATTATCCAGACAGCCCCCAAACTTGCTTCCAAGCATCGACTTGAGGCGCCATTTGCATTGGGATGGACATGTGGACTCAGAGCGCAGCTCTCGGTCCGAATCATTCCTGGTGAGGCACAGGGAACAGAGGAGAGCTCGCCACACCTGACTTTGTCCATCCAGCGCAGCCATCACCACTCGGATAATCCGCCTCCATGGGTGCGCGCTCAAACGAATGCGCTCGTCTGGCATCTTAGCTCCAAATTCCATGTAAAAGTTTCCTCAACGAGATGAACCAACGTCAAAGAAAGAAGGAGCTGGGCTCAAGAAACTCCGAGCACTTCACACACTCGCGCTATAATGGACGAAGATAATCCAGACGCCTTTTGCCACCATGAAATTATAATAATGTTACCGAGTGACTCATAACTAACAAAATACCGGAGAGAAAACGTATGATATACTTTTTGCTAACTCATTTCGAGTAACACAAGTTGAAATGAAGACTAAATCAATATTTGCGTAACGCAGGATTAATGTCACCATGAATAATTGGAGAGGCGCAACAAAAGACGAGGTCACCTAAATAACGTCGACTAGGCGAGCGCTCGGAACTCTAAAAATATTTTTGCTCAGCTAAAAACTATCAAGTTTCCGAGAGAAGAACGGTGCTTGTTTGCCAGGTCAACAACGAAATAAAAGGCATCGGTACACAAAACATATGCGCGCTTCCTGCAAACGAAGTATGCGAGTTATGGAGAACGAGTTTTGTAGTTTATGTAATTGGAAAAGAAAATGACGAGAGTTTGTGTGTGTACTCTCTGAAATTGGAAAATGTTTCCCGGGTTGGTTTAGCCGAGAGCACATCATGGCAGCGAAAGGGGTAAATGTTAGGTAATTTCTACAGGCCAGGAGGAAAGAAGGGGAAAATGTTCAGTAGGTTCTGCTGGCCGAGGATCGAGAAAAAGGCAAAGATGTTTCAGTGAGTAGGTACTCTTTAATGATAAAGCACTAATATTAAAAGGAGAACCAGTGACAAAAATTCCAGAGTATTCAAATTAGTAGACTGTAACAACCAACACTAATAACTTCTCGTTTAACAAATGTTTGTATCGAAGAGGAATTCTCATATGCTCTATGAGACTAATTCCTACGAATACAAATACTTCATGAACTAAAATTTAAAACACCACACATATATCTAACACAAAAATAGAAGCAAGAAAGTACCGTAAAGACCCTGCCGGAGCTAGGTTGCCCGAAATAGGTTAATTCTTTTAAACTACGTTGTTGCGTGATGTCCACGGTAAGTATTCTAGCTCGTAGTCATCTGATGTCTTGGGCCTAATTATTTCAAATGACAATGATTTCTTTCCATATAATTCACCTTGTTTCAGGCCAATGAAATTCGGGTGGTTAACTAGATAACGAAATTTAACACGAGCATTAACTCAAATCTGCATTTCCCTCGCTCAAGTCTATCCTTTGTAGCCTGTTGAAATGTAGTCGTAAACTCTCTTCAGCTCTAGAAATTAATTATTACAAGAAACTCGGGGACTTTGGCTTCCTTTATTTCAATCTTGAACTTTCTTGTTTCTGAATGCCTGTGTTTATTAGAAGCAACAGAGCTCCTGGTGCGGGGCCGTGTCTAATGATCTAATGTCACCATCGGGAAAAATTCAAATTCTTGACTGTAATATTTATTTCGCTTGTTTGTTGTGTTGCTAATTGTTGATTTAAAAATTATGTTGAGTTACTATTACTACGTCATAATTAGCATGTGCTGAATGTTCGATTGCTCATTACTGTGTTATTTCTTGCAACATTACTTGCGACATTGCTTC
Source organism: Platorchestia sp. MABIK (assembly GCA_014220935.1). NCBI lineage: Eukaryota > Metazoa > Arthropoda > Malacostraca > Amphipoda > Talitridae > Platorchestia > Platorchestia sp. MABIK. The sequence continues at coordinate 343,404 of JACJUY010000102.1, read as the reverse complement.
TCGCAGTGTAGAGTCTTGGTGCATTTCTTTTTACACTGTTACTTTTTCACAGCATTAAATTTTACAGCATCATTTTCCAAGACATTATTTTCTACGGCTTTGTGGCTTGCAGCATTACTTTTTAGAGCATTACTTCTTAGAGGACGACTTTTTAGCGCATTACTATTTTTGGCATTACTTTTTATGGCACTACTTTTTATGGCACTACTTTTTATGGCACTACTTTTTAGAGCATTACTTTTTAGAGCATTACTTTTTAGAGCATTACTTTTTAGAGCATTACTTTTTAGAGCATTACTTTTTAGAGCATTACTTTTTAGAGCATTACTCTTTAGAGCATTACTTTTTAGAGCATAACTTTTTAAAGCATCACTTTTTAGAGCATTACTTTTTAGAGCATTACTTTTTAGAGCATTACTTTTTAGAGCATTACTTTTTAGAGCATTACTTTTTAGAGCATTACTTTTTAGAGCATTACTTTTTAGAGCATTACTTTTTAGAGCATTACTTTTTAAAGCATCACTTTTTAGAGCATCACTTTTAAGAGCATTACTTTTTAGAGCATTACTTTTTAGAGCACTACTTTTTAGAGCATTACTTTTTAGAGCATTACTTTTTAGAGCATTACTTTTTAGAGCATTTCTTTTTAGAGCACTACTTTTTAGAGCATTACTTTTACCGCATTAATTTATAGAGCATTCATTTTTATACTTTCTATTATTATTGTGGAAGCTAATTTAGGACTGCCTGACCACAGCAAAAGTGATTTCAAAAGAACGATGAGAAGAGACCGTTTGTTAAGGATAATAGAAAACTTTAAAACGGGGAATCTATTCACAAGGTGTGTGCCGACACGAGATACATTGCTCATTGGATGCAAGCTTTTGAAGCGATGGAGAAGAAACAAAGAAGAGATAACGAAAAAGATTAAAAAATTGAAAGAAGCAAAGGGGGCACAAAAGTCAGAAGTCCAAAAGTCCTATCTACATGTATAGGTGAAGTGAAGTAATAGTATCCATCTGAAGGTGTCAATACTTGTTACACCATTCACTCTTCCTAATTATTTTTCTACAACTTAGGTAAAATTTTGGACCAAAACCTTTGAATATCTGCGATTTGTTCCGAACACATGTGAACATCTTCCTTGTTTCTTTCGCAGGCGTACGAGCTGACCCGAGTAAGCTGCCTTCAAACGCTCTCAGGCGCAAGGAGCATTCCGTGAACAGCCAAAATTTCTGTTCTAATTTGATCAATTTTTTCGTTGGCTTAGGTGCCAGTTCCTGCTTGGACTAAATCACGTGCAAATTTTCACTCGCCAATCTAAATAAAAAACCACATCCCCAGGTTTTCCTTTGATTTCGAGTGCATGAATGCAAAACGCAAACTCATAAAGCGATTGTTGCACCATGTTAAAAACAACTTGCAGAAACAACAACTGTTAAAACAACTTGCTACCGTAATACCAGAAATTATAACCATTTTTTCTTTATATTTTCTTTAAAATTCGTTACACTGTAGGTCTCGGCTGAGAACTTTCATTACCTGCAGCACGCACAACGCACCTTGTTTCCGTCCTCCACCACCATCGGCATTATGACATTTTTTGGAGAGAATTTCTTGCATGGATCGTCATAAATGCGAGGAGCGCTTGCCTGCCCCACCGCAGAATTTGTCTCGAGGTGTTTACCGCGACCGCCACGGCACACATCTGGCGGCGGCCAATTGCCTTGTCCCCCGCGGTATTTGCAGCATTTCAGGGTGCTTCCCTCCAAACATTCCAGCCTACACGCTCCCACCAAAAAATCATTCGAGAAACATTTTAGAATTTTCCTGGGACGTTTTTGTGCGAAGCCGCTCCCTGCGAGCAGCTACCTTAGTGGTGGAGATGATCGTAGTCCTGCTACGAATGGTGATACTTGAAGTGCTATAGTGCAACCCAGTGCAACTCGAGTGCTATAGTGCAACCCAGTGCAACTCGAGTGCTATAGTGCAACCCAGTGCAACTCGAGTGCTATAATGCAACCCAGTGCAACTTAAAGCACTTTAGTGCAACCTAGTGCAACTTAAAGCACTGCAGTGCAACCTAGTGCAACTTAAAGCACTGCAGTGCAACCTAGTGCAACTTAAAGCACTGCAGTGCAACCTAGTGCAATTTGAAGCACTTCAGTGCAACCTAGTGCAACTTAAAGCACTGTAGTGCAACCTAGTGCAACATGAAGCTCACGTTAATGATATCCCTCGGATTATATTAGATGTTGGTTCAAACCTCCACAACCGCAAAAAACGCATTACAAAGAGAGGGAGGAAGAAGTCACCATTTACCACGTAGTTAAAAGAACGCGGAATCTATGCACAAAGTACATAGAAACAGTAAGCTGAGAAAGAAATTTAGGAAACCTGGCCGAAGTTGAACGCGAAAGTAGTAGGTGCTGAAAAACAGGTCAGCGTTGAACCGAAAAAGATGGTCCGTAATTAACAAAATAAACTATTTTCTTTCAACAAACAGAAGCCTACCTAACCTTTAGCTCATGACCTCACATATTCCCCTTGGGAGCGCTAATTCCCATAGATACCATAGTTGTCTCTTCAAGAGGGGAGCGATTTCACTCAATACACTGCAGATTATCTTACGATAATTTCGGATTTTTTCCAGATAAGCCCTGCCACAAGTGCAACACATAAGTTCACCCTCTGGTAACTTTCGAAATATTGCATCCATCGACTTCAAATTACTCTCAAATAAAATAATGCTTTAATCTTTCGTTTGAGAGTAATTTGAAGTCGATAGGTACATTATTTCGAAAGTTAAAAGAGGGTGAACTTGTGTGTTGCACTTGTGGCTGCGCTTATCTGGAAAGGATCCACAATTTCACCCAAAACAAACAAACTCAAGCCATCACTGTCCCAAATCAAAATTGCCCTCAACTGCCGCAATGCAAACTACGATGGTGACGAATTGAAAAGAGCTAAAACCTTACGTGATGCACTCCTATCATTCCTCAAGTAAGCCATGTCGATTTTCCTGTTGAGTATTCGGGAGGGCTTCCGGAGGGCGCAACACTTCAGTTATTAGGGTCCGTGTTTCAAAGACGAGTAAACGAGACGCCATTCTCAGTCAAGAAATGCTCGAGCATTGAAAGAGCTCGGGCTTTTCGATGAAAGTCTAAGGAATCGGGAAGTTGTCCTCAATGCCAGATGGGACTGGCAAGTTCCAATCCCGAAAAACACAAAAGAAAAATTCAAGCGCTGAAAGACGGGACTTTAGGCCAACATCTGGGAGAGGAGGAGTTGCGTGAGGAGCTGTATGAGGACCACAGCAACAGTAGACCAGGCAAGCTGGGTGTCGTACTTCCCTGAAATTAAACATTATACGAAAACCGTAACTCACTCGAAACTCATTTCCCTTCGAAAATTAAAAAATAAAAGGATAAGGCTGGAACATGAATGATGGTTTATTCGCAAACTTCTTAGTGACAATGCACAGCAGAGAGAAAATAGCAATTTTTCGAGGAAATGTATCTCAAAAGTGGACGCAGAATGAAATTATCCAGAAGCGCTTTTGCAATAATACGCAGAATGAGAGAGATGAAAAGTCTCATTGATCAATTATGAAAGTATAGGTTACACCCAAAAATTTAAAATGAGCAAGACATCAGGAGATGGCTAAAATGTCGGCACCAACTACCCGAGCTATTTGACGAGTTTTAGTTGGTTTTTGTTAATCTGAAAAATATATAAAAAAGAAACATAATAACTCGTTAGAATTGGAAAAAGATCACAAAGTTGGACCCAGTACGTTTCAATGGAGTAAAAAAAGTATTTCAAAATTCTTTTCCCATTGATCAGAATTGGTTGCATTTAACTTAGGCATGAGTCATTAGACTAGAATGCGTCGTCAAATATTCCCTCAGAAACGTTACTGAGCTAAGAAAACTTGCCCCCACAGCACATAAGAAACTTAGCACAGCAAATAAAATACTTCAAAATGCTCGACACAAGGTAAAAAACGAGTGTTGAATGCAATGTTCATTAAGCTTTTAGGACCATTGCTAAACACGGAAAACTAATAAAGAGCATAGCATCAATTTATCACAGACACGAGAAAGCTCGTCTATCACTCCAACATCTGCGTCCTCTGCAATAATTTGCTGAAAAATCCTCCGCGTTCCGTTTAATTTGCATTTTTACGTCAAACGGGAGTTGCGTCTGCAACAGAACAAGCAAATTAACGTCAAATTCAGGCCCAATCTATTAATAATGAGACTGCAAATGGACGGCGCGGCCGTCGCAACCGCGGCCGTAATTCGGCCGTCGAGTGCGAAAGCTTGCAAAGCGTTGCTCTATTTTCTCGCGCCCAAATATCCTTTATCAATACAGCCTCACTAAATGAACAGCGGTCGCCTTTCTTATGGCAGAAAAAGCGCGTTCAGAAAATGAATTGGCTGGGGAAATGGGGCAATAAATCATACCATAACTGGAACGCATGCAAAAATAGTATCAACGAAATATACTGCCACGACCAAAAATATTTCACTTCGTTGCTCCCGACAATTGCTGATCAAATGTTTGCATTGAAAAAATCTAGGTTCAGTCTCACCTACTACCTGACGAAAACGTTAATTATCCGTGAGAGGATTGTTTTTTGTTATTAATTTCATTTAGAGACGAGGGATTGATCTTTGCATTATTTTCAGCACTACGCTATCGAATTTTACGACAAATTTACCCTAAAAAATAATGAGTTCGAATTACCTTACATTTTTATATTTGATGTAGTAAAAAATAAAAGAATTGAAGTAGAGGTAGAACAAAAATGACTGGGCTTGGAAGGATTAAATATCTGCGATTGAAAATTGTACCAAGAAGTTTGACTTTCATCATCGAGTAATACTGATTATGTTGGGAAAAGAGTAGAATGGCATAAAGCTAGTAAAGAGAGAACAGGTGTGGTGTTGAAACAAAGGAAGATGAAGGCCTAAACGAGGAGCATATAAAGTGCCAATGAAGGGATGACAAGCAAAAATCAGCTCATGAAGAATGCGGGCCAGAAATAAATTGTGCCGTGGAACTTGGCAAAAGTAGGGGCAAAATGTGCGCCAATACCGTCAGCACGAGAGGAGGGATCAAAAGCGTGCAGACAGAAAAAGTGATCAGGAAAGATGATTTATCACGGAATAGTTGAAGGAGGTCATTTCCCGACGTCCCTTTTGTATGAGGTAAGGAAACAGTTTTCATTTCCTGTCATGGTAAGAAAGTTGTGACGTTGTTCTCCCCAAAAGAAGGCCCCTGCGAGAGAAGACCTCTCCTTGCCCGGATATGACCTCCAAATGATCCAACCTCCCACTCCAACTCACTAGTTAAAAACAGTGAACGAACTTCATGCTTTTCATGATAAGGCCTATTTTATGAGGCTGCACGGTGTCACCAAATTTATATTCAAGTTTGAAAACACATGCACTGCTAGCTGCCAGCCTCGCTCTGAAGCGAATTAGAATTATATGTAAAACACATTTCCATCACATATGCTGATTTAAAATGTCAATCTCTACAGCCTTCAAACTTTAAAATACATGTGAAGCTAGCTGTCAGCCGCGCTTTAAAGCACATTAAAATTATTTGTACAACACATTTCCATCACGTGTGCAGATTTTAATGTCAAACTCCTCAGCCTACTAACGGATATCATCGAAAAGTGCAAAAAAATACCACAACAAGCCCTAATGCAGAGAGATATGCTCCCGAACGTATTCTAGTTTACTCTTTCCGTCCACGAAAAAAAATTCTCAAATCCGCGAACGAGAAGAACAGAGCCGTCACCCATCAAAAATAGGGTGAAAGAAATAAATGGGACACTTGAGACCTCTCGCGCTTTGTTCTGCACCAGCACAAATTTTAAGGACTTGAAGGGAAATTTCGAGGTTTTGCCGCCGCCGCCGCACGAGAAAGCCGAGCGGGGAGGTATTCGTCATCGCTAAAGAAAGATTAATTCAGCAGAGACAAGAGTAACGAGTGATTCTCGAGGGCATTGCGAATTTTAATTTGAGAGTGAGCACACGAGAGGATAATCCGGGGCTCCCAACACCGACCCCAATTAAAATTTCCATTAGGAAACACTGGAATGAATCCTTCATGACTCGGGCGACTCATCGTTTTTCTCAGTAGTGGATCACTGGAAATTGAATTTAAGCTCATAGAACGTGCAGGCTGAGAATCACTCGAGGTAAATTGCAGGTTTTATTACAGCGTCGAGCGCACAAAAACGAGAAGCTTTTTGGCAACAAACACAAATTTTCATTGCACCGAGCAGGGGAAGCCATAAACACACAGGACCATAAAACTTGACAAGCTCCCGTAAAAAACAAACAAAAATGAAAGCAACAAAAAATCGCACACAAAAAGCATCAGATTGGACTCAAATTTGAAGTACGAGAGACCGTAGAGCAGCACTGGGCACTAAAGTTCGAAATTATCAAACTGAATGAAGCTCAAAACAAGGCGAATACTTTTGATCGCTCCGTGTATTAACACAGCGCAAAATAATAGGAGCAGAAACCTTCAATGTGAGAGTGATTTTAATTCACCGATTCCCGAGACAAAATGTGACGGAAGAGTGGAGCAATGTCATTTATTTAAGGCAAGGTTTGAGCGTAGGAGACTCCGCGGAAGCCATCACTTTATCTCGAAAGACAATTTACGCGCTAATGCCCTCCTTTCACGGCACGAAAAAGGCTCTTTTCCGTGATCTGATAAAATTTAGTCCCACCGGACACAATATCGGGACCCAGGGGGTGGCCACAAAAAAGTGCAGGTTTTCAAAGGAGGCAAAGTGCGACTAATTTGAACGAACATGACAGTTCATTTACTCGGAGGCCGCCATCGCAAAGCGCGTGTTAGGAGTTGTGACATAAAAAGCTAATATTGTCCACAAAGTTGGAGCAAATTGAAGTCCAGGTCTGAGCCAGTGCTACCTACCAATTTGTAGCTCGCGTCCTCCGTACCTCAGCTCAAAAACTTGCTCTAGTTGCGAGCTAAGGCGAGGAGGAGCCAGCACCAAATAAATTCAAATGAATTCGCATTCAACTCAGACATGTTCGACGCACTACACGTTTCCTCAGCGAATTTTTCCTTTGCTGGAAACGAATTTCGAGCTGAGAGGGGAACATTAGAAGCCGTGCGAGTGAAATTTGACTTAGCAGTAGGGCCGCTTCCATGCGAATGCTGTGCTGAAAACTAGCGAGTGAGCAGGACAGCTCGCTCGTCCCAGGGCCCCTGAATAATGGACGGCCGGCATCCATAGGCGCGCAACGGCTCCTCGGCCAAACGATGTGCAGCAGCTCCATGTCTTTTGCATGAGCTTTAGCCCACGCTCGTTCAAAAATGAAGTGAACATGCGCAGAGCAAACTCTACTTCAGCGAAACGTTTGCAGTTGAACTACATCTAGAAGGGACTTGGCGAGTTGTTGTATCTCCACAAGTGGTCACAGGTTAACGAACATCTCATTCAAAGGTGAAGCGAACATGCGCAGCGCAAACTCAACTCAAGCGCCACAATGTATGGAGTTGAACTACATCTAGAATGGCGAGAAATTAAAATCCCCGTACGCGGTCAAAGGTTTCCTAATACTCTTCATTACCATAAGTGGCTAAAAACCTTTACCAGGAAAACGAATCGGGACTTGAAACCCAAATCTTGCCAGGAATTCAGAATGTTAAGTTAATTCGTGAGTTAATCGCCTGGGTGATTATGGAACTCCGTTAAGCCAAAAGGGCAGAACTGATGGTTACGGCCGCTCCAATGGAAATCCGATACACTATTGCATAAGAGATAAATTCTATGGCGGCAAGAGCCAGAGAGAGAGAGAGAGCCAGAGAGAGGGGCCATCAGCGATGGAGACCGTCTAGAACAGTTTGCATTGTTCTGACACCAGGAGATGTGACTCAAAGAATTGCCTCCACTAGACTAAACTGGATTTATTCATAGAGTCAGATATTGCAGCACATCCCTCTGCACACACCACGTCTTCGAGGAAATGAAGTTTTTAGGCATTCATTTATTCATTGAATGAGGGTCTTTAGAACGCATGCACGGCGGCGTGACAGGACACGGCAGTAGCCGTGAGGTGCCGTGAAGCACAGAGGCCGAAAAGGCATTTCTCGGACAGGTGTCTCAGCGCAACGTCGTAACATCTGGCAGAACTCAGTAGAGCTATGGAGCATGATTGGCAACAAAGCAGTTCGCATGCAATAGTTATTCACCAGTCACTTCACTTTTCTCGTTCTATGTTGACAGTCGCAGTGAAAGCTTCTAAAATTGAACCAAATCTTACGGTGTGAGCAAACACGCGTCGTTTGAGGCACCTCCAAACATCTGATGCATCTTTAGCGGCAGAATGTTGTCTGCAGCGAAGAAATTACGGTAACCATTTTTGAACATGCGAGAAAATATTTTACTGAACTGAAGACCCAAACAAAATTGCAGCTACTTTCGAGAACACTGGGCTCGCTAATATTTGAATCATCAAATGATGCAGGAAATAACGCTGCGTTGAATCCACATTATTTATACGTAAAAGATTTTGAAAATATATAGCAAAAACACATTGTAACTACATCAACAAAAACAGCTCTGTAGTAACAACAAGAACACACTGCAGTAGCAACAAAAAGACTGCATTAATTAACAACTGCTCTGCAGAAGCGAGAGCTCCACAGCAACAAGAGCACTTCAGTAACAACAAAAGCTCTACAACAACAACAATACCACTGAAGCAACCATAGCAGGAGCACAGAAGCAATGACAACAAGAGCACAGCAGCAACAAAAAACAAGAAGAGCACTGCAACAAAAACAATCGCACTGCAACAAAAACAATCGCACTGCAGCAACAACAAGAAGAAGACTGCAGTAACAACAAGAGGAGCACTGCAACAAAAAACTATCGCACTGCAGCAACAACAAGAAGAAGACTGCAGTAACAACAAGAGGAGCATTGTAACAGCAGCAACAAAAACAAGAGGAGCACTGCAACAAAAACAATCGCACTGCAGCAACAACAACAAGAAGACCGCAGTGACAATAAGAGGAGCACTGCAACAGCAGCAACAACAAGAGGAGCACCGAAGCAGCAGCAGCAGCATCGGACGCAATATTTAGGAAGGCTGCTCTCCAGAGCAGACCCCAATTAAAACTAGGGATCTGTATTCAGTTGAGTGGAGCGGCGCAGCATTGCTGAGACCTGTCGGCCCACTGAAGCCAGATGGAAACAGCGCCACATCAAGTGACTGATGAAAGTCGGGCCCATCCGTGCACCTCAGTGCACACGCGAGCATTCGAGGCGAAAGAAAACTGGCGAATATTGCAATGCTACCAGGGTGAAGGCACGGTCCGCACCTCAAAAATGAGCTGCTAGAAAGATAGGATTTGGATGCAAGATTAAAGGACTCGACATATGAAGGAGGGGATAAAGACGCCCTGAAATGGAAACGGGATTATTCTCTCTCTCTTTCTCTCTCTAAGTTCGTTGGAGTTTCGAGTTCATCGTTTGAGGATTGAGTGTGTAAGGTGGGGGAGGAGAGGATTGATATGGAATTTTGAAGCTAAGAAAGTAATTCCTTCATTGTAATCGACTCAAAACTTCGACTCAACAACGAATCACTAGAAAAATTCGTCATCACTTCCAGCCAATGAAATCTGGTGAAGTAGATGCAGAGAATGAACAGGACACTTTGATCTCACTGAGTGTTGAGCAAACTTTCAAAATGAATGGTCGATGTGAATCCCTATACCCTGCAATCTGCCAGCATCTTTACCCCACTGTTTCTACACAGAATTATCATTCGCATAATATGATAGACAAAAATAGGCCTGGCATCTTTTGCTACATGAGACATGTTTCACAGACGAGGCTAAGTTTAAATTTGTACGAAAGGATTTCAAAATATTTTGGGGGATTAATCCACGAGTATCTTGTGTTATTTTCGTGTGTCATGTGTTATAAGATTGAGTTAATTTATGGACTTAGACGCCCATTTCTGCACTTTAGAGTGCATACACATGACGAGAACTCCTGATCTGGGCAGACTTCTGCTGCGCTGCTCAAACACATTGAGAACAACGCAAGAGACGTGAAAGCGATTATTATTTCATTAAGAAAAATTTAAATTAAAATATAGAAGAAGACTTGAACGCTGCGGTTTTTAAGGACGTCCTTCATTTTGAGAAACCAAATTAAAACATTGCATCATTACCTACAGAAAAGCAAAACAAAAGCAGTTTCTCAAAAGATATAAAATATAAGTATGTTAAGCTTGATAGAAAATACTGGGGTTTTTCTTCACATTTCGTATTTTATTTAACTGAATTTTTATTTAACTGAATTTATATTTAGCTGAATTAGCTGAGCATCAGCCTTAAAAATCCATGCATATAAATATAAATTAGGCTTTAAAAATGCACACTAAAAATGATGAGTACCATGAAGCGAGTTTTGCGAGCTCACGTGTATTTGTGACGATGAGACTGGAATACGTTCACTAACTTACTCCAGTTAAATTTACAAGGAGAATTCGAGTGGAGCTCATGAACGAAGAACTGCACCACAGAAACAAAGGAGCAGATCTCAATGGGAGGACAAATCTGCGCCGTCAGCCAGTCCAGTGGCAAAGTTGTCTCTAATCCAAATGTGTCGCTGGCAACACTGCCCGCCACACACCCCAACTTCGACAGCACTCAACTTCGAGCAATGTTCAATGGAATGCCTCCAAACTGCTCGGTTTGTGACGGACTTTCACGCCAGGAACGCAATTCCAAACACAAATGTTGCATGCAAAAGGATGACAAAGCTACAATTCCTGAAAAATCAATACGCGAGGGCGTGATTAGGGTGAGAAGTGTCAGAATCGATATATGATAATTTTAGTATTTGGTTAAATTTCTGCTTCCATGAGTATCCCAACAACAATAGAAGAATTGTGATTTAAAAACAACAACAAAAAGTGCTGAGAAAGTCAACATTAAAGCGCCAAGGCAAGTATCATTATACATGAAAATTTGATGAAAAATTTGGAAGGCAGTCAAAAACAATTGTAAAAACTGACGCTCAAATCGAAAGCTCAAGAGAGCAGCAAACATTTTCCGTAATGACTCAAGCTCAGCAAAACGGAGCTACACAGCCCTGAGACCGCATCACGATTATGCCCCTCGGGCTTTTTTATTTTCACCCTCGTTTCCGATACATTCGTGCAAAAATCGTGATGCAAAATTGTTACAGCGTCAGCCAACTTGCACACCTCGTGAGCATGTCATAAGAAAAGGAAGTCTCCGTTACAGATACCGAGTTTGTAAGAAAAACAGCGCGGGAAACATCTGTGTGAGGTCACACGGTTCTTTCGTTTCCTGTCTTGTTGCTTAATCAGATTCTGTGTCGTGCACTGCTGTGCTGCAGCTTCTCTTTGTCTGACTACTACACAGCAATCACTGCTAATTTTCATGTGCTTCAGTACGGTCAGAGGACCTGTCTCACGCTGGCAACCCGCAGGTTCTGTTCAGTGCTGCCAACGTATCATCAATACTGCCTCACGCTGACAACCCGCAGGTTCTGTTCAGTACTGCCAACGTATCATAAATACTGCCTCACGCTGACAACCCGCTGGTTCTGTTCAGTACTGCCAACGTATCATCAATACTGCCTCACGCTGACAACCCGCAGGTTCTGTTCAGTACTGCCAACGTATCATCAATACTGCCTCAGGCTGACAACCCGCAGGTTCTGTTCAGTACTGCCAACGTATCATCAATACTGCC
>JACJUY010000102.1:319862-331566 GCA_014220935.1 Platorchestia sp. MABIK | reverse complement strand
TCATCAATACTGCCTCAGGCTGGTAACCCGCAGGTTCTGTTCAGTACTGCCAACGTATCATCAATACTGCCTCAGGCTGGTAACCCGCAGGTTCTGTTCAGTACTGCCAACGGATCATCAATTTACTGCCTCACGCAACCACGGTACAAGCAGCAGTTCTATTTCGCCCCGTAGGTCAAAGGTCCTCGCTGCCGTCCCTTGCTGCCCAGGTCGAGGCTGTGCTGGCAGAGCACGTCTCACGTAGCGACGATGTGATCAAAGGTCGGTCAGCGTGATCACTCCGGCATGCTGCCCTGCCACACCGTCCAAGTTGCCTGCATTCCTGCGGCGAGAGCAACTTTGCTCGTCACGACATTGAGGGACTTCCTATGGAGCAAATACCGTGAGCTCACATCGCCTCATAACCAAGGCTCGAACTTTGCGCCAGTATGTCACTTTGCGTTCTTCCTTCAAGCATTTCTCTTCAAAGCCTTCCGTGTAGGATCTCCCTGCGATGGAGGTGGTGGGAAGAACGAACCACGTGAACCGATTCCAGCTCTAATGTCCAATTTATCAGCATAAAATTCGAACAGAGTTAGGTTCTCTCAAAAAAAGTAATTTGTACGTAATTAATTAATTAATTAGTACGTAAGTGAATTAATTAATTAGTACGTGAGTTAATTAATTACCACGTAATTAGTTAATTTGCACAAACATGAGATTCTTGGAATATTTACGTTCCTAAATCCTCGCAAGGCAAACGCTGAAACAGGTCAACACATCAAACTCCTAAAGCTACCAAAGCGTCAAAATTACCTTTACCCTACAAGGCGCTTCAATTGAACCGGGCATAATTTCGACGGAATTCAAGAAAAATTGAATAATGGGAGAGATGAAATGAGCAAAAGCCGAGCAGAGAGAGCGCGTATCGCCTTTGGATGGCGCTGTCCAAACAGACACTCAGATGAAGCTGGAATTGGGTGGGCAGAACACCGAGTCAACAGCCTCGAGTGTTCTTCACGAGATTCTTGCCGCCTGCAAGAAGATGTCACATTTGCCCACGGCTAAAATTGGATTTCGATAACTCGCGCTGCCTGCACCTTACGCGAGTACAGGACGCCTAGACTCGAACTGCTAGGTCTTCGGTGCCTAATTTCCTGAAAAATTGTCTTTTTAGGAACTGAACTTGTAAAAACTGTCAAGGGTGCTACTATGGCGTGAGGTCTATCGCCATCCTATATAGCCTACCCAGGTGCAGTTTGAGATGTACAAACTAAGGGTTTATCGCTAAATAAAATCTATGAAAATAAGTAACATTCATTAGTAACCTAACGCTATAGTAGATACTAGCTAGAGGTAGATCTCATGCTCTAGTGTGGTAGACCTCACGCTATAGCAGCACCCGGTCAGAAAGGGATTTATAAAATTGAATGGAATGGGTTATACATTGAGATCGATGATAAAATCGGTAAATAAAAGAACACTGTTCTAGTATTTCAACGAGCCTAATATTTAGTATCACTCATGCCTTGATTTGTTTGGTCGAAGTCACGAAGTGAAATACTATAGAAATATAATACCAAAATCAAAATTTACCATTATCAAAAAAATATCTGGAGAAGTTCGACAGGAACGAATTTTTCTAGTCTCACAACTCTACACTTACCGAAGAAAAGGTTTTAAAGTTTCGGAAAATCGGAGCGAGATAAAGCTTAACTTGAGGAAATCATTCTTCGGTAGACTTACATCAAAAATTGTACTTTCCCTAAAATTTTCATCTGAATAATAATCTGAATAATACTACCTATGTACAACACGCCTAGAGCTCCGACTAAGGGAGAGCAAATTTTGGACAACATGCAAGCACGAGATTCATATTGTGGGATGATAGAGCAAGGCGTCGTCATTTACACATGCCAGCCTTTTATCACTTGTAAAAAAAGAAAGCAGGCCTGATAGAGTTAGTATCCATTGGTAGGGCGCGCTGAAATCCTGGATAACGGAGAGGGAGGGACCAGCACCAGCCGAAGTGTGGGCGCGAGTTGTGCGGCCCAAGAGAAATAAGAGCGAAAGACTTGATGTAGAGGCGCGTATAACTCAACAGAACTCACATAAACTCAAGGATGCTTCTTTGCACCGCTTCCCCAGGGTGGCGGCTCCCTCCAGAGCATTTAGAGCACATTTTTCCCGATGCTTGCATTGAGATTTTTGGGCCAAATCGTAGTCATTTTGTTCGAGTTGCCGAACACTAACTTCGAGTTATGGCTATAATTTTGTTCAAGAGCCTCGGCCCCAAAATTTATGCCGGGGATCCCATTTTAATAGAACGAAAGAATAGGTCTCTGGCGAGCTGCAGCATTTTCCAGTCAATAGTGACTGTGCCGGGAATGGAAAGGTAACGTTTCTTACGATAATCCCGTCAGAAACGCATGCGGAATTATGGCCATCCTTCAATTCCCTCAGGACCCTCGACGTAGGATCCTGTACTCAGGTGGATAAGCAGAGAGAAAGAGAGTCTCTAACGCTATAAGAATACAGAGACTTTGCAGATTTTGGCCTTAGTGCGGTCTATTTTCAGACAAAAATGAAGACATAATTCGAAAAATATTCATGCAACGTCTGTCTGTTGAATGCTGCATAAAATTTTAAACAAATCGAATACAAATGGCAAACTGAATTTTTCTTACAACGTATAGAGGACGTTGTTTCAAATAAGCTGAAACAAATATGCAGATATAATTCAACACTATCTTTGTGCGTACTTTCAATTCTAATTTGGTGACATCAAATTTTTGATACGTCTTAAATGTGGTAAAACCGTGACAATTTTTACAGTTTGTCAGATTAAAGAAATCGCGCATGTAAATTTCATCGGCAGCTCCGGTATCAATAACTCCAGCACTACCAGTGACAGTGACACGCTATTGGAGCCAGTATCGGTACCTGTGCTAGTAAATCGTCAGTGCCTGCAGCACAACTCGTAATAGTGACAGTACCAGGCACTGTACCACTATTGGGGCCAATATCGGCTATAGCAACATCATCAATAACTGCAGCACCACAAGCAAAAAACACCATCACTCATAGGAACAAAGGGGAACAATCACAGTCCCAGCACTATCACCACCAATGCCGTGGTTATGGAAATCTTTGAGGCACTAGGTCGTCTGATCAGCAGCAGTAGCAGCACATAGAAGAGCAACCAAGTGCCAAAAGCACCACCACCACCAAATGCTGAAGTAATAAAAACCGTCACACCATCTGCCGAGGCACTAGGTCGTCTGATCATCATCGTCAGCAGCAGCAGCAGATGGAAGATCAGCGAAACACCAAAAGCAGCACCAGCAGCACCAACAGTAACACAAAGATCGCCTAATGAGCAGTGGCCGAAATGCTTCTCACATACGCACGGCCCGTGGCCAGAGGAGCTACAGAGCGCTCCCCTTTAACGCAGGTCGGGCTCACGTTCTTCTTGTTCGCGCTACTACGACCCTTCATCCTCCTAAAACATCGCTCCAATTTATTTCGCCATCTCATGTGTGACCAAGGTCCCGAAAATAACCGGCGCTTCTGCCCGCACAATTTAATGTAAGAGCGCTTTATAATTCTCCATTGCTATCAGCGGAAGCCTTAATGGAATGTTACTTATTGCTTCAGAAATTAAATTTCTGCGATATTTTGGACCGCTTGTGGCGTCTGCATGGAAGCCAAAGTCCATAAAGATGGAATTCCAGCCAGCACTGCAATTTTGAAAAAGTATGGATATTTTGTGTTATTTTAAAATCGTTGATGAAAAATTAAAACATTTTCGCCTGGTTACGGATATCGAATGAAAAGAGAGAGAGCAACTCTAAAATCGATCCAATCCCTCAGAGTGAGTGAAATCGCGCATCATTATTATAGTTGGCGCTGTAATGGATTTCACCTTGTGAATCACGCAAAGGGATAAAATGAGAAGTCAATACCCAGGCGTCTTCGCTTTCAAGCGATGCGGACCGTAAGACAGCTTCTGTGGCGGGCATAAGTGACGCAAACGAAGAAGATCAAGTTTTAGAGATTGCCAAGAACTTGGTAACCACGAGGGGACGGTCTTGAGAGCCCGAGGAAATACACCGAGCTTTCGAGCTAGTTAAAAAGCAGATGCAGTTTCTAAAACTGCTGCGAGCGTGGGTAAAAAAGAATACAATTACCGTAAAAAACAGATTCAACGCTGCGTTCATAAAATACTCGACTGCATCATCCATCGTCTTATGTGCTGATATACACTGATCAAGTATTTTGTTTACCCTGCTATTGTTCGACAGTGTCTATTTTTCATCTCAAACACAGGAAGTATTGCGCTCATTAATACAGAAACAAAAGCGCACTCTATCATCACTTCGTACAGCCGTCCATTAAAATAAAGTGAAGACATTGTCTTCTATCTTCAGGCTTTTTTTCGAAGTCAGCAATTTGCCCAGGCTTCAAAACCATCCATTCCTGTCAGCAAACAATGCAATCAAATCGAGATTTGTCTCAACCAGTCTCAGGGTGAATTATGGCAATACGTAAAAGCGACTTAGGCCTCGTGAATTCCAGTAACATAGAAGCCACTTATCCAGGAATTTTTCTCACGTCTCGTCAATCAAACACAGCGAAGGTGCCAAGATTTGACACCAAAATTTCACCGACATATAGCAAAAGCATTTACTTAATTATTGATTTAATGTTAATATTTATATAGCCTAAATTGCAAGGAACTAAGGATAAAAAATTTTCTTTCCTGCAGCAATTCTTAAGCTTAATTCCTCAATCTTTGAACTTCGCCCACTATATTTTTATTTCTGAAAATTATTTTTCTTTTAAATGATACAATTGAATTTCAAGCATATGCTCCTGTGGAGGTAAAATGTTATTCGACAGTAAATGAAGGAATCCAAAGTAAAAGCAAAACATCTAGTCCCAAAGAAATGAACAAGAAATATAAACGGAAATTTTGAGAAAAAAATGCACTTACGAATAAGTGAATGGGCAAAAGTTCACACCTATGTGTGCACTGCTCCGAGTTTCAAACGCTGGTGTTAGTTTGAGAACCCATAGGCAACTTTAAGAAGTATAACGCGTTGATAGAAATATATTAGCGAAAATTTCGAGGGACTCTCATTTATGCCAGTGTCAGCCTGGATAACTTTAAAGAAGACTTCCGCCGACTACGCTGAAAATCGACAAAGATCAGTTGAAGGAGCTGCCAAAATGTCATCGAAAATCGCTGACAAATCTCATTACGAACGCCTTTTAAGGGATTTCACAGAACTGTGTTAAAGGGGCAAGTGTGAGATCAGATCAGGGTTAGGCCAAAACTCGATACCAAACATTTCAAAACTGCGATAATAATACCAGAAATATAGCGACGTAAAAGATTTTCTTCATGGTCAAAAAATGAGTAAAACACAGGCAATGCTCCAAAATCATATCTTCACACCACTTGGGTACAAGAGATTTTTGGAAGTGTCACAAAATAGGAGTTATCAAGCAAGTTACACTCTCCATCTAACAACACAGAACAAAACACGAGTTTAATTAACACAAGTTTAAGAACTACGTAGCTAACAAAGAGCTCTCTTGTCGTGCCCCATCCATCAACTTTTCCTGATTATCAGAGTGGGTTCATCCAATTAACGACGGTGGGGTCCTACTTAATATTGCGCTCGCTCACATGGCTGTCGTGCTCGCATCCATCTCGCGAGCACGCACGCAACTTGCCTGGATCTGCGCGGCCGGCATTGCTCCGTGGTACGGGATTGTATCGCTTGCTCTGGGTCCATTTCTCCTCTACATAATGGACGCATTTTATCAGTTTCGGCCGCGCTCTGGCTGTTTTCTTAGTCTTTCTCTGTACCTCGCCACTTGAGCCCACCCTGCTCAGATCGATATGGTTAAAGGGATAGTGCTCAAAACCATAGAAACTCATTTTATTTTATTTCACTGCGGCACCTCGCTCCGTATTAGTTTCATTTCAAAACTGAAATTTGGGCGTCATTCTGAACAAAATAAAAATAATAACAAATTATGAAAACTCATTCAAGTGAAATCAATTATAGTGAAATGTAGCCTATTAGTCAACAAAAACGCAGCCCGGAAGATGTCATCTCCGCCGATTTCTCGACTACATAGATATGAGGAGCCTTCTTCCGGCACACGCCATCACACGGGGTCGTCAAATTAAGTAAGCGGTGTTCATCAGAAAAAAATGAGCTCTGAAGTCATGTGACGGAGCCACGGGCCAGCTGCCAAACTTCGCTCAATACACTTTGCGGAGAAAATATCGCGGAAATTTGCTGTCACTTGCCGGGAGGCGGGCAGATTTCCGACGCGTCAAGTGCACGGAATCGACAAGATTCAAATTCTCGAGGCTAATTGAAGCTGCATTTTTGATGAGAAGTCTAACTTGCACAGATCAAAAAGTTGAAGGAAATATGGTTCACGATGTGGAAAATGTTGAGGCTTGGGGGTTCATGCAATTTGGAGATGGAACGCTCGCAGATAAAACTTGCCAAGGAAAATGCTTATTACGCTGCCAACTTTGGTCGTCCACGGTAAGACTTTGTAGCGTTGAAAATTATTTTGCTCGCAGAGTGAGTTTCAGAGAGTTCGGAGTCTGCCGCAAAATATGCCAGCGTAAATCCCGAATTCAAACTGAAAAGAGAAGACTTTCGAAGATGAGCGCATCCAAGAAAGCATCGTTCACGCCACGTAAAGTGTTTCAATTGCGGGAATAGTTTACGGCCGGAGATGAGAGAAGCGGCTGAGGCGGGCTGAGCGTCTCACGAGGTCTTCCAACGGGACGGTCAAAATGCTCTAAGAAAATGTCCCGCTGCGCCTTTCAGAAGGCTCTCGTGAACCATTTCCAGTTACACGAGAATGAAATTTTATCTATTGGCCCCATGAGGCTTGGGAGTTCAGGAAATCGCACCTCAAACAAACAAAATTTAGAACCATTCAGAATGCTAGCGTGAACGATTTCCAGTTAGACGAGAATGACTTTTTTATTTACTGGCACCATGGGGGTTGGGAATTTTGGAAATCTCACCTCCCACTAATAAAATTTACAAGTAGTTCCGAAACATAATCTATGCTTCGTTTCGAAAATTTTACCAACTGCCATGAAATTATACAAAAATTCCTTGAAAACTGCATGCACACCGTGTCTATGCTGTAGGTATGCAAATATTTCAGGTCACTTAATTCCATAAGTGTGTTATCAGCAGAGCTGTTCAGTTCAGCAACCTCAACAAAATAAACAAAAAGTTGTCAACGTTCAAGAGAACGTGGCGCCGTTCAATAGTGCTGTTCAAACTCGACGTCAGACATTTCCCTGATTGCACTATTGTATACGAAAGGATGCAGAGAATGAAGATGTGATTTATTGACTGATGATATACTCGTGAAAGTTACGGAGAAACATCAACGAATCAAACTTTTACACTAAAATGATTTCACTTGATGCTGCGCAGGTCATCAAATGGAACAAAACTATGTAAATTAACTACCACGAAAAGTAACGCACCTGAGAGTCACACGGAAACACTCCGACTTGAGAAACGTGTTCCTCATACTGACGAACTGCGTAAGAATCTATTGCTATTCACATGCAATTGTCGTGTGCGCTGCGAGAAGAGGCTCCCCTATCGCAATCCCCAGCGTATTGAGGAACTGCAGCGCTAGCTAAGCACTGCACGACAGAAGGTATTAACAAGCCGGCTCTTCCTCTCACATATTCAAGACCAAGCACCGAGAGCTGTCACACGCTTGATGAAGCTTCTCTATTGGAAGCGCCTTCCTTCCAATCACGAGTTGGAAATTATATTTCATTTCTACGAGATTGAAAGCATCTGGTTCAGTCATTTAGATATTGAAATGATGTTCGAGACTCGGTGGCATTTGACCTGGAGGTGACATCAGAAGAAAATTACACCTAGCAGAAGCGGCATTCAAGGTTAATTGAACTGTACAAAAGAACACAAAGCTTGCTTCAGGTTACAATTTTAAGCATTAACTATCGAACATTTGTGCTGCAGTTATGAAGATGTTTTTTTTCAAATAGTCACACGTCGATCAACAAAAGTTTTTTTAATCGAAATTCTCAAATTTGACCTAAGAGAGCCTGATAATTATAACTAGCAGACGCAGTGGAGACATGTCATGCAAGCAAAGCCCAACTTAAAAGACATCAACATTTCAAACGTTTACGTATAATTCCTACGCTATATATATATAAGAGATGGGAGTTCAAATTTATGTGAGAAATTTAAGTCACCAATTCCTGCAGAAGAGAGCCTTTTTGTAACCTCTGTGAACGTTAGTCATTTCGGCGCTTCTTTCAGCGTGGCAATCCATTTACGGTTCGCTTGTGACCTGCAACGAAAGTTGGAGTTTCAACTAACAGAATAAAATCAAGACGCGAGAAGTGAAGCGGCAGGTCGTGCTCGAGCTCGATTATTGTTTAGTTCCTGGAACTCTGCGCATTCTCTGACCAGATTTGACCTGTGGAGACTTTCACGCTCAGCTCTACGCATAAAATTGAAGTGAAATAACTTTGATGAGTCAAAATCCCGCGTGACCAAAACATAGATGTAATCACGATAATTGCTGAAATAAACCCATGCTTAGTTGAGAAGAGTAAACATCTCTCACTAGCTCCCAAGATGCTAGTCTCAACAAAAGAGCGTGAAGTGAAGGGAACACTTCTTGGCAAGTCGGAGGTTGCGATAAATCTCTGTCGAAAGACTGCATTACTTTCCCCTTCAACTGTCACAGTGATCTATTGCAAGTTTTTCCAAGAGATTCCAGGGTTCTTCGTGCGAGCGTTTTGATTAGTTTTGGACGTTAGTTATTGGGGCGCCGGCAGCACTCGCCGCTCGATGTGGCCGAGCGTGAGAGATTCGAGGCGATGTAGCCGGCCGGCATCGTGCTCCCATCTACGCAAAAAACACTGAAGAAATAGTGCGCAATGGAGAATCTTCCTACTCTAATTCTTCAATAAAGATGGGGACGTGACCTAATTTCCCGAAAATATTACTCTTGGGTAAATTGGACTATGAGTTAGTTTAAGCCTCCCTAACCACAACAAAGGTGCTCTCAAATGTGAAAGGAAGAAGGCAACATTAGGTAAATAATTATATGGAACACGAAGACACAATGTGCGTCTATACTTCTTGTGCATGTAAACAGCAAAATTGAGGAAGACAGCGATGCGTTTTGAAAAAGGACGGCAACGAGTCAAAAAAAAATCTGTAACAAAACAAAAACCTATTCCATTTCAACAAGAGGAAGCCCAATGTAACCTAAGTTCAGGACCTCAAATGTTCCTCCTGGGAACACTGACTCCTATAAATTGAAGGGTTGTATCCTCCTGAGGGAAAACGATTTCTACGTATCAATAGGTTCTCAGCTACAATTTCAAGCGCTAAGACACGGCTATTGGCCATTTCAGAGCATGAGGAAAATATTTCGGGAAAGAGAAGAGTACTGGAATTGTACTCTTACTTCACAAATTATAAAATACTAGTGCACACGTGCTGGTCAGCATTAATCTGAAGAATTTCATCCCTTCTTTCTGGAGTTGAATTCTCTCGTGCCACTCAATGTTGTCCAGCGCTTTGACGAAGAATTTCCTAGCTTCTTTCATGTGTTAAGCTCTCTTTAGCTACTCGGTGTTGCTCTGCATTATTCCGTAGAATTTCCAAACGCCGGTCAAGGGTCAATTTAGCTCTAGCTTTTCGTTGGATAGCAACATCGCTTCGTCTTGCCATTTCGCGTCGTTCATCCGATTGTCTTCGATGTTTTTCTTGCTGTTGTAGTCTTGCTACTTCTCTCTTGCGGTTGGACACATTTCTATTTTTGGTGGCCTCTTTAGCCGGAATTTTATTCTGAAATGTCGTCTATTATCTCTTCAAAGCTTTTCAAGAAAATCACAATTTCGAAAACAAAAACTCAAGTTCCAAAATCTTGGGCCTAATACCCAGTGGTAGCCAGGTTACTGTTCGAACAAATTTAAAGCATTTCTTTTTGCATTATCAATTAAAAATATCAAAGCGACATGATGAATTTCAACAGAGAAAGCTCCATAGAAAATTTCTATTCTAAAAATAAGCCGATTGCGTATTGTGGATACCATAATCAAGAGGGACGGAGGGACGGACGCGGCTACTTTTATAATAGTGATTATAAATTGGGAAAAAACTCAATAAAAGTAAACCTTCATTACCATCCAGGGAAGTAAATAATAAGCAATCCAACAATCACACGAGAGCAGCTGTTAGAAGCTATTGACGTGAAATGCGGTTCAAACTTCAGAACGAGAAAGAATATGTCCCTGAATAAAGTCATCGATTTCAGAAATCCAACTCCATGATAAGCAGTTTGAAAGCGGCTGAAACATGCGGGTCATCTGCACGGCTTTCCATCACTCCTGTGAATGGCAGACAGCATTTCTCACAAGAAACTAGCTGTTCTCAGCACCAGTGAATCATGAAGAAAGAGCGCTACAATAGACATTGTTATAGATAAGAGACGGTGCCGGTAAAAAGCCATGACTTTTTTCGGACCGAAGCTGCTGTAACGCTGCACCAGAGAAAAAAAGGACAGGATTTTCATGCTCGATATAAGAGGCTGAACTCCATCAGTCTCATTGGCTAATCCGTGAGAGAGTGTGGGCGATAAATTGCACATAGCAACAAAAGAGCTCGCACACGCCAGCTCAGCGGTCTTGGCAGCGTTACAAATGAGTATGTTTTTTACAAGCACTGCAATGGCTAGAAGCTACGGCACGAGAGTAATCCTCGATTTGAGGCAGATTCTTGCAATGAAAATCGACACGAAAATAATATGCTTTAGATTCAAATTAGACTAAAACCTGGACGCTTTGCAAGGCAACTGAAATTTCTGCACAGAAATTGCAGGGTGCTGCTCTAGCGTGGGCACTACCACACTATAGCATGAAATCTACCACTAGCTGGTACTATAGCGTGCGGTTAGATTAGGTTACGAATGAATATTACTTATTTATATATTTAACGATAAACAATTTGTACATCTCAAATTGCACCTGGGTAGGCGATGTATGGCGCTAGACCTTACGCTATAGTTACACCAATTGTTGTCCATTTCACAGCAAATTGCCTTGGTCTTGCACATATCTGTGACGAAATCAGTGGTAACGGAACTGGCATCTACTGGAGGACCACTTGCCCCACAGCAGAGAATCATGTCTTACAGAAGACGGAAAAACAAAAATGATTAACACGTTGCCTGCGATACGAGTCATCTGTGGGTCGTGCTGTAGTTTTTCCTGCTGTGAAATGACTCATCGATGGGTCGTTTAAAAAAGTTTTAACTAGTGATGTACCGATGTATCGGTATCGGTATCGGCAAGTATCGGTCATTTTACTGGTATCGGTTTCGGCAAAATCCGGCCGATACTTTACCGATACTTTCCCAAAATACGTATTTTATCATAAAAATGAAAGTCATAAATCATGAAAGTAGAAGTATAATCAAATAAACAGCCTATTCATACCTCTTATAGTTAATTTGTTGGCTAACTGTTGAATAACGGCGTTTAATCAGGCCAGCTAACTGAATTTTTTACTTTGAATTCCCGAAGAGTCAAGTACGGTTAGTAAGTGAGAGCTATGTTCCATGAATAGTTAAACACAGTGGCGACATAAAATATTATACTTTTACA
>JACJUY010000102.1:307873-317876 GCA_014220935.1 Platorchestia sp. MABIK | reverse complement strand
TATTAGAGCTAGTCTACATTACGTTGCGATACGATTAGAAACACTTATCTATCGAATGGATTTCATTTCTTTTTTTTTTTTAACAATATAGTTAACAGAGCAAGAGCACTTTTATTATTCATTATCAAAAGCTTAATTATCAATATTGTCATATAATTAGTTATATTAGTGAATAATTTTATTATAACACCCATGTAGGGCTTATAATGGGTTTATTTTAATATAATTGTAAAAGTATCGGTATCGTTATCGGTATTTTCAAGTATCGGAGTATCGGTATCGGTATCGGCAAAAAATGGGTATCGGTATCGGTATCGGCCAAAAAAATGGTATCGGTACATCACTAGTTTTAACAATCTTTTACAATCAACGGAATTTAATGAACCGAGTTAATGGTTGGTATTTACAAAATTTCTAACAACCTTTGAATTTAAATTTGAGTTGAATACTGAACTTCCGTATAATCTATCGCAGTTAACGTGTTAAGACTACATGGAAAAACACTAAAATTCTCCGAATAAACGAACTCTTACGAATGAAAGCACAGCATTTGAAACAATTTTCTTTGACTTTGAATACACAATTCAGACAAACTAGTTCAAACCACGACGTAGCGGCGCCCATAGCTTCCAAGATTCTCCTCCCTTTGCTATCAGAAGACAACATTATCGTAACGGTACTTACACCCAAGTCATACAAGAGGTAAGTTAAAAATCTTAGACTTGTGTACGTCCAGTTTATCCTCATGAATTAGCAAATTGAAACTCTCTCTCACTTGTTTTTCAGAACATTTACGCACTGAAGTTAGGACAGCAAGTTTTTCTACTTCATTTTACATATCATCGTTGCAATGGTGCAACAAATACCTGTATTTAATGTAGAATTAAGCTTAAAACTTTTGTACTTAATGCTTTTGGGATTTTCTTTTTCTCTGTTTATGGTTATCGTCAACATCGAAAGCAGAAAAAAAATCATAAATGGCCAGATAACCAACGAAATCCTTGGAAGAACATCATGAGCAGCAAGCAAAAACAATACATGAAGTTGTATTTGAGTTCCCGTGGATCAGATGACCATATCCTAAAAAGACCATAAACTACGGAACCCTCGAAAGTTGATCGTAAAAACAATTCTGATGGAGCTAACGCTGAAAGGCTGAGTCTCAGGTTCGTTGTTTGGACATAGGGACTAAGACGGCGAGTAGGACAGAAGAGGAGGCGCTCAAAGAGATGGCTTCATGCGGATTTGCTCCTCAAAAGATGAAGAGAGACGCATGTCACGGAAGCCTCTGGACAGTGCCAGACACAGCGCCCTCCAATGGATGCGTCGGATTATGGCTTCGCGACCAGCGTCCTAGAGTTTCGCTGGCCGATGTTAACTCGGCCATGTCTTACGACCCTCAAGGTTCAACGATGCAATTCACATCGTTGTTGGCAGGAGAAGCACAGCACCAAACGTATGCTGATAACCAGCTCCATGCAACGCAACCACTGTAGGTATTCCTGCATGAAGCCGCGGGAAGAACAAAGTATTGATTTTGAAAATGTGGTGTTCAATGGGATCAGGCAAATAAGAAACTCGTGTTTTGTTGAAACTCGAAAAGAACGAGTAAAATTTAGAAATGGATATAATATAAATAGAGTCATTTTCCTTCAAGTGTCGTGAATTCGAGTGTAGCTATTTGAAAGGGTCGACTCGAGTGTACAAAGAACAAAGAGCACTTTCTGATGTGTAGCCATGCTGCAAGGAATTCAGATAAGCAATGACAAAAATTGACGTTCCGCTCCGATGAATTTCTTTAGATCCTTTGAATTGAAAGAGCAAAAGGCTGCGCTCAGCTTCAAAGCTCTCGTAACGCGACAGTCACGAAATTATTGAGTGATATTTCATCAGTTATTCGCCATGTAACTCCTCAAAAGATCGTCAGAGCTTTTCTGCGCTCGTGTTTTGTGTTGGCAATTCTGATCATGCACATCGAAATGAGCAAGAGCATTTAGGACGTTTATAATTGTAAAAG
Source organism: Platorchestia sp. MABIK (assembly GCA_014220935.1). Lineage (NCBI taxonomy): Eukaryota > Metazoa > Arthropoda > Malacostraca > Amphipoda > Talitridae > Platorchestia > Platorchestia sp. MABIK. The sequence goes on along the minus strand of JACJUY010000102.1, from coordinate 315,859 downwards.
CTCTTGATGAAACACATGAAAATATTCGACGCTATTCAAACATCTGACGCTGGTTCAATAACATTTGGCAAATACTGAGTCTTACTTACATGTAAATTTTCAAGAGTTTAGTAAGAATCTATGAAATAATGCTTACCCAGCTCCTGCAGTGCGACTGATGCTAAATGGTAATACCAGTTCAAACTTCAGTAGAGCAGTCAGTCACAACACCACAAAGTTTCACCACGCCAGCCAACAAGCTTTCTTAGTCACAACGAAGCGCGAAGAGCTCATCGGGGCAAAAATTAATTACTTCCAGGGGTAATGAAATCGCAACTTTTGTTGCAAAGTGAAGCAAAAACGCGCGCGAATAAATGCATGTAGTGAAAGTGAGCCACCACCGCTCGACGTGACCCAAGCTAAGTCATCGTCCATGTATTCTACGACTAAGTTTAATATGCATAGACCCAAGTAACATAAGACAACTGCTCTCTGGCGACGCCCAGGATTCTATTGGCATGCAAATTATTAACCTGCTCCGAGTATTTTCTTACTCCCTCTGGGGAGCAAACGCTGCCGCTCCAGAATAAGTCATCGCTGACATCCAATCGCGCGGCAGCGAGATGGCTAAACAAAGCTCATAGCTCTTGCTGTCGGAGAAACTCAACTCCCACTCTCTTTCTTAACTCAATGAGTCGAACTCGAGTGTCACATGCGAGCTGATCAGCATGCGGTCATATGAGCACGCGCTTGCAGGACGTTACAAGCGGACAAGTGATATCTTTTTAAAGTTAAAATAGTGTTGCTAACAAGCCGACAAGTGATATTTTAAAGTTAAAATAATGTTGCTTTTGTAAATGTTTTCATACTGTGGGGAAACTGGCACATGTAAGAGAAATGAAGGGAGGGTACCTAATGAGAATGACAGAAGTAGAATTCAAAAAGCTCGTCACTGAGAATGCGAGAACGCTTTCTGAAATTTACACCATTGCAAAATTAACCTTAAACAAGAAATTCTTTTCATTTTCAGATCGGACTTAAACACAGATCATATTCTGTATGAGTACATCAGCGATTCGATGTACTGGTGCTGTGATATTCGTAATGTGAGCGTTTTTAATATGCAAGAACTTCAGATAAAATATCAAATCTACTGAAGCGACAGAACATTAACACACGCTATCACGTGATCAAGCACGAATACAGTGATTAACAAAAATAACGCCAAAATTAGGTTTTCTGTCATCAGTGGCACTGTTCAGAAATACGAGCAAAATAACTCAAAATATACAGTAATCAAATTAAATTAAAATAATACTCATTTAACCCATGATTCTCAAATTCAAGGCTGCTTTCAGAATTTTTTGTTTCATCCTCTATTCCTTCTGCAGTCGGTAAACTAGTTTCATTTGCGAACCTCATCCGAAGGGGATATGTACTTAAATCCCTGACCATGAAGTACAAATGGAATGCAAAATTAAAGTAGATGAGATTATATTATGAGTTCTTTCAGGTCTCACTAACCAAAACAAAGATATTTCTAAGAGAAGAAAAAGGAAAGCACTATCTAGCACGAAATTTGAAAAATTAATTACCACACAAGCAGAAGAGAAAAGGGATAAGTATAGGTAAAAAAAAGGGATAGGTATAAGTTAAATAATAACAGCAGTGTATCGAAATCAAAAAATACTAAGCTTCCAAAACAGCCCACCTAACCTTCAGCTCAAGAACTCGCATCTATCCCTTTGGAACGCTGGTTCCCCTATATGCAACAGTTGTATATCGTTGAGAGGTGGTAGAATACGAGTCAATTGTGAGTATAAAATTGAGGTATGTGCACGAGGGACCTCACCTCGTGATGTCTAGAGTTTGATTCATTCGTTCACTGGGGGAGTCCATGAGAGGGAAGTCATTTTGGTTCTTGCACGCAGCTACGATTGTATTACCTTGAAGGTACTATATATTTGAATCTCGTATTCAGATATCCGAGGCCCACTTCCCTGGGAAGACCAGACTCACTTGAATGTCTTTGCTTCATAACATTCAACTGAACGGAATTTAGATGCACGAGAGAGAAATAAAGCTTCACACACATGAGAAAATACAGCTTCTCACGCAAAAAAATAAAAAAGAGAAATAAAAGGCTTAAGCCCGTCGTACAATATGGCTTTCCTCAAGATGGGTTAGATTCACATCACACGCAGGCGAGTTTATTCGTTTGGCAAAAATTATGCTTCGGCGTCTGAAGTAACGCAGTCTAGAAAGCAGAAATGTTCCAGAGAGTTTGAGCATCCTCATGCCGAAAATATTTGGTCCCAGAAGAGCAAGAGGTTGTGCTGCGCAGGCGACACCCGGCTCCCCTTGGCCACGGTATCTTGGCCTTCTGTATACCATCCCCTTGGCGCAGAGTTGCAGATTTGGCGACTATGAGCCCGTGTGTGGGACACAGCAGCAGCAGCAGATCTGTTTGCGAAACAGAATGGATGGTTGTCAGAGAATGGCGCTCAGCAAACACGCCAGCCAGCTCCAGTCGCTTGCTCTGAGTTCACACTGACGGCAGGCTGCTGCGGTGCCCACACACTGACGGTGGGCTGCTGCGGTGCCCACACACTGACGGCAGGCTGCTGCTGCGGTGCCCACACACTGACGGCAGCCTGCTGCGGTGCCCACACACTGACGGCAGCCTGCTGCGGTGCCCACACACTGACGGCAGGCTGCTGCGGTGCCCACACACTGACGGCAGGCTGCTGCGGTGCCCACACACTGACGGCAGGCTGCTGCTGCGGTGCCCACACACTGACGGCAGGCTGCACCTCTTTTAAACAACGCAAGAATGCATAAAAAACAAAAAAGCCAACATCGGCATCAAAGGATGCTTTATTTCCAATTAAGCCTGATACATATCATCTTGAACATTGATTTTTTAAATGCCTTATAACTAACACTATGACCTCATGACGGTTTCCCCCGGTCAAGTCGGAACCCATTTCAGACACCTGGGTAGAGTGGAGTATTTTGCTTTTTATTTTTCCCCTATACCCAACGGAGAAAGTCGCCACACAGCGCCGGGATTCGCACCCTCGACACCTTTACAGAAGGGCCGGTTCTTTAATCACACGGTTACGATGTGCACAAGCTGAATATCTTATAGATCAGAGTTTTCGACAGTTTTCAATACTGAAGGCAACTCTCACAGTGTGCTTTAAATTGCCATTTTCTGGGTGCTAATTGGAGAGCGAAAACTATGAAATATTTACTTTTCACCTCACTGGAATATATGAGCTGTGTGATATATTCCAAGTCACGAGTAGAAATATTTTCGATGGTCATAAATGTTGAATAACCTTCAACCTCGTTCAATAACTATTTTTCTTCATAACGACCAATTGTAATTCAGCATTTCCTTCCATGCCGCAAATCGCAAGCTGAAGTCAGCCTCATAAACTCTGCGTTGCGTCATGCAGCGCAAAGGAACTTTCCAATTTCTCAAGTCATGAGGAATTTTTCAACTTCAAAAGTCATGAGGAATTTTTCAATTTCTCATGTCATGAGGAATTTTTCAATTTTTAAGTCATGAGAAAGTTTTCAATTTCTAAGTCATGAGGAATTTTTCAATTTTTCATGTACTGAGGAATTTTTCCGAGCGTCTCCGTAAGGGAGCGCTTCATCTCTGCAGATGTTCTGTGTGAGGAAACACAGGCCCGTACTCCAGAGTGGATCAAACCACAGTCCCAATTGATTCGAGATCAGACGAGGGCGGGTGGGGATTGGGTTGGGGTTGGGGGGAGGGTTTAGATTGGGAGGGGGAGGGGTTATGCATGGGGGAGGGTTTGGATGGGGAGGGGGGCGTGGTGTTGTGGCAGTACATTTCCTTGCTTGAATTTCAGGAAAATGTTCGTACCGTCACTGCTGTGTCCTATTGGTCGAGTAAAAAAATGAGCAGGGCTTTTGAAATGTGAATGGCATATTTTTATCTCAAGAGTGAGATTCATAATTCGTAGGACCTATGAATTTATGACCACTTTCGAATGGTGCTGAACAAAAACAGGACCAATTTTCCAGGTTTCAAAAAGAAGAGCCTGCACAATGAGCGAGACTTTCTTCTGGCATATGAAAGCTGTCCTTTTAGAGGTTTGGATGGGCACAAAGCCCCTTCTCAGCACTTTGTCAAACAAGCCGTAAAAATACACCTTAACACGTTAACTGCGATGGGTTAAACTGAAAATCAATGTTCAATCCAAATTTAAAGTCAATTGTGGTAATCAATTTTGTAAATAGCAAACATTTACTGGATCGGGCTTTTATTTAGCTTTCATTAAGTATCTATATAAAATGAGTTAGTGACTGCAGGTGGGTGAGCAGCACTATGAAAATCACCTAAGTGACGGGCAACAAGTTCAAGTGGAGCTGCTGCGTAGTGCAATAGATCGTAGTAGCAGGACCAGATGATATTCCACGGACAATGTCATCGTTAAGCTAGGTGGACCCGTGAAAAAATTCCGTCAACATTACCTAACCTATCCTAACTTAACTTATCCTAACCTAACCGAACCTATCCTAACCGAACCTATTCAGATAAAATGTCAAACTTATCAATGCATGTAAAGGCGATCTTTTGATGTCACACTGAGGAAATTGGTATCCATGATACCGCAAACTCAGACGAAAGCGTTACGGATACTAAACAAATAAATATATATCCTATGTTTGTCATCAGTGAAGCGGACATCAAACAAATATATAAATAAACAAATCAATAAATATATAACGCATAACGAGTATTACTAGGTTAGAAGAATATACTTCAGTGCGTTCAGCAACTGGACAATCCCTTATTTTGTCTTACCAGTACAATGCAACGTGAGCTGTACGCCTATCAATCACTCTGTTAAATATGCAAGTAAACAAACTTATGAATAAATGAATGGTTGAAACAATCAGGTCATTCATTTTACTTTAACAACCCTATTGGACCATGAAGCACTGAAATCTTCACTTGCATCCATGACATTAAACTGGAAGATATTAAACTCGTTTAAAAGAAAGCCCGAGTTGACTAACACTTCGACTGCGGCCGGTAAAATTTAATTTTAAAATTCAACTCTAATTTATGTAAAGTCAATTGTAGTAGGCAATGTTGAAAATGGCGAACATGAATTGAATCGTGCCTACATTTAACTTTTATTATGTATTCAGGAAAATTGAGTTGGTGACTGCTGGTCTGTCAGTAGCATTATGAAAACTCTCTGTGCGGGCACCGGTGGCCCACGTCGCAGTCAAGGAGTTAGTGAGACGTGTAACTGGTCATAAAGAATGCCATATAACGTTTTAGTTGAGAAGGATCCTGAAATGACTTCAACCAATCGTACGTGCCTGAGGCTTGCAGGAAGCAGGAAGGAATAAGCAGTTCCTGCAATGGTCTACCATGGTTCCTGCAACTGCTCTGCTAAGAAGCGTTCGTTCTCTCAGCCGCTGGCCGGTGCACGGATTTCTTTTGTCCGCCGCAGCTCGAGTTTCTTTCAACAGGAGCTAATGAAGTCGTGCTTGAGAGCTCACTGCAGTGCAGGCAATAATTACAGTTCTCGCACGCTAGCCTCCTTACCTTCAACAGCGCAACATTCAAACGCGAAATTAGCCCGCCCGCCTCCCCGCCCCGCCCTATAGTGCCAGACTTCATTCTACCCTCCGGCCTTACGCTCGATTACAATAGTAAGCCGAGACTCGCTCTTTCAATCTGCAATTCATACAAAAATGCAGCATAGTCACACACGCACCATGTACAGGTACAGGCTTGTAATCAAATCCTCGCACGAATAGAGGTTCGTCACAAAAAGTTCGATTCGATCGCTTATTTTACTGAAAGTGTACAAGTTTAACTCGATAATATATGTATTTCTGGTACTAGACTGAGATGTCTGCATCAAATAGTTCAATCATTTTCAGAGTAAGTCAATCAAAAACAAGGTCCTTAATAAAAAAAACACGTGTATTTCCAAGCTTGCGAACGCAATCTGAACAATCATGCGATACTGTTGTGAGGAAAAAAGGAGCGTTTTTTGTTATATTTCGTGGTGCCAGCTACAAGGCAAAGTTAATGTTATACACTTGCGTGGAGTTGGAGTTCTTGTTTGGCAACTCCTGAGGCTGCCGAGCGAAAAAAAGCAAAAACGCCCCTGAGAAAGAGTAGAGGAAAGTCTCGGCAGAAACACCGGCAGCGAAGAACACTACCGGAGTTAAGATTCACAAACACGCAAAAAAATGAACTCGAATTCGCCGGAACTAATTCAAACTAAATGTTCCTAAGATAAAGAAACCTAATTATTTACACGGCACGAAATTTGCACAAAATGTCAATGCTTCCTCGTGTTCAACTCAAAAGGTGTGAAACTGAATGCCATTATAGTAGAAATTAGCTCAAGGAAAATATTAGGAAAATTATGATAGTGCTTAGAACGGAGGAGTTTTTATTTTACTCACATTATATCAAAGTTTTTGTTTCGCCAAAATTTCTATAACTGGAATTTTAAAAGTCATGCTAAGCAAATCTATAGTGAGTAAAATTTCCACCCCCATAGAAGGAATATTTATGAAATTTCTTCCGTGTTCTATAAACTTTTGGATTCGATTATTATTGTACAATTAAAACATGAATTAATTCCCGCTAAAAATTGTTGCCATGCAAGCCTTGAAGGTGGTACTTACATTTCATAAAATAATTAAATTTTGTGTTTTCGTCATTTAGCTTTGAAAAAAATGCGATTACTTGAAATCTGGTGAGTTTCTCTTGTATTAGTTGAAGAAAAAATTGATTAAAAGTTATTTGAAATAACCAGGCCTTCAGAGAGGTGACCCTGACTGGACCGCGTCAGTGTCTGCAGCACTCACAATATCATGCTGAACGAGTCATGCTGAACGAGCGATGCTGAACGAGCCATGCTGAACGAGCCATGCTGAACGAGCCATGCTGAACGAGCCATGCTGAACGAGCCATGCTGAACGAGCCATGCTGAACGAGCCATGCTGAACGATTCATGCTGAACGAGTCATGCTGAACAAGTCATGCTAAACGAGCCATGCTGAACGATTCGTGCTGAACGATTCGTGCTGAACGATTCGTGCTGAACGAGTCATGCTGAACGAGTCATGCTGAACGAGTCATGCTGAACGCGTCATGATGAACGAATCATGCTGAACGAGTCATGCTGAACGAGTCATACTGAATGAGTCATGCTGAATGAGTCATGCTGAACGAGTCATGCTGATGGTGAGGACCATGCGATGGTGCTTGCAAGTTGAAAGAAACAGTATTCTATCAAAATTTAGTTTCACCGTCTCTAACCACAACGAAGGTGTTCCAAAGAGAGGAAGGATGTAGGCACCATTTAGGATGGAGTTTGGGGAACGCGGAATCTATGCATGAAGTGGGTCTCCACACAAAATCCCACGTGCATAGAAACGAAAAATTGAGAAAGATTTTTATGATAGAAGATGAAAGTAACAGGAGCTGAAAAACAGGACAGCAGTAAACAGAAATCAAGATGGCCCATAACAAAACGAAAAACCTTCCCTACTCCAACAATAAGAAGGCCTACCCAACTTTCAGCTCGGGACCTCATATCTTGCCCATGGGAAGAAATAGGAAAGTTTCACAAAAATTAAATCGAGTGAGCTCCCTTCATGTCTTCCTTCGACAGGATCTCGTGGTGCTCAGCACCAAAACAAGACAACAACATTCAGGTTTTATCAGTGACATTTTTGGTGAATTTCCTCAGATGCAAACCCAGCGTAAAGAGGCCGAAATGCAATTATTAAGCGGCCGTCCAGACCGTACTCATGAGAACCGTACTCATGGGAACCGTACTCACGCTAGAGCAGGTGGAAATTTCACGGCAGCAATTCTCAACCAGGAACCGGCTCAGAGCTCAACCAGGAACCGGCTCAGAACTCAACCAGGAACCGGCTCAGAGCTCAACCAGGAACCGGCTCAGAGCTCAACCAGGAACCGGC
>JACJUY010000102.1:295686-305884 GCA_014220935.1 Platorchestia sp. MABIK | reverse complement strand
GTCTTTTGGCAGTAAAGTCATAAATTTAAGTGCATTTTTTGCGAGAGATGGCACTGTTGATTTGCGTTAAAATTATTAAAAGTAAATGACTCAGATACTTTAAAATGCTTCCCCTGAAAAATCACGAAATTTGAGTTCCGAGTCTTGCAATGAGCCGGGCTCGAATTACCGAACTGTGCAACAGATTATCATTTGTCCGGATTGTATCTATGATAGGTTCACTTGAGGGGAATTTCACGACAAATATCTTACGAGCATTATTAATGCCTTATTATCATTACAGATGCTTTACAATCAAAGATAAGAACACCATTTCTGTGAAATAAAGCAGATCATTCCAATAGAAATCGATAATCATTTTCATTCGATGCACCACTGAGAGTCACGAGTTTTCAAGTGCCTGAAGAACAGCCCTCATCAGCTGGCATAAGAGGAAGCGCAAGTGTACTGAGTAAATAAAGAAAATGAAATCAAAAAGGATATTGACACCGAGACAATACAAACGCTTGAGTTGACGATAAGCTCTAGCAAGTTACACACCTTTAATATCTGCCCGTATCCTCAATACTGCTTTTCAAAATAGTATTGTAAATTGCAAACAGTTTTTAACAAACTCTCGATTGTTCTTATTAAAAACTAATTAAGTTACAAATACCGACGAGAAATGAACAGGTCAGTAAACTCAGCCAAAGAGCTGAACGATCGTTCAAATGGCTCACGGTGCGTGAACTTATAAGAACTCTAAGGCCCATTTCCCACTGAGCTAGCAATGCAGCATCTAGCAAGCTCGCATGAGCTATCTAACAGACGGTCTGCGAGACTGGCAGGTAGGAATAGCACTATTACGAGCCATTGCCTTCACACTGAACACGCATGTTTAATCCTGCATCCAGCATGCGAGGTGAAAATCCTATTCCTACCTACCAGTCTCGCAGACCGTCTGCTTGATGGCTCATGCGAGCTTGCTAGGTGCTGCTTTGCTAGCTCAGTGTGAAATAGGCCTAAGATTGATCCTCTCTTCCTCCTTCAGATTTATCATGCTATGCCATGCCATCAACTTGTTGATCACTAGGCCTTGAGTAGGAAACTGAATACAGCGACAGTCTTTCACGAAATTCAGCCAAAGAAAAACTGCACGCAGATGCACGCTCAGAAAACTCATTGTAGAATAATCTCTCGTGCGCGATAACCTGGCCAAAATTGTTCAAGGAAATCGATATTCAAATATTCCAAGAGACATTTGAAATAAAACAAAAACATAATGAAATCTCATTTCTTTGAGGCTCTCAACATCTAAAGCAACTTTAAAACGTTCATCATAGATTGATTATGATTATAAACTAGTTTTACCCACTCTTTACATCAACAGAGTTGTTCAAAGAGAGGAAGGATGAAGGCACCATTTAGTATGGAGTTAAGGGAACGTAGAATCTATGCAGAAAGGGTGTTCCCGGCAAGGATCTCGTGCGCATGGAAACAGTAAGATAAGAAGGAAGGTTATGAAACAAGATAAAAGTTGAAGAAGAAAGTCAGAGTTCCTGAAAAACAGGACAGCAGTGAACCAAAAGAAGGCGGTCCTTAACAAAATAAAAACAAAATTTATCTCAATCAAAAGAAAGCCTACCTAACTTGCAGCTCAGTACCTCACATTTTCTCCCTGGGAGTGCTAATTCCCATAGATACAATAGATGGATCCCCTTCGGGGATATTCATCACATATAATAAAGAAAAATGAAAGTACAGAACATCCAAGAAATAAAGCAATACTCTGCAAGGCTGGAGTGCACGTCCCCCCAAAGCATTTTTTTTGGCGCTCATTTCGAGTGTGCTAGTCGAGATAGCGAAGCAAAACGTTCATGCGAAACATTTTACTCGTATACCGGAATACTGTGCAACCATAAATCTGTTTTATATTGTATTTTAAAAACCTTTATTCCGTTTATAAATGTTGACATCAGATTTAGGTGTTCGAAACATTAATTTTTATTCTTAACTAACTAATGAACATTGAGAGTAAAATGTTACTTAAGTAAATGTGCCACCTCACTGTCTCAATGAACGCTAATTTATTTTTAATTTGATGTTTCTTTTCTCACTGCGAAAACATCGGTGCCCGAGAGTGTAGAAAACGCGAAAAATCAACGCAATTAGAGGATATTCTATGACTACAGTCTAAAAACACACGTTGAGTGAGAATACTCTTTCATCAATATGACTTTCACACGAAGAGCCAAACCAAAATGTGAACCCAGGAAAGGGGTTAAATTCAAGCCCTCGACAGGCAGTCAGAGCCGCAGGTAACTTACACAAAATGCCCCAGTGCCAAAATCAAAAGTTTAAAACCAACAACTACACTTTTAACCCCTCGATGGACTAACTCATGGTTCGCCGTGACAGCTTTTCGAAGTATTCTAGACTTGCCCCGACGTATCTCATGCTCGACTCAGGTAATTAATTCATCTTGGCACAGTGTTATTTTGGCTAGACAGCGAAGTCTAAGATTTAAAGTTGCACACTGAATTTAAGCAGCAGAAACAATTGTTGGAATAAAGGAAAATCATTAACGGAAAAAATTATCCCTCTAATGGATTAATGAGAGATCAATGTTATTGATCAGGACACTTAGCGACGCACTGAACAGCCGCACTATACTGAGATTGGCACAGAAAATATAATGTTTTTCTGCTATGAGGTAGGACGCACCAGGAAACGCAGTGAAACACCGTTGCATTTCTTTGTTCAACAGTGGAGGGAAAAAATTATTTCCTGAGGCGTTGTTTTAACTAGTTGATTAGATTATAGGTTAGTTTAAGCCTACCTAATCGCTACAAAAAAAACTATCGAAGAGAGGAAGGAGGAAGGCACCATTTAGCATGGATATTAAGGAATGCGGAATCTATGCAGAAGGGGCATAGAAACAGTAAGTGGGGAAAGAAGTTCATGAAACGAGATAAAAGTCGAAAAAGAGAGTAGTAGGGGCTGAAAAACTGTACAGCAGTGAACCGAAAAATGTGGTCCTTAACGTGGCAAAAAATATTTTTTCAACAAAAAAAAGGCCTACCTAACTCTCAACTCGGGCCTTCACGCATTTTCCCCCTAATAATACCAATTCCTATCGCTAAAATAATTGTATCCTCCTCAGGGGCGTACCTAGTTGATAAGAAGGAGTGAAAATATAGTTGTGAATGTCAACCTCGCAGTCTTAGACGCAGAATTATTTTAATTCATCCGTTTTACTTTCAAAAATAATTCCTTATCCCGCAAGTATTGGAATTGGTAATAAAATGGTTTTCTTTTTTTTTCCAAATGACCACCTAATGCGGCATGACAGTCAGTCCGCTGGCACGCAGTGTTGAAAGAAGCGAGTTTGGTTGTACTAAGAAAGGGAAATTATTTTCAGGGCTTAGTATGCCCTAACTTAGGAAAGAAAGGTTCAATTTATAGAGAAAATTTACGATTACAAACTCTTGTTTTGAGGAAAACCTACCGCCAAAACTAACAATTACGGTTCCGTAAAAACAATGATCAACATTCAGAACGTTTTTCTCGAGCTTGAGAGTCGGACGAAGATTTAGTTGTATTGATTTATTGAAGTCCTGGAGCAGAAGTCAAACTAAGAGGGGGAACTCCTCAGAGAATTATTGGAGCAACTCTAACTCGGTGCCAAGAACTTCACGAACAATTTCTTATCTGGAGAGTAGACCTAACTAAACTTGCTCCTTGTTTTTCTTGTTGGCCCCAAGTACGAAAAATGAGGAAGCTCTTAAACGATCTCAACTTCTCGAGATAATACTCTGGAATGAGATTTTTCACTATGAGCTACCAAACAAGATTTTGCTTAAAAAGAATTAAAAATTCGTTAACAGTTTTACAAATAACGCTGCAGCAACACGCAACAAAAATTTTAATCTTTCGCTGTAAATATTTATGCAAACGCGACCCAAAATACAAAGGGGCAATTCTACTGACATGTGGGATCTAAATAATTTGCTCGTATATGGCGCCTAAAACTGTCGTCCATTACGAAACGCTGTTAACGCCGTACAAAAAAAACGCGATCAAAGTGCGAATGGAAATTCGAAGCATAACACACAAGATGGCCATTCGATTTATTTATTCATGAGGGGCGTTTGAAATATTCAGGCAACAGAGATCAGTAGAGATTCGCTCAAGAGCCGTTGTGGCTCCACCGCCATGGGCCGGGAAGCTTCCTTTGACATTCAAGGCGAGATTTACGGGTGACAATGAAACTCCCTTTGATTGTTTCTCCCAAAGTGTTGCCTCTTGAAAGTTTTCAACAAAGAGGACAGGCTCGGTATCGGCCACGGCTTTTTATGGCTTCCCAAGGAACGCCTTCAGCTCCCAGATCAGAAAAGGATCGCAAGCCGAGACGCTCGCTCAGCGCCCAGAGTTCAGTAGCCTTATTCGGACCGCGGCCAGGCCTCGCCGGCCGAGCTCCGTATCTGACGATGTGCTCGCCGCAGTTGATCTGGCCACCCCAACTGAAGTCGCGCATGTGCAACTCATGAAGCATTGTCACTGAGGTGAACTGACGAAGTGTTAAATAATTTGGCCCTGTTGTTTGGGACCGTGTTGAATAATGAAGAAACTGAGTTTCTTAATTTCGTACGTGCTGCCCCAACTTGTTACGTATCTTCCGCATGTACTGAACATGGCAAAACCTGATTTGGTGCATGTTTAACACATGGTGGTGACACGAAAATTACCCTGAAATTACCAACAGCGAATAAACAGTTCAACGTCCTACAAAATATTTGATGGGTTCATTATCACAAATTTGAAAGGCTGTTTTGCTCATGAGCAACACGCGTCAAGCCCGACCTTATACCCTCTGGTGACTCCCACTCTACTCTACTTGGAGTACGGTTAACGCGGCACAGGGGGAGACGGTTGCATATATTCTGCGCTGCCCAGCCGGGTCAACACTACAGGAGGGCCTGTAATACAGACAAGACAATCAGCGCGGGCTTCAACTCGCAGGCAACGGAAGTTGCATGACCAAACCAACAAAAATAGAACACCAAAGTAAGCATAAATTGAGAGGGCAGCTCACATTGTATCAGGGAAGAGCCCTTAGCACGCACCTAATTTATTAAGAGATACGAAAGAGATGCGACGGACATTTATGGATTTCACCGATTTATGATATTGACCATAAGGAGAGGCGTGCTCGTGATTTTATAGGGTCTTTAGGTGATACATTATCGGCCTAATATATACGGTGCGGTCCCGCACTCACAATGTCCATTGAGAGCGAAAATGTAAGCACGCACAGCACGACATTAGCAAAGTATTGGTAGAAATATTTGGCCTGGTTTTCCAGAATGTGATGGATGCAGCAGTTTGCGACCCTCGTTTCAATAGCGGCACCACCAAATAAATCCCGCCACTATCACGATGAATCACGCTTCTTTCCCCGGTCTCTAGGATCTCCTAAAAAGCCCAATACTTTTGTGGCCCGCGTGAACAGGACCTCGAAAAGAGCATGGCCTGCCAAATTCAAATGGAGGTAATGAACGATGTCTCTCATGCGAGCAGCTGATAACGCCCTGAAAGAGCAGCATCCTTTCAATATAAACACGAGGGGCCCTGAATTAGCGCGTAAAACCTTCGTGTGCTCACACAAACTTGACTGTACCTTTAGTGAAAGTGAGCAGTTTCTCCGGTGTAATCAATGGCCGACTTATCACTTACTTTTTAAAGACCTAACGAAGGAAAAATTTATCAAAAAGGATTCCATGTTCAACGATATGATAGAAAGGAGTTTTTATTCCTTAACCAGGCCCTTGTTTATCATCAGTCAGCACCTTGTGATTTAATTCATAAAGTTTTATACACAAATGTTAGGGATTGTCGTAATAGTCTTTTAGGTAAATTAGAAAAATAGTTTACCGAGACCTTAATTTTAGCTATCAACTATATTCGCATAAAACTTAGGAAGTCAATAAAGCGCTCTCGACCAACAAACAGATGCCCTCAATCAAAATAAAGAGCGATCTTGTTTTTTCTCAAAACAAACAGACAGATCCAGAAATCGACACAGAAAATTTCGGGACTCATCAACGTAGTACGAGCACAGTCATAACGTTGTACTGATTTTCTGAATGCTGTTCAGCAGTAAACAAAAGCAAGACACGAGCGGTCGTTTCCGGCAGCAATGACAGAAAAATTGGAGACTCCATCGGCAGAGGCTTTGAGGGTGCGCTCTTGTGTATAAAAAGCCCGGCGCGAGATTTAGCGCTATTGGCCATCGAGCTGAGATTACACTGCCCGCCTCAGAGACGGCTCCGGATCTCGTAGATCAAATGCCTCTTCTTACCCTGACAACTTTATTAGGTTCTCTCGAACGCCTACTTTAGGCGCAGGTGTTGCTGGCCATTGCCATTTGATGGAAAAGCTCATCAAGGCCAGACTTGTTACCGTTTTCTCCCTCGATGCCACAACACTCTCTGCCAGATTTCTGTGGACGAGACTCAAATTTTTCTGCTGTGCTGTGTTCGTAGGAGTATGTAGCGATGTGTTTTTAGATAGATATTTACCACAGTGTCTACACATTAACTCTGAAAGAATAGCACTTCAGTGGGTATTATTTTCAGAGTACATAGCTTGTTCATAATCTATCAAAAGAAAATTGAAAACTTGACTGTAAACAATTGGTTATGCAGTATCTACCATCTTGCAGTATCTATCGGATGGGCTATGCAGAATCTACCGTAGAATCAAGTTTCCGATGTAGAGCATCACATCAGAAAATTAAATTTCGGGTTCATTGTCAAACACAAGTTCTGTCTACAAAGCAGTGTATGTTTCAAGCAAAACTCCTTAAATATTTCATAGGCAAATAAACATCCTCTGAGAGCAGCCATTTGTAAGATAATAACCGTCTATTGAACCAAAAATAAAAAGCTGCCTCCATTACTGCCATGTTGCCAATCTTTTCGTACTTTAAAGTCTCATTCTCGTGTGATATTTGGACTACCTATAGGCGCTTAGAGTAGTTAATTCTTTAAAAAATATAGGCACAAAATTTTACTAAATGCGAGGCTTGCGGTACTAACATGCAATGAGAAGTGAAGGAATGAAGAAGAAAGGGAAAAGAAGTGGAGAAGGAATGGAGAAGGAATGGAGAAGGAAAGGAGAAGGAATGGAGAAGGAAAGGAGAAGGAATGGAGAAGGAATGGAGAAGGAAAGGAGAAGGAATGGAGAAGGAAAGGAGAAGGAATGGAGAAGGAAAGGAGAAGGAGTGGAGAAGGAAAGGAGAAGGAAAGAAGAAGGAACATCAGTGACAGCTGTACATAACGGCAAGTAAGAACCTCGCGACAACAACAGGACAACTGCGGCGGACGCTGGCGGACGTGCGACGGAGGACGCAGAATGATGTCGCAGCAGTGGGGCATTAAGACGACCGGCTCTTCTTCGTCCAGTACTCCTGTTTTTTTGGGAAGAACTTCCTAAGCTCGTTTTTTTCAGGAAAACTCTTGCTGAATGTCCCCCACACACTTGCGAATCCCGTCACAGCTGGCATTGAAGACCAGCGTGGACTGGCTATTTTTGGTAATGGTTGACATCATGCATGGCTCACAACCCAAACACTGATGTTACAACAAACTAGCATGAACGAGGGTTTCCATTAACTTCGTTTTTAACGAAGAACATGCCCGTCAAAAAGTACACAGGTGACATGCGACTACACATCCTTCAAACAAAGGAAGAATAGCCTTGACAAATGAAGAGTAAAAGTTGACATTGTAGCGTACTAATGTATAAAAAGAGTATTATTAACTGAATTTAAAGAAAAATTAGTTTGCTGTAGTGTATGAGAGTCAGCACACTGAAGAAACGAGAGACACCGACATAAAGAGGGTGGGAGGTCGGTGCTGGATAAAAGGCGAGTTGAGCAAAACTGCGAGAATTTGAGAGCTCTCTGGAAAATTCCTGGTCTCAATCATATCCATTTGAAAGATTTTAATCATCAAGTTCAATAATTAGCATTTAAGACAACCTGTGCTAATTAAAATGGTCAATGCATGGAAACTAAGTCTCAGGAACTTCCGAACACCCGAGGAGCTAAATACATAAATCATATTCCCAATCAAGTTCGCAAGGAGTAAAATCCGTTCTCACCGTGAAAAATTTTTTCGAAAAACTCGACGCGAGCAGAAATTCCTAGTTTTAAATGATGAAAAAACACGACTCTCTGATGACGAAAACTTGCAAACATGCATAAAAGAAAACGGTCTCTTAATTAAGTAATCCGGCGCTGTCTCTCGGGAAGAAAATGTGAGGTGCCTCACAGCAGGAGAGGCCGGTGCCTCAAAAGACGGCCGCGGACCGTCACTCGAAGAACAAGCCGAGATCCGACGTGTTCCCGCATTTTGCTGAGGTAACTTCCACAATTCCTGCCCGAGCTCCCAGCAACCGTGTCGAGTATAATTATTGCATTTCATTTTTCGGGCCAAGTTTCTATGATTATAGTGTCAAGGATGTGCCAAGTTGGGTAGCTTTTTGGTGTAGACTGCGCGAGAACTATATTATTTTCAGTAAAAAATTTCATAACTTGCGCCCATGAGCTTGGTAAGAGAGTGGCTCTTTCAGAAAGACTTTGAAATCGGATTTGTTTTTATGAACTTTTGACGCCTCTTCAAAGCGAGTTTGACGGTATTTTGAGTTCCTTGAGCCTATTGAGGCGTACGCGTTAGAGCCCTCCTCTGAGCTGCCTCGTTTCGGCCGAGTTTACTGGGGCCCGAGCAGGCGTCACCCATTACCTATACTAAAATAAGAGCTTCTTTAAAATAATTCCCAAGTTCTCGTAGCGAAGTTGTGAGTACTACAGTTTCTACATCAATATGACATGAAAAAAGAAGCAAATATAATCGAGCGTTCCCATTACATATTTACGAACTTCACTTTTCAGAAGAGACGTAAAATGAAAGAGTGCTGCAACTTATGTTTGTAAATCTGACGAATAGGAATTACAGAAATTTGAAATTTTTCAGCATATTCTACTGCTGCGGAAGGAAAGTTTTATCCTCATGATTTTTTTCTTGATGACCTCTACAAAGCACTTAAAATGGGGCACGGATCGAGTAAAAAAGGTTAATACATGAGAATTTTTAAATTCTGTGCAAGAGTAAATTTTCAAGACTGAGCACAGCGGGCTGAGGTTCTTGTGCGCCTAAGATAGCGAACAGAACTGCCACAAAAGAAACTGTTTTCGAACTTTGAACATTCTCGACACTACAATCATTCAAACTTTAGCCAAAACTCAAGTGAGTAGTTGAAGTTGGCGTGCTTTTGGGAGGCGCGGGCATTGTGCGCGGGTAGTTTCGAAAGAGCCTTTTGAAGCAACTTTAAGAGATGCAGGCAACTTTAATATAGGAATGGTGGATTTATGAATACTCATTACGAGATTCCTTTCAGCGAGTTTTCTCCTCTCAGGGCTTATGGAGTTGTGACAGATGCACATGCAGATTCTCTATGACCTATCAAATGAAATTAAGTTATTTTTATTACAACCATAAATAAGAGTAGCGCACAAACCTGACACTAAAATGCTCAACATCGATTCACTCTTTCTGACAACAACAATAAAGCCACAATAATTCTGTGATGTCAAATCCGTGATTAAATTAATAGCTGCATCAATAAAATTTATTGCTTTAGCTGCGCTTCGTATGACCAAATTTGCGAGTTTCAAGCTGGTAGAGAAATGAAGACGAAAAATGCGCTGTCAGTTGAGTAACAAGAACATCCCACACGCTTCTTGCAAATATCCAGCCGACCTTAAGTTTGAGTAAAACAGAGGATGATGAAGAAAGTGTGATTTATGACAAAGGAAAAAGAAGCGAATAAAAAGGAAAAAACGACGGTTGATTCGTTGCTCAATTCAGTTTACGACAAATGCAAATGTTACGCAAAGTACGCACAAAGAAGGAAAAATTTACAATTTAATTTTTGCTCAATGGAGATCCCAAAAAAATTTAAAATCCCGTCAATACAGCACACATAGATAATTATTTTTATAGTACATAAACTGGACGTAGGCGACAGGTTAGCTTTAAAAGAGAAGCGAGAAATGAATGCTGGGGCAGAACAAAATGAAACAAGGCGATGAGCAACGAGACTCGACGAGTGAAAAATATCCGCCGCTCCTTGACATTTTTAGTGTTGACCAAAG
>JACJUY010000102.1:225044-293396 GCA_014220935.1 Platorchestia sp. MABIK | reverse complement strand
CACTAAACAGCAAACAGCAAAAAAAGCCTCTGGCAGAGAGTGCTTCCCCAAGTAACACTAGACGGGTCTGTATCAACGCTCTCACAGCCCTCGCCAGCCACAATATTTGATGAGCACTTAAAGCGTCCAAACGCAAAACGAAGAATAAAATGGGACCCTTCGATAGATATAATGCAAGACAACGAAAATAGAGTCTCCCAGAGGACAAACAAGAACGCTGTTGACGAAGATCTCGAAGTGTCGCGAGGTAAGTGTTGGAATATTTGTGACGAAAACCACAATCATGGATCTCAATCTCGTTAAAATCATTTCCACTGTTATAAAGAACTGATGAAAGCGGGGGCTCCATTTTCCGAAGCCAGAATACACTCATTTGTTCAAATTGAGGAAAGGAAAGGAATTACTGGATTTAGGCAATGGAAATGAATTTATAGATTTAGGCAACATAAATTGAGCGAAGGTAACGAATTCATGGGTTTTGACAACGTAAATTGAGCAAAGGAAATGAATTACTGGATTTAGGCAACACACATTGTGCCGGAATGCACCCTGGGCTTTACCACATTCCCCAACCATATTTAATTGGTGATCAAATCACCTCAATTGAGCAGAACTTTCTTTGGAACCGCTTGTGCCTCACAAATATTTTCTAGAAAAAATAGAAAATTACCTGGAAGTGAATTGTACAGCCACGATTCTTACGAGCGGAAAAAGACAAAAGGCGGCGTAAAAAGCTCTCCTATCGTGCCCCCGTAACAAAGCGCAGGACTGCACCAACTTCTCGCTGCCTCCTTTTTTTGACGAAGCCCACGAAGAATAAAACGGGAATCTAATGTCACGGACTGCATGAGGGAGAGAGAGAGAGAGAGGAGGTCGGTGAATAAAATTCCCGTCTGGCGAAGCCATCGCGCCGGAAAACGCCGAACGTGGACATTAGCATAGAAATGGACATTGGCGAGCAAATCTGGCTAGAAGTGATTCTTGGATCCCTGGGAGCGTGTTATCTGGAGACCGACAGTTCCATTGTAAGGACAGAGCTATCGTTAATATCGAGTACCATCGGCAAGACAATTCCAATATTTGGCCCATACTTTGGCAGATATCGGATGCCATCGACCTCAGACTTCTATATTACTGGTGGCCAGGCAAAATATATTCTAGTAATGCGGTACTAGGGCACGAAAAGTTATGTACCCCGTCACAAGAAACATTGCATAATCACGCGTTGGAAAAAGAGACAAAAGGATTCAATGAGTGAAATTCATATTTTATCAAGACGAGTTTATAGGTTAAACTTGTTTGAAGAATGTAAGAATCATTCACTTGGCAATATAGACGCATGCGGCCACTGAATACTCGTGATCAAATCCCTTAAGGAAAAAACACACGAGCTCGAACTTACGTCGGTAGGTCAAAAACACCAAAATTGAGAAATAATCTATCACGCTCCGCAGTCACAAAATGAAACTCGACGGACAAACTAAAAAGAAGCCCCCAATAGAAGACATGTACAAAACGATCGCGTTCCTCAAACCATCCTCGAATTCTCTATCTCTAGCCTGTCGGTAGAAAACGGAGCTTTTTCCTGCGCACGGCCTTTCATTTTTAGCTTTTGGGCGGACGTATATATGAAGATGGGACAATTTCCGAGCCAGGGGATAAAACACTCTCGTATCTGAGCCAGCGTCGCTCGCTCCGGAGTTTCCACCATTCGAGAAATCAACAGCCACAGGCGGAAGAATTTTTAAATCAGATGAAAGCAGGGAAAAATTCTATTGGACTGGAGCGGGAGTACAAAGCTAGAGTGTCAGATATCCTTTTCATGTGAAGTTAGAATTTGTTTCATTTGATTGTTACGAACAACGAGGTATTTTTTTTAAATTGAGAGTTATTAAAGGTTTCATTTCGCCGTCTTGTTGCTGAAATTTAGACTGTTCTATTGACAAAAAAAATTGCCTACAGGTCATCGAAATTTGTTCGTGGCACTCACAAATGAACTAAAATACAAAAGTGAGAGATATAAACTACCTAAGCATTGTGCGACGCCCAACACACGCTTAACTGTAGTGAGCTTTATAAACAAACGAATGCTCAATGCAAAAACAATCACTTTTTCAATAGAAACTTTCAGGCTACTGGAAGACCACTGGATATCTTACTATGCAGGTACTAGGGAGGGTTTGCATCACTCCAACTCGATTGCTTGAAAACGAGTGTTCATCTGAGTGTTCATCAGGCCTACGTAATTTAGACGAAGAGTGAGCATTATAAAAAATTTCTGCAGAAAACGAGACTTATAAATTTTAATACTAAAAAAGCCTACATTTTTTTGATGAAAATGTTCAGAGTAAAAAATAATTGGCAAAAAAATAGGTAACTGAATGAATCATTCCAGAAAAATTTCAGCACCAACACAACTAAATTTTAATCGCTTGTTTTATGAAACCAGATGAGCAAAAATGGTAGGTTCCGAAATGCAGGGAAATACTCCACCGTCTTATCGCGAGCAAAATAAGGCCCGAGAGGCAGGTAATGAGCCGGAGAAATGTGGTAGTGTGGTGAGTGAATCCCGCTCCTCAGGGAGGAGATTGCGAGCTGTGTGATGATCAAACGACCTTCGTAGCGCATCACACCAACTCTCGGCTCCAGGGGATTCGTCAAGACCAGAAATTTATTCTATAAACACCTTGCCTGCGGTGGGTTAAACTGAAGTTCAATCTCCAACTCAAATTTAAAGACAATGGTTGTCAAGAATTTTATAAAGTGCAAACATTAATTAACTGGGCAAAAACAAATACCGTTAATATGAAAAGATTGTTAAAAATTTTCAAACGACCCATCGATGGGTCGTTTTGCAGCTGTAAAATATTTAAGCACGACCCACCGGCGGGTCACACCGCCATGAATGTGTTAAGGACTGCTGGCCAAATGAAGTATTCGAACCTAGGCGCTCGAATAAAATATTCGAACCTCATGAATAGCAGCAAACAGAACTAGCTTGAACTTGAACAAATCGAGAGTTTGCTTACTGACCGAGAACGATATAAGAAGCTGATCTTCAACTGACGGCACCGCTGTCTAAATTGCCGCGGCATAGACAGCAGCATGTGTATTTCACAAGTTAATCGTTCAATCACATCGAGCCAAAACCGCAGGAACTTCTGAGCATCAACATTGGTTAGCTCGATGATCATTTCTGGCCATAGATGGAGCCATGACGCGTGGCAACAACACTTCATCAAATAACCTAAGTACATTATCAAATACTTCAAATACCCTAGCTATGAACAAAATAACGAAGCTTACCTCGATAGAAGAACAAAATGACGAAGCTTAGAACTAGATAGAAACACAAAGAACTATGGTGCATAAATAAGGCAATAAGGTACTCACCCCTGGAAGTGTACGCTTCTCATGTAAGGCGTTCTGGGCGTTGAGGGCGGACTCGCGCGAGCTGTATGTTAAGAAGGCGCACCCTGCACACACACACGACCACTGGTTACTTAATGCTTTACTCCATCATTTGTGCTCCTCATTTACATCTATTCTATTCATACACCTGTTCTATTCATACATCTATTCTGTTCATACATCTATTCTATTCATACATCTATTCTGTTCATACATCTATTCTGTTCATACATCTATTCTGTTCATACATCTATTCTGTTCATACATCTATTCTATTCATATATCTATTCATTTATAAAGGTTTCATTCGTAACACTTGCAAGTATTTTGGGAACATCGTACTAGGAATGCAGCACACACACGCGGCTTAACTACTGTTTCACAAATGCGGGTTCACTAGTAATATATATAACTGAGGCCTATTTTCAAATATTTTTGTTTTGAGCGGAGATTTTCGTCTTAAAAAAATCTTTTTTGTCTTTTTGTCACTGGGGCGCTAGTCTTACACGTAACACAGATCAATTCGTATTATCCTAAACATTTCACGAAAAACTAAAGTTATCTCAAGTAATTATTGACGCCATGTATTCAAATACACACTTGCTTCTACGTACCGTCAAACATGGCGGAATTTGACACTGTACGGAGATCAATTGTGTTAGTTTTATGACAGTGTTTCCAACAACTCCGGTGAGGTGGCCAAGCCTGTGTCATCCATACGCCCATTAGCCTGTATCATACATACGCTCATTAGCCTGTATCGTACATACGCTCATTAGCCTGTCTCATACATACGCTCATTAGCGTGTATCATACACACGCTCATTAGCCTGTATCGTACATACGCTCATTAGCCTGTATCATACATACGCTCATTAGCCTGCATCATACACACGCTCATTAGCCTGTATCGTACATACGCTCATTAGCCTGTATCATACATACGCTCATTAGCGTGTATCATACACACGCTCATTAGCCTGTATCGTACATACGCTCATTAGCCTGTATCATACATACCCTCATTAGCCTGTATCGTACATAAGCTCATTAGCCTGTATCATACATACGCTCATTAGACTTTTCGTTGCACATCTATAACCAAAGAAATACATTTTCCATTTTATTAATAATACAAGTACACCCCTGTTTTTTTTTTAAAAGAGAGGGGGGGGGGAAGGAGGTGATGTTACTCTGCTGGCGCTGCGAGAAGGTCGAGGCTTAGGGTTTTTTTGGTGTACGCGATCCGTCATAAATGACTGGAATCAATAATTTCCTCAAAAATACACTTCAGATGTGGATCAAAAACGAATATATCCAACCCAACAGAACCCGCGGTTAAAATACTCTTTATCTTGTGCACTGGTGAAACTCCCATCAAAAATAGTCATTAAGCTTCCTTGACAGCGTGATAAAGTGGCAGACCAACTTAGCTTTAACATGGCTTTCCCACGATTTTCTATGCTATCTCATACCTTTCCTATACTTTCCTCAGTCTCAACTGCTGATATTCTACACAACTTAATCCAACCTACCAATACACGTGATGTTCATTCCGACTCTGAATCTGCTGGGTTAATGTACCGAAAATTGTTGTGGAGTTGATGAAGCTTGTATCACAGATACGCACATCACACACTACAGGCTGGTGGGTGGGACACAAAGACGGACGGACGGGCGCGGCTCCTTTTATAATAGTGTTTATAACATTACTTGTGTATTTTTCAAACATTTCCCTTTCCAATGATGTTGGGTGGACATGTATGTTAGTGAGTTAAATATAATACATTCAGATTACCTGTGAATTGTTTCTCCAGCCGTGAAATTGTGCGCAGTTAACGGCACAATTTTATTCCAGATCAGCTGAAGATAATTTCAATTGAAGCTTGATAGCGAACGTCAGCAATGAGAGCGGCTTTGTTTCTTAGCGTTGCACCAGTAATCTAAATAAGCTTTACGTTATTTCAACGCCAACCCGGAGATAATTTCAGCACCAACCCAGAAATCAAGTGTCGCTCAAATGAACAATTAACTTCGAAAGGAAAAGGCAGCTAAGGTGGAACTCAATAAAAAAATCAATCCGATTTTTTTCACTACTATCGTAAGTTATACGACTCAAACTCTTAAAGTTGGGTAACATTTATCGCTCTGTAAATGGAGATAAGGAACGGTTAACGCCAAATTTCGCGAAGCCAGATGCGCAAACAATCAAATATTCTCACAGCACAGACAGTACAGAAAGTACTTCGCAATAATTTGTGCCCAGATTGTGATTATCGCTGTATAAGCTATCCATGACTTCTTCAGTCTTGTTGCTTTCTGAACCATTTCTAAGAAATATTCTTCTCAAATGGGTATTTGTAACAAATCGTATCCACAGTACAACGCGCGGGAATTTTAAAATGTACTCTTCACTAGTTTAGAATAGCAGTGTATTGCAGTACATGTTATCGCTGAGAGCAAGCGCTGATGGTGACCACCAAGCAACTGTGCGATCAACTCGATAATAAATGAGTTTTTCAATTCTCCACAAATGATGAGTACATACAGACAAATGCCAGTTAATAAATATTTTAAAATATTAGATTAAATTATTAGTTAGTTTAAGCCTCACTTAAATAATTTAAAAGCTATCCATTCAAATATTTCGAGTCATTTTAGGAACACAAGCGCAAAATAACACGTGACTATCAACCATAAAAAAGCAAACTCGCCGATTATTTTAGCCTTTCAAAACAACCATCAGGCAAGCAGATAGCAAGCAAAAGAAATCATGAAAGAGAAAGTGGCAGATACCAAGTAAAAGAAGTCATGGAAGAGAAAGTGGCAGATACCAAGCAAAAGAAAGAGAAAGTGGCTCCAAGAAGCTCCTCCAATTTCAGTAATGCTCTTCGAGAAGTGATGTGAGGTGTGGTGACTGTGGTGAGCCACAGTCACCCTCACAGCGTGGAGCACCATGCATCATGCATCAAACATGCACCATGCATCATGCATCAAACATGAGCGCGTGTTGAGTTGGCTGTTTCCTTCGGCTGGTGACAATGCGCGACTGTGAACATCTGCCTACTTGTCTCAAGTGATAATTCCTAACTGCAACCCAACAAAAATTGAAGAGAATGACAACAAAAACTGAGAAGAATAAAAACAAAACCGACAAGAATAACAACAATCTCAGAGAGAAAATTTTCTGATAGTCATGGCCGTCTGCGGCTAGTGAGAGTCTGTGAGAGTCTTTTCCAGCGAGCATTCACACTTTCGAACGTTGGCTGGTCTTTGTTTCGCTTCTGCCTTGAATGCCCACGCTCGTGTTATATCGCTTAGTAGCTCAGCAAAAGATGGACTAGGATGAGAACTGTGTTTTGTTTCTACTTGAATGATGAACTCAATTTTCATCAGATGCGATGAGGAACCAAAGAAAGACATCATATATTTATTTCATCGGTCTCGCGACATAATGAATGTCAGAAAAAATAGTATGGTAACAAATTCACTCCAAACACCGAAATTGATAATCATGCATATGTTCAATAATTTTTACTAAGCAAATTGAAATCTTTGACTATGCAAGCAATGGCTGCAATTATCCGACGAACTGAAATAATTCAACTGACAGAACAGACAGACAGCTTTGAACTTAAAAACATCTGTCGAAGTACTACACCTCATCATCAATGTAGCCACAATATTCCAACACTCCCGATACGCTAAGCAGTTTCCATGAAGCGAACCACAGGGCAACAACAAAAATGCAACAAGTGCAAAATTACAATAATCGCGTAAAATTAGGGAAAAACTACACAGCTCCAAGCTCGGAAAATCATTTCAGTGAGAATAACATCATTTCAGTGAGAATAACATCATTTCAGTGAGAATAGCATCATTTTAGTGAGAATAACATCATTTCAGTGGGAATAACATCATTTCAGTGGGAATAACATCATTTCAGTGAGAATAAAATCATTTCAGTGAGAATAAAATCATTTCAGTAAGAATAACATCATTTCAGTGGGAATAAAATCATTTCAGTGAGAATAACATCATTTCAGTGGGAATAACATCATTTCAGTGGGAATAACATCATTTCAGTGAGAATAACATCATTTCAGTGAGAATAACATCATTTCAGTGAGAATAACATCATTTCAGTGAGAATAACATCATTTCAGTGAGAATAACATCATTTCAGTGAGAATAGCATAATTTCAGTGAGAATAGCATCATTTCAGTGAGAATAACATCATTTCAGTGGGAATAACATCATTTCAGTGGGAATAACATCATTTCAGTGGGAATAACATCATTTCAGTGAGAATAAAATCATTTCAGTGAGAATAAAATCATTTCAGTGAGAATAACATCATTTCAGTGGGAATAAAATCATTTCAGTGAGAATAACATCATTTCAGTGGGAATAACATCATTTCAGTGGGACTAACATCATTTCAGTGAGAATAACATCATTTCAGTGAGAATAACATCATTTCAGTGAGAATAACATCATTTCAGTGAGAATAACATCATTTCAGTGAGAATAACATCATTTCAGTGAGAATAGCATAATTTCAGTGGGAATAACATCATTTCAGTGAGAATAACATCATTTCAGTGGGAATAAAATCATTTCAGTGAGAATAAAATCATTTCAGTGAGAATAAAATCATTTCAGTGAGAATAAAATCATTTTAGTGAGAATAGAATCATTTCTGTTAGGATGAAATCATTTCATTGAGGACAAAATCAGGGTTGCAAGCAGCCCTCGAGGGTTGCGCAAGCGGCGCAGCTGCGGTGCGACGCAGCAGCGCGATGGTGGCGTGCTGTAAGGAAGTAAACTTGCGCATATCGCGGCGGGTGTAATGGCATTCAGTGATACAGAGTGCATCACTTAGAGGGCCTGCAGCCGTGGCTTTTGCAGGCACATTTTTGGGAGGGGCGATTTACAAACTGGGGCGACTTCAAAACTGAACTGCGAGCTAGGGCCCCTGGACACGCAAAGAACACGTCTCGCTTACATGGCACTCGCCGGCAACCACAACAAAAAGCTCTCATTTATTGTGCGCATTTGCGGTGTTCTACAAGGCATTTTAAATTTAAATCAGGTTTCGGTGCAAGCAAAACCCAAATGGGAACATGAATCTGAAAACTAGCGGTGGCCACAGAATAAAACTGCGCTTGTGTATCAGGTAATTGGGCAAGGCTCATTTTCAGGCGAAACATTCAAAACACGCAATGATAGTTATTCGAGTCTCGGGAATACAGCCACAAAAAAAAAGAACTACACTGTAACCACGCTCAGAAAGTTTCCGTGATGAAGAACATGGAATGGCGCTAACTAATCATTACCAAACTGTAAAATTTTAATTCATGTTTTCATCTTGCACGCTCACGACGATTGTTTTAATTCTTTTACACACAATAATGTGCTCACTCAAGTTCTTTGATCATTGACTGTAAAGTTTTTCCAAAATCCAGATTTCAGCAACAATAAAGCAAGATTAATTTAAATTCAAATGAAGGCCATCGTTAACAGCAGAAGCGCTCGGTCTGAGTCCATACAAACCGCTTCATTACTCACGATCAAGAGCTTCATTTCTGGCCATTGTCGAAAGCGAAAGCTCGTTAACGGATCACTAGTCACCCCGAAAGATTTAGTGAATTACCGACCCCCTTCATATGCAATGTCTTTAAAAAATTAAGCTAAATTAAGTTCTTCTTCTAATGGCGCACAGAAAAGAACGTTTTCATGGGATTGCTGCAGGGCCCAACACAGCATGGGTCCCCCAACCCGGGGTAAAGATATGCTTATTTTGCCACTCAATTCAGAGAAAAGATTTTCCACTCCACGCTCGCTTCATAGCACGTTGTAGCTCGCTAACTAGCCGTTAATGAACCGTCACCTGCACCTTCCACGGAGCCGTCAAATAATTCTTATATCACTTGGCTAGAGCGATGAGTAGAAATCAACGCTGTCTATAAGCTAAATGTAAAAAAGTTGTATTATGAATATAACGCAAGACAACTTGAATTTCTAACTGAAAGCCACGAAAACAATTTGTAAAACGCGGATGTTAGGTCTAAATTCTCCCAAGGAAAACGGTTCAAGTCGCTGTAGCAAAGGTTATGAATGGTAAGTTTGACTAGAAATTTTAGATTGGCACGTTGACGTGTTGATGTATCGCTGCTTACTATTCACTGTTGCCTACTTTAATTTTAATGTTGCCTTATAATGTAGAAAGCTTCCAATTCAGCGCAAAATTTCATCTTCGTGTTGTTTTCGTAAGTGTTCAAAGTAAAAAGGTCATATGGGCTTCCTTTCATCAATGCGCTTTGAAAATTTGGAGTGAAACTGAATGGAATTAAAGTTTGCCTCACGCAATTGTACAGTACTTTGTGACTTGAATTTATTCTACGTACACACGAGTAGATCTGAGCCTGCTGTGCATGTAATTAAATTATGAACAGACATATCAACAGCTGAGGCTTCAATTTTCTTAAATTAAAGAAGTTGCACAGCGTAAAGGCGTTAATCCCGCAACCCTGAAGCATGCAAAAGAACAGATTAGATTAGATTAGTTGTTAGTTTTAGCCTCCATACCCGCAGCTAAAAATGCGATCCTAAGAGAGGAAGGAGGAAGGCACCATTTAGTATGAAGTTAAGGTAACGCGGAATCTACGCAGAAAGGGCATAGAAACAGTAAGATGAGAAAGAAGTTTATGAAACAAGATCAAAGTTCAAGAAGGAAGTAGTAGGTGCTGAAAAAACAGGACAGCAGTGAACCGAAAAAAGGGTGATCCGTAACAAAACAAAATCCTATTCTATTTCAACAAAAAGAAAGCCTACCGAACCTTTAGCTCGGACCCTCACATAGTCCCTCTGGGAGCACCAATTATGCAAAAGAACAATTTTTTTTTTATTATTTAATTTGCATCGGGTAAAGACGTTATTCCTGTAACCCTGACCCGACAAGCATGTAATAGAACAATTTTTCGAAATAAACCAACTTATATAGCTTAAAGGCGTCATTCCTGTAACCCTGACCACACAAAGATGCAAAAGAACAACAGAGTTCCGAATTTCCACGTCGGGCGCAGGGTCCACCGCAGCCAGGCACGTGTCGAGGTATCAGCGACTGTAGCCACAATACCGCCAGTGTCGTCCCACGCCGAAAGCGCGCTCTTAAGAACTACTTGGAGAGCGCAAATTTCCAAGGACAGTAGTTGCAGGCGACCTACTATCAGAGAGAAGAAACCCAACAAAAAAAGTGTTCGCGAAGTGCTATAAATTCCAGGAAAATATCCCATCGAAACTTCAATCCAACATTGAAGAACTCGGCGGACGGGTCGCTTTATCTTCTGACGCTATTTCCGCGGCACTAACGAATTCTTTTGGCCGAGCTTCGCGAGCAGGCATTTCTCTCTCTCCTTGCTCGCGCTGCGCTTCTCAGCAAACTTGGCCGCAATTACTTCAAAACATAGAATTTTATGGTGGTGCATTAGCGGTGTGTGCAGCCGCCCAATACTGCAATAACCAGGGCAAATGCAAATTTGGACGTCGTAATCAGCGAAAATTAAGAGCAGATTACACGAGGCATTCATAAAAGCGGTGATGAGTTTTTACTCGCGCTTCATTTCGCTGCACATGATAACCATTCAAAACGCAGGCTTGAGGTCATATTCTCTGCTATCTTTAGGAAACTAAAAATCATTTTACGCCGTGAATGTGATTAATTAATGTAGTGTAGTGAATGTGCAAAATGGTAATTAAAACGTGCACACTAAAATGGCGTGCCATGTATCCCTGTACATGTCAAACATGGAACTGTTGACTTCACAGGTGTAGGCAGTTCCCAATACAGCTTCAGATAGCGAAAATCTACAAACCAAATACTGATTTCGAATTGTTATAATACTGGTCCATTTTTTATCCTTTTCCAGTGCAGTGCCCCGGAACGTGACTCAACGCATAATCTAAAACTTTTCACGATATCACGACATGTGTGAGGTCATTTGTCATTTCACGAATCAACACTCCCTTAGATACACAGCAGCCAAGAACAACACGCTGTGCAGCAGCTGCTCAGAGCAATACTAAAGCATGAGCCCATTATAGTACGGTGCGCAGTACAGCGGCACACAGAAGTAAGGCCATTGTTCCTTCTCTCACCTCAAAAAAGATGGTTCGGTCATATTAGCTCACTACTGCCACGACGTCTAACATCAGCGTTGTATTGAAAGTGTTGCGCTGACATGGATTATGCGACAGCTTTAAAAAAGCATTGAAATGTAAGGATTAAATTCAGGGAAATTGTTCATTTAGTCCGTGAAGTTAGTTGGAATTGAGAATGCACGCACAGCGTTAGTCTGGCTTCGAGATTCCTTGAACGCATGGAAGTCATTTTAGCTTAACTTCAGAGGTGACACTTTAATGATGAGTCAAAAGAAAATTTATTTACAGTTGCGTAAAAAATTGAGGACAAAAATTACCATCACTCATGGAATTTTGAATCAAGTAATAGTTTTGTTTCTTTAACTTTCCTCGAAATTAGTGTTAATCATTCCGCTACGACACCTAACCAAATATATTAGCGTATTCATTCTGTGCGACGCTAGATCCTTCACACCGAAACACTCAAGAAGTGCAATGGAAATTGAGGTAACCGAATATGGAACAGCCACACGACAGTTCACCTTACACGACAGACAGTTCACCTTACACGACAGACAGTTCACCTTACACGACAGACAGTTCACCTTACACGACAGAACAGCCACACGACAGTCCGACGCATGTCTCTGCAATAGATGGAAGAACCATCGTCTTATGCCAATGACTTCATTAAAATAAACCCGGACACATATCCGTTTAATACTTCAACAAGAAGCATTGCTCGTGCAGACACTAAAATGAATATCATATTCGATATACGATGGTATGC
This sequence comes from Platorchestia sp. MABIK, assembly GCA_014220935.1. NCBI lineage: Eukaryota > Metazoa > Arthropoda > Malacostraca > Amphipoda > Talitridae > Platorchestia > Platorchestia sp. MABIK. The sequence continues at coordinate 281,052 of JACJUY010000102.1, read as the reverse complement.
AAAACATATTCAAGACTAACCTTTCCAAAACACCGACAACGTCTATCCGAAATGCTCAAATAAACATTTAAATCTGTTAGTACAATTGCAATGCAACATAATATGAAAACGATAGCAGAGATAGACGAAATCGCAGCCATGAGTTCAATATTATTGCATAACGCAAGTCACACACAAGGCATGTATAGCGAGAGCAAGTGAACAAAACTGTATAGAAACGTTGTGTGCTGCACAGTCTCTTTAAAAGTTCTCGATTCCGGAGAAGCTCAGACAATCTCAGGTGAAGTCAACTCCGACGCAGAAGAAAAGAAAGGGAAAGCACTGAATCCTCTTACGATGCGAGTCCAATCCAGTATAAAAGGAAATTTACACAAGGTTGCTTCCTCAAAAGCTGAATGGCCCCCACACACACACGCAGGAAGTTGTAGCCAAGCTCACATGCTGGAGCTCCGAAACGATACTTGGTAAGTGGGCCTTAACAGCTTTTACGTGCCTTAGACTTGTTCTGTGAGCACCAACAAAAATTGCCCGTAAACAAGGCGGTAATTGGAAAGGGGATGCCAGGGGCGTTATCTCAATGAGTCGGCAGGAACGCTACCAACACCTGAGTTCGTGTTCGGATTTAACTTTTCACAATAGGATTACAGACTTTAAACGCGCCAAATATCAATTTAGAGTAACTCTTACAAAGTCTTACCGCTGACGGTGTCAAGAATTATTGAAAATTTCACAAGGCACATAACGCAATGGTCAATAGTGGTTAAGTCTTGAAAATATCTGAGACCAAAAATGTAATTCACATCTAAAAAGTGTATAAAAGAGTGTCATGTGTAAATATTTGTACCCGTCTGAGCATCAATGCTACGGTGACCAGCTCTTTGTATCGACATTACAAAACCGAACTTTAGAAGTCCCTCGAAGAAAACCCCAAGGTATCACGAAGAAATGGTCGGACACGATGCAACAAAAAACACAATTCTTCTAAAGCCAACTTCTCCTAAATCTTCTCATGGGCTTAGTTTTTCCGAATTTACTGGACGAAATTAGATTCAGAGAAAAAGTTTCCTGGAAGTCTGTCTCCGGCATTTAATTGGGGTGCGAAAGTACTGTTTTATCAGCGACTTTCCGTCATGTGTTTTTCCTTGCGAGGACGAGGACCGGAGAGCGTCTGCGTCCCTGCAACGGCCAAGACTCGCTCCTAAAGATAATGCCAATCGTTTGTATTTCTACGCATTAACATCTCAAACTCAATAAGAAGAAAAAATTGCCATCAATGTTGATGATTTTTCACATGAACGATGAAAACTCGTGCATTTTTCATAAGATGCCCGAAAATCTTATTAACTGTCAAAATGGGAATGGGAATCAAACATGATTAAATTTCACGCTCACTAGATACTTCCCAGTCAATGTCATGAGCTTTAACTTGCTTTGGGGCTTCTCTACACACATAGAATGAAATACAAAAGCGCATTTTACGTAAAATGACATGTACTGTATAGTGGTTTTCATTATAGATTAAAGTACTCGGAACAAAGCTAATCAACGCAGTCGCTACCAATAGAAAGAGAAAATATCAGATAAGAATCAAAACTGTTCGAATCGAAGAAGTAATTAAAATTGCACTCAAATTCACAAACTAAGCTTCACGCCAAACTGTAGTTGTCAAAAACATTTCACAGATTTCCTCTAGGAAATGCTTCTCGCAACACCGAGCTCACTTGATCAGACACTCAATAGACACAATAAAAAACTTAAATAATCAAATTAACGTTAACATCAATCGCAAGGCAAGCTGGAATTCTCCACTCCCCGTGACTTAGTTAGTCATTACACAAGTATTAGTTCATTTTAGTTATTACTATTAATTAGTGCCTACACCAGCCAATATTCAATCTACGTGAACAAATGCGACACTAATTTCAGCATCATTACTTTACGATTTAAAAGTATAGGAATATTCATTTCACTCGTATGTCTTATGCACAGGAGTAACTTTCTAATCTCTCAAGATGGTGTAGTCGCCTTGTCTCACGGACTTACAATACTTTCAGTTAATCAACTCCGCATCTCAATAGACTGCTGCCCAGGTATATCCTGTATTTTCCATCCATCACTTGAATCGGATCTTCCACGGACTTCCGATTTCTCAAATAAGATATTTTTTGGACAACCACACAACAATGGCTGTTCTGGCGAATTACAGAAGCACATATTTTAATGTTGCAGCATGTATTTCATCCAATGTGGCGACCGACTAACCCAGTTGAACCTAAATTTTTAAAATTGACCGCAGAACCTGAAACAATAGCAGAAATGACACACAAATTTTTTCCCTTGATATTAATTCCAGCAGATAATCTACACAGCAAAACAATCCTTAGAACTTTCTGTTGATCTATTGGCTGCGGTTAGCTCGCATTTAGGTGCCTAGCGTATAAGAAAAGCCAGGGATCTTGCGAGCAGAGGAAATTGATTGGGAAATATCACGGAGTGACGCAAGCGCTCCCGCCAAGGAAGGAAGAGGCTAAAAAAATTTGCCCAGAAACGTGGTGGAAAATATAAAGGAACTGAGTAGGATAAACACGCTCATGCTCACTGGCAACTCGAGTCGTTTTTTAAAGAGGAAGCTGAGGGCAGCAAGTCCCCCGCGAGTTGTTAAAAAGAACGGTCAGTCTTTTGGGTATGAAGTTCCCACTTTGTTCGTTGATAGTTTGAGAGCTCCATCGGAATTAAATTATTTAACAACAAGCGAAAGCGCTAAAGATTGGCTAGAGTAATCAAGAAGCTCTTCAAAGTTTCGGTTTGCGAGATGGGAAGGGAGGAGTACGATGCTTGCGTCTGATCAAATAGGATTACGAGGCTCAGCTCACGCCCTTGGATGAGCCTCGCGCCGACTAACTCTCTCCAGAATTAAGCTTCTAAATTGCTTCCGTAAATAAAATCACGTAGACTTCCTAACGAGCGTTGCATGCCAACTACAAATGGTATCCTTCTTGGTTAGGTGAAGGAAACCGAATCGTTAGATAATCCTACAAAATGAGTTCCGAAGTACAACTCTAAATTCTTTATATGTTTAATAGGAATTCCAGTCCTTTGATGGCCCATGCAGAAGTATTTTAAGAACGTGTTGAAAGTAAAAAACGAAAAAAGCGCCTTCATCTCCAAAAGCGAGCCTTCAAAACGAGTTGCCTAAATTACTTAGAGCCTCTACAGGTCTAATTTTTGCGTGAAATCCATTCTAATTTCCTGATATCCTGAAAGAGACGAAAGAAGAGCTTCCCTTGAAAGGAAGTTCAATGTCTCGGAAAAGATGGATGAGGCCTCGGGGCGGCTGCTTTTATTGTTGATCCAAGGCACGGGAGGAGCACCGGCCACTTGCTCGCGGTCACACCAATCTTGGCCATCCATTCTGGCGCACCAGCTTAGGCCTGCGTAGACCTGATCACTCCGACGAACATGCCAGGACGCACATCGCGACACCAGCTTCATTTCATCGAAACAAGGGCTTCTCCACAGCCATGACTCGTAACGTGAACGACTCGAGAGGGAGTCCAGTTATCTAAGAGAAGTTAAATTGTATCACATGAGAGAGTTTAATTAACATAAGGACACGCACCTACCGCAAGAGTTTTTGCTGCAGTTTCTCAGTGATAATGTTTTTGATCAGAAAACCCTATGGGAATGATTTAATTTGTAAACTCAAGATACAAGACAAGAACCATTGCATAAAACTGCCTCGAGACGCTGTGCGCAATAGGAAATACAGATTCTTCCGTCTTGCCTTACAAGAATTCGACGTACATCTAGAAACTTGCGCGATTCTGCTACCTGTGGCGCGGACGAGAGGATGCAACACACTCGTTACGTACCAAACCCGCTGCCGCTCGGTCATGCAGTCCCAAGAAAATATGTTTTCGAAATTCGAGGGCAGAGTTGTGCTGAGGTGCGGAGAATTTGGCGTGCGCGGGCGGCGCAGAAATGCGGCGAACTGCCGAGACGCGCCGGACTATTGTCGGGCAGCCGCTTCATCCCACCACAGAAATTCGACGATAAACATCGCTTAAGAACTCTCGAAATCTTCAAGTAGACAATCACAGGTGCTCTCCTGAAATCTACTCCCATAATAAAAGTCCAAGAATCACGCAAAAATATCGAGAAAGAAGAAAGTTATAATAGAAGACTTCATATATAAGGCCTGTGGAGAGCCCTCGGTGTTTCTATGAGCTTCGTTCCGCACCGTTTCTTCCTTTGTCCAGTATGTGAAAAGCTTGGGTCCGCTTAAATCCGAAGAAGAAAATGAACCGAATTTGAGAGCAGAAATCTTTTATCGAGAGCGCATAAAACGGGCAAACGAAACTAGCGAAGCATCGATGCCAAGTTGTGTGCTATGAATCGTAAATCGAATTCAGAAGTTGCTGGAGACCTCTGTACTGGAGGCCTTTTACAATATACCCTGTTAAAGGAGGTGATTATTGGAATATCAAGATTTTTTATTCGGGACAAGAAGGATTTTATTATTTCATAAAATATTACATTATAAATGTGTTTTGATATCTATGATTACAGGCTGAAGTATCACACGTTTCTTACTAGAGCTTGCTCAGTAACATATCCAATCGCGATTAAGTACTTCCAATTTCACCGAAGACAGAGCAAGATCTGGGCCTGGTTTACGTAGTAAGAAAAAACATGAACAGGACGCTCTGAGTTTCTTAAATTGTCATTCTTGAGTTGTGCTCATTGTTCATAAGGTGAGAATGGCCATCCCTCCATTTTTACGCTTGGTAAGACATGGAGCAGAAAAGTATTGTACAAAACAAAAGTTACTCTGCGTATCTTTTATGAAACTCCGCCCTACATCCAAGATTGGCTCTCATTTATTCCTTATCTATGAGCTTGCATGCTCCTTGTCTTCCTCATACTTTTAAATTTTCAGTAATTCAGGTTTGTTGTAAATAGTTAATATATTGATAAATGTTCTTACTTTTTCGAGTCTAAGCATTAATTCATTGCAAAACAATTTAGCAAAAAATCATGGTACCCAAAATGTTGACTTTCACCAAAACTTATTCTGGTCACCTGAAAGACGACATCCACAAAAGCAATTTACAACCATCAATATCGGAAAATGATAGTATCAGCATCGGAATATAGAAGAACCTAAATACGAGCACATGTTACAACTGTACTGAAGGAACTCGAACAATACATCAGCTGTAAAACGCAATGCACGGTTTTTCCATCCACGGAAAAAATTATCGAAAACCAATGCTAATATGGTTGTAACGTAAAGACGAGGCCAATTTAACAGGAGCACGAAGACGAGGTCTATCTAACTGCTGCACAAAGACAAGGCCTGCGAAAATTGCAACACGGACACAACGCCTATCAAACAGCAACATAAACACAAAGGTTACCTAACTGCAGCACAAAGACGAGGTTTACCTAACTGTAACACAAAGACGAGGCCTATCTAACTGCAGCACAAATCAGTCATTGCCTCCTGCACAAAGAGATGTTAATTCTGCAGTTAGACGTCTAATGTTGACTCTGGAAGACCTTGGGCCCTAGTAATATTCTCAGAACTAATACTATTACTGCAATTTTTCTTTTGAGCATTCTGTGGAGTAATCGCATGATTTCAAGCCGCGCGGCAACTCGCCAGAACGCCAATGTTAATTTTCAATGGACCATAAACCCTCAAGTTTACACTTCTAACGCCATCAGTAAAGTCCTGCAATGTACTCATTTATTTAAAGGCGAACTCACAGGCAACAAATCCCCAACGCTCATTGTGAAGTCCTAATTCAAGTTTAATGTACTTGGTAGTTCAACTTTCCGTGTTCGTGAATTTTTTGACTAATTTTGGGAACGCGCCGAAAAAAATACTCATAGAAATCGTGGAGTATCCTCGAGCGCGACATTTGGCATCAACTTCCCAGCTGACTGCTCGCTACCATCAAGATCGTCAATAGTCAGACTGAAGAACAACAAGCACCAACCAATTAAATCGGAGACTCGACAATAAGAACTACGCGTTTACAAAAAGGCAGCACCTCGCAGAGCAGCTGAAACTTGCTCCTCGTCTGACTCAGAGCGACAAAATCGAGTGAACAATTTGCGAGAAGAGTGCTTTAGGCGAGCATATTTTCGCCGAAGCATCTCGCGCCGTTCATTTCGGGAAGCCTCGTGTAGACGAAGCAGTTTTGTTTTTTTCCTTGGCGCTACGAGACGTGGGACATGGCAAACCTCTCACGCGCTCGCAGGAGAGACGTGCGGCGCTGCGGTGACGGCCGCAATACAGCGAGCTGCAGGCACCGCCAGCTCTGGGACACTCGTGTCTGCAGGAGTAGGTCTAAGAGACGCTAAATTACTAGAGAAACGAACAACAGTTATTGGATCTTGAGTCACACCACCATGAATACAAAAGGAAGTGGTACAGCAGAAGTAGGTCTAAGAGACGCTGAATTGACAGCAAAATGAAGAACAGTTACACGATCTTGAGTACAATGAATCCAAAAGGGAGTGGTACTAAGTGAAGCAACAGCGCCATACACATAAGCAACAGGACACGGGCAGTAGTAATTGTAGCGCGAAATACGTAATTTTAGCAAAACACGCCATCGAGCAGGCCTACAAACGACGATGATCTTAGTCATATCTTCCTCAATATCGAGACCAACTCGAGAAAACTAAGAATGCACACTAAAAATGTAACAACACTAATACGCGCAACACTCTGCCTCTTCCAACAAAAGAATGGGACTAATAACGACCTCTCTACATAGTAATACCTCGGAAAAAACATAAGACACCGGCATTGCGAGTTGTTGACTTTGCGTTCGGTTGGCTAGAGGTACGATCTGATTCAAAGATGCTCTCGCAAATGTAAGCACAATCCGTAAATCTCAAAAAAATTTCACCAGGGCCTGAAGAAACGGTTTACTGCATAGAAAAGGATTGGCGTCTGTATAAAATACTATTTGAATACATGGAGCAAGCTACCGAAGTAAGATGCTGCAGAGTTAACTATAGAATACCTCGCGGCAAGACACAGAGCATCCCAGGAACTCAGCAAGCACCAGAAAGGCGCAGCACAAATTGCAACAAAACTCAGCACAATAAAACAAAGCCCAAAACATTCCAATGAAACGCATCACATTGCATCAAAACGTATGACATTGCTTCAAAGAGCAGCGCATAGCCACAAAACGCAATCTATTGGAACTAAACGAATGAAATTGCAATACATTCACTATAGGTATTGCAACAAAAGGCAGCACACCGCAGCAACAAAGGAGCACATCGCAGCACAACATGGCAACAAAATACGTACAGAAAAGGGTAACAAGACACAACAAAAGAGAAAAAACGTTAAGAATACAAAATATACCAGCGTGACAGTGAGAGCCGCAACAGAACAGAACAAAGGAACAACATACAAAATATGGTAGCTCTAGCCAATAATAATTGCAAGAAAGCAGACAAATAAAGGAGACAGAGCACTTTAACTACACGTTACACAGGCAGCTCAGGACACAGCATTGTCTCCTGGTACTTGCTGATAACGTGATAAGCCGAGTAGCTTCAATGCAGTAAAGAGAGCATTATATTGAGTCTAGGCGAGAGCAAGGCAATAGAGCGTGGCTTAACCTTTCCTCCATCATTGAACCCCTCGGCTTTGTGTATTTTCCCATTTACCCCCTACTCTCATACAAAACACACTCACTCTTTGCATCCTCTCTCTCATTTTATAAAATTTAATTTCAATGAATTTTTTCAATTTTCAGGTACTTCAATTATTTACCTCCGACTACATATTTTTTTAGCCTCGACCACATGTTTTTTTACACGCGACCGTATAATTATTTACCCCCGACCGTAGAATGATTTACCCCCTACCATATAATTATTTACCCCCGACCATATAATTTTTTACCCCCTAGGGTATAAATTTATTCCTGGTTGAGAACCTGTACACTAGAGCATGGCTCAACCCGACGAGGCGCAGTAGAAGGCAGAGCAACACGCGCACACAGCAACAAGAACACGCCGCCCTGCAGCAGAGCGCGTTGCGAGGGCCCGGCAGCTCAGAACAACTGCAAGTGCTGGAGACAACAACAAACGAGGCGAGCATCCGAATAAATACATCTCGAGCGAAGAGCTGCTTAATTCAAACAACAGCCACACTCAGTCCCCGCTATCGCATTATTGAAAAGTTTTTCCCAGAGTTTTTGAAAGCGGGAAAATCAAGCGAGAGTGAAGACTTGAATTGCCAGCTCATTTGCATTGCCATTCGGAGCTAATGAAATGGGTGCTCCGCTGAGACATACGGCGACAGCCCAAAAACTTTCCTCCAAATTCTTTGGCCAGCAAGGTTCCCAAGATATAAGCAAAGCACTTCGTCACAAAGCAAAGCGTAAAGTTTTGCTTCACTGTGTCAAAAACTCGGAGCCAAAAATGAGTGAAGAAATATTTCCGACTCTCGTGTGTGAAATTGTCACGGATGCATCCAGCTGAAATGCAGGTTAGCTTGAGCATTCCATCCTCCCAGCAGCGACCACAAACACACGACACAAGTAAGCCATGCAGCATTATCAATCAACCAGCACTATTCGAACCTTCATGTTCATTTCACGCCAGGGGCCGCCTCCGCTTAATACCACCAAGTTTTTGGGCGATTAACCAAAAATGAAAGATAAAATGGAGAACATGAAGGGCAAGTGAAGTGACCTCGCAACACCCGAGCCTCGGCAGCGTAAGAAAAGTTTCTCAAAATCGGCCTAAAGACGGCGTGTTTGTGTGAGCCCGTGCAAATAAATGAGACCCTAAACATCCAATTTACGGTCCTCTGAAATCCCTTGGATATTCTCTGGGCCAAGTTAATGAAATATTGGTGCGTAATTCTGCGGACTTGCAGCAACCGCGAGAATGTTCACCAAAAAGAGAGATTTACAAAATACAAATACAAGCGGTGTTAATTCAACAGCTGGAGTAAGGGAATAGTATAAGGTGCGCTTCATAACCCAAAAGCTTTCAGCATTTCATAACTGACTGACCGAAAACGTACACTCGTGAGGAAAAGTCTTGAAGCAAAATAGTAAAAACGTGACTCCATTTAAAGCTTTTCTAAGTAAAAAACCTACGAACAGATGATGCTCATTTAATCTTACACCAACAAACTGATTCGTTTTAGTGTATTTCCATTGAAAACAGCAGCAGGAACCAAGGCTTCACCCAATAACATTCACGATGAGTGTTACTGAGTCATAACACGAGAAAAGCAACGAGGAGTAGGAGTAGCAAACCCTGCTGTGGAGACATAAGTTCTAGAGCGTGAGTGTAAATTTCTCGACGAATCAATACACACAGAACAGACGAAGAGAGAAATCGGTAAGTTCATTTTATTGGTTTGCAATGAGGATTTTATGTGGGGAATTCGAAGCGTATAACATTGCACAACACAAAATTAAAACCCTGTATTTCAGCCTTAGCAATTCAGTTGTTCGGACCTACAGTGAATAGAAAAATAAATAGATAACTGTAAATAGATACATACAATTTTCCTTTGAAAATCTTTTACTCTCGAGTCATAAACTTCGATCTTCGCATTTGCAAGCTTCCATACACTGTATTATTAGTCGGTCCTAAATTATATTCAAAGCTTTTATCGCTCATTGGGGAGAACAGCGTCACAAGTCGAAATTCTTGATTTTTCAGAAGTATTTAAAACATTGCAAACTGCTCAACCAAATTAGCTTTGATCGAAAAAAGGAATCTTTCTTCTCGGTCAATTTCAAAGTTACAGTTATGACTGTTTATCAAAATACGTAGGACGAAATGGCGAATTTAATAGTATGGATAAGTCAATTTTCCAAAATTTTGCGTTATGACGTTGTTCTTCCCAATGAGCGACATGATGCAGTGGTGATGGATGTCCTACCGCACACAAGGGCGTCTTATGCATGCAATGGCGGGCACTTGACTCGAGTTGTGAACAAATTAACTCTTGCCTTGACCATAATCTGTAAATTATTTACAGCATTAATTCTCCACTCATCTCGTCAAAGATTAGATTAGATAAGTCAGTTTAAGCCTCCATTACAATCGTCTCGTTAAAATTTGACGAGTCACGCAGGAGATTCCTTTAATTAACCAAGGACTGAAATGCTCAAATTGAGAGCTAAAAGTTTCGATTGCTGTGGAATTAGAACTGTGAACGTAAAAGATTTGTCTGATTTTCTTACAAAGGTCAGAAACTTTTAACAAATTTTAACTTTTCAATGATTCATACTGGTGAGCTAGCTTTTATCCTTTGAAAAGTTTTGTGTAAAATCAATGTTTCTCAGATGAACCACGACAAAATCTCACTTCGTGCTTCTGCAAAAAAACTATGCATTTGCCTCCCAATGATGCACTTCAGTGGTAGTAATTTCTCTTATTAGCAGGCGAGCAAAAACTTTCTTTCCTAGAAATATTTATGGTGTAACATCAACGAGGAGAATTGCAGAGATTCCAACCTCTATTTACAACGCAGTACTCTTTGCCAAAAAAACTCTAGCTAAACCAGAAGCTTATCTCCATCAATGCCTTCAACAAAACTTCGTAGCGACTTCTTCAGTTCATGTTCATGCTGTAGAGGCATTCATGCCTCAAAGGTTCTTTTCTTCCGCCGGAAGATGTTTCTATGTTTTTGAAGCAAATCAATTCACCCTCGCATCTGAGATCGCAGTCATCGACAGCAAGTGAGCTCCGTTCATTTCTTTGATTTCGAGCTCAAGCGACTTTGCATTTGAGTCAGAATGCCGAAGACGACCGACGGCCAATAGGGGCAAGGGAGAGCTCGGGCCTTTATGGAGATACCTTCCTGTTATTCCTCCAATTGCTCCTACTGCAAGTCAAAATACGACGAGAAGACAATACTTTTCCACGAGAATGTAAAGAGAAAATGCATCCAGCCAATATAAGAAATGATCCTTGGAAAGAAAAATAGGAATTTCGAATGTTTGTAGTCGCCCTGTGGAGGAAATCTCTGAAAGAGTTGCGAGGTGAACTCTCTGCTTCCAAGCTCGCAAAGTCTCATGAATATTTTGCTGCCACGTGCGCCCCGCTAGAAATTTTAAGTCCTAGCTAAAGGGATAAGCTTTGAAGATCGCATGAAGACAAGCCAAACGAAAAGGTTACTCTGTCTTCCGACCAGCAACCATGCAGTGACACACGGTCTGCCTTCCATGCAGTAAGATTTTATACTTAAAAATAGAATAGCTCAGAAAAAGCTCACGAGGCAACAGTGAACGAAAAATTAGACTTCGATCGTGCAGAGCGATGGAAAGAATCAACTCCATAGCTATTGCAACCCTTTTTTGCTCACTTTTAGAGAAGCGACTCATTAAATAAGCAATTTACGGGAAGACGTTCACAAAAGCAAGGGCATAAGGGAAGGGCTATGAGATCATTATTTTGCTAAGGTGCAGGTAATTCATTAAGGGAAAGGAGGAGCAGTTGATGCGCAGCACTCGATCATGCGAAGATAAATCTTGATGAGAGGAGCGGGGCATCAGCGCAACTCACGAATCTATGGCTCACTCGCTCCTATCTAATCTCGAGCCATAATTACGAGCAATTATTTCCGCATCATCATCACTCATGCTCTCCGCCTCGGCGATAATGGACTAAGATGGATTGTAAATTGTGAGCATGTAGCGCAATGCCGCCTCGCGCACACATGCACATTGCACCTCATGGGGGACAGCTGAGCAGCAGTTCAAAAAATCGCTTCGCGCATTGCACCTTTAGATTATTATTAATGGATGGAGTATGTTAATGAAACTCGCATTAGGAGTAATTGAAGGAACTAAAAATTTCAAATTCTGCCTAACGTAATGCAGCACTACTGTAGTGTAGGAGCGCATAAAAACTGTTACCTTAGAGTAGCTGTGCAGTGCCTCAGACGTCTTGTGTGCTTTTACAACCGTTTCCCACCTACCGCACATCAGCGCACCCCTACAGTAATTCTGTCAGTGAACTTCGCCGAGCAGCACTGACTTCGAGAAAGAAGCTCGCGACCTCTGTTTGCAACTACAGGGTGGGGCAAAACATGTGTCAGCGTTTTGAAAGGCAATGAGGAAAAGTAAAACAATACTTACATAATTAGTTGCTGCTGATGCCATCTTCAAAAAGTGAGTACAAAAATGACAATGTATTCGGATACACCAAGAAATAATTCTGTAAGCACCGTTTTATTTTTCCTAATAGCCTTTCAAAACGCGAGCATATGTTTTGCCCCGTCCTGCACATAGTGCTACAGCAGCCAGTCCTGACAGAGGAGGCGTGGGGTTCCTACTGAGCTCCTCACTACACACAAATGCTCGTCACCACAATAGATTCGCTGTCACCAGACTTATTGGCGCAATGTATTGCTCTGAACCGAGCCTAAGCTACACGAGCCTCACTAAATTGCAGGCAACAATACACTGCATGCGTTCTGGCAGGGCAGAGAGAATGGAATGAGGAAAGTTCCTCACAGAAGTGATGTGTGTCTTGTCTGTCGTGCTGCGAGAGGGCGAGATGATGAGGATGCTAATAAAAAGCGCTAATTTACCTAACACCGGTGATGTTAAAGCAATGTAACTCATACGCTGACAAACACCTCTCTCATGCACTTGCCCTTTGGGAGAATTTCTCGTAATCAGAAATGTGTTCACTTCAAGAAATGGTCTACAAGTCGCACATTGGAGCTCTTGCTCCGCTATCGAGCTGAAGAGCGAAAACTTAGAGCGGATTACCCATTAGAAGAGATGGATTGGCAATAGCGGTGCCGTTATGTCTTGTGAGAACATAGCAGCACTCAAACAACAGGCCATTGTAACGCGACACAGCATTTATGTGACAACAATTACAAACATTACGCCTCACACAGATGTTATATGTCAAAAACAACGCGTAACAAAAAACACGGAAACGATCTCGTTGAAAGGATTGAAGTGTTAAGTCACTTCTGCATGTAACTACAACAACCATGTACATCAAGTCGCATGCGAATTAAAGTTCCGACTGTGAAATCAGTCACAAAATAAAGAATCACAGTTTAATAATTTCATTCATAGCTACGAAACGAGGAATTATGTTTAAGAGTGATAATGGCCCGAATTATAACCTCAGAAGTAGTTCAATTATTTACTCACAAATTAATCCCAGGAATTTTTATGTTTAACTTCTTATTTAAATATTCATACATCTATCGCTTCAAAACTTAACCAAACCATTTCTTTTTAGAGAACACAAAGGATTCCGATTCCTTGCAGAGTGAGTCTTTACAATCAAAACACATGAGATTCAAACTTAATCGCAAAACTGCCATTTTGAAACATTCGAAATTACAATGCAGGTTTAGAATCAATTACAAGTTAATATGAGCCTGTTTAGCAATAGCAAAAGCATTCCCAAGAGAGGAAGGATGGAGGCACCACCAATAAGTATGGAATTAAGGAAGCGAGAAATAGGTATATGCACAAAATGTACCCCCACACAAACAGTAAGATTCATACAAGTTCACAATACAAGATGAAGAATGAACAAAAAGTTGCAAGTGCTGAAAAAAATGACAGCACTAAACCAAAAAAACGATGGTCCATAACAAAACAAATAACCTAAACTATTTCAAAAAAGGAACGCATACCTAACTTTCAACTCGGGATCTCATATGTTCTCCCTAGGAGCACTAGTTCCTATAAACATAATATTAGTATCCCTGAGAACGCCCGCAGTTCGAATATATTATTTGCATCTATACATCAACTGGAGTAAACGTAGTTATCGCCACCACATAGAGCACAACAAATCAGCTCCCGCTAGACCTCTCACACGAACTCTGCCAGGGCCCGAAGACGTAGAGAAGCGACTCGTTTCCACATCGACGCTCTCATCAGGCAGCAGCACGATCTAAGAGGTCATGTTTTGTGTCCAGTTCACGTTTTGCGTTTAGTATCTTTGCATTCGATTTCAAAGTAAACGGTATTTACACGTACACGAACTAATAAATATTCAAAATTGCAATAATGATATCCCCAATTTCATAAGGTCGATTTAAAACAATAGAGACAGAGAGAATATTGAAAAGTGTAAATTGGTACAATACTTAGGCAAACCAACCAGCAAATTTGAGTAACAAAGTACCTGAAAATTGGCTCACTTTTTATTCCATCTAATATTGAATCGAACCTGCAAGGCGAGTAATTCCAGAGCCGGTCAAGGCCTGTAGAGAGCAGACTTGCCTTGTTTACGGAATCAGTATTTCGAAGGATTTTCTTCGAAGTTCAAAGAATTCAGTCAGGAGAAATATTCCGTGCAAGATGTGTCCTAAATTTTCAAATTTCAAGTCATGAACGTTAAACAAAACAACGTAGGTAGTCTACCAACGGGAATGCTAACAATGGGTGACCTATTCGTTCGTTCACTCAATCAATGGGGGCCTGAAAAACCTGCGACACGTAAACGTCCAGAACAAAGATACTTCGTGTTAAAGATACTTCCATTCATTATTTTAGTACCACAATTTCGGTTTTTCTTTTTCCTACATCCGCGCTAAATAATTTCGTAAATAATTCCCAACTTGAAGCCAAGTTATCACCGCACTCAACGAAGCGTTCATAAGAGCTTACAAAATTACTCAAGAAATGAGTGCACTTCCACGCTACAAAATTTAGCCAGAAGAAAATATCCGAAATAGATGCCAGTGGAAAGAATACTATAAGTTACAGATATGGAAAAAAACGAAGAATCCGGTAAAGCAAGTAACAAAAAACGAAGACTATACAGATAAATGCTTCATTCTAGAAGAGGCCTCATGGCAACGTCTACATAATTCTTTCAAATGATTAAAATTCAAAGGGAAAACTCGTCACCCTAAACTCAGGCTCCTGAGAGCATTAAGGGCTGTAGATCTGATTTATGGGAGAAGGGCAATGAAAAGAACATCCGGGTGGCTCTAAAAACTTCTCCCTAATTTATCCAGGAGATGTGCCAGAACAAAAGCCTGAAATTATGGCTTTTTTCGGAGGAGCCCGGGCGTAAACCCATAGTGTTTACAATGTAAGAAGAGCAATAACGTTATTTTAGAGGGGCATTGCGTGAGCTTAGACCCTGGATTAGAGAACTGTTATTACAGCAGCCGCAACACAATTTATATCGAGGACAGGGCCACAAACACAATTCTATTTCAAAGAAGATAAATCCGGCAATATAGGAGGATGCAATCTCTTAATAAAGTACAACGAAGGACCCGCTCAGAGCTGGCCTGGCCCGCAGACCGTTCCATTTCCCGGCCACGGCTTTGAATTAAGCGGAAACCCAACCCCTTCGGAGGATGCGACAGTGCGATCTTCTTATTCAAAAAATCCCTATTATGGGGTCTATTTTCTTCAAGATAAATATGGAAGAATTACGTGCAATGATTAAAGCTGAACATGGTTTATAAAATTGGTTTTACAACTTTAGTTACGGCAATGAAGTCGTGTGTCCGTGCGTCGAGTAGGAAAAATGCGAGCAATGAAACAAATATCAACTCTGCATCTCGCACTCACTAACGCACTCAAGCTTGTTGAGAGGCATGCTCAATTATTGCATCAACTAATAAATACAAGCTGCTTAAGAAACGCGTTGAATGAAGTTTGCACGGTAATCCTGGTTATCTCATTAATTTCTGCTTACGTATTAACACTGGAACGTTTTTCACACCTTTTTCATGAATCATGTAATTACAAGCTTAAATCAATAAATTATTGTAAATTATAAATTATATTCACGTTCAATAATTGGAGTTGCAGGCGGAAGATGTTCGTATTACCACGAAGTCGTTCTTATGTCGGACCTGAACACGCAAACTTTGTGACGCGCTCACTCATGTAGTTCGAAAATGAATGTTGAAGGTTGTTTTATTCCAATCAAACCTGAGACCTGTCATCTTGTACATTGGTTTTTCAAATGCCTTATAACTAACATCCGGACGCAATGACGGTTACCCCCGGTCAAGCCGGTACCCATTTCTGACACCTGGGTAGAGTGGGGAATTGTGGCTTAGTTCTCCCTTTTCCCAACCGGGAGAAACACCGGGCGGCACTGCCGGAAGTCGAACTGCCGACACCTTCCGTGAAAATGGGTGTGAAAAATTGGACAGTGTCTCGAAACCAAGACATATCCCACCCAATGGAAATACGCGCTATCTAACGGAAAAAATTGAAAATAGCGGGAATGAATGAAAAAGTTTAAACTGTGTTACGAGAGGGAAAAAACGGTCGCCGTTACTAATTTACAAAAGCAGAAGCACTGCAAAAAATCTATACTTAGCAAGTTTGAAAAATGACACTTGCAAATGTTTTAAACCGGTGATTTCAATTTTATGAATTAATTATTGAGGGTGCATTAGATTTCAGCCCAACAAAATTATATATTTCATGTCAATAAATATAAAAACACGCCCACTACACGCCTAGCCAAGACCGGACTCGTAAGCCGAAAGAAGAAAGAACCATAAAGCTCAAAGTTGAACGTTACGATAAAACCCATGAAACACACAAGAAGCGCGCCACTTGCAGGTCCGAGTGCGAATAAAAGGCGTAGAACTGCGTCGCTGCAGCCGTACATAAGCGAAAACTTGCTTCCCCGGCCAGCAACCCAAACAATTGGCATGGAACGGAAATTGAATCGCCCTTCAAATATTCATGGATGAATCTCATGACGTGGTCGGAATAGAAGTCTCACAAAATCTAGCCCAAAGTCGAGCCTTTATAAAGTGGTTTTCAGTGAAAAGACGTTTTCTGGAGCGTGCAATTTGGCCGAACAAGCCATTGCAGCCATCCTTCGGAAACTTCTCATTCTTCAAAGTCTGCCTTTGCATACGAACAGTCTACTTGCTCTTCGCGCCAAAATAAACTCAAGCTGAGATTCTTTCAGCCCTGAGAAAAATAAGTTTGCTGGGTCGCTTGAGAAACAAAAGTTATGTAGAGCGACAGCCTGGTCCAAAATTTCTGGTTGGATAACTTAAAAATAGACAAATTCAGAACGACAAGCTGGGCCTGCTGAGGCCTCACTGAATAATACGCCTGTCCGTCAGCTCGCGCCGTCAAATGCGAGCGATGATCAGCAAAAGCTGCACGCGCTGCCTCCTACACGGACACGCCGAAAGAGTCATCTGTGACGTGGACTCTAGTCAATATTATTGGCTGACCGAACGGTTGTTCGGTAAATGGGGAAAGAATTAATGACCAATGAGTGATGAGAACGGCAGAAATTTTTATTTAAACAAAATTATGACGTCATGGTGCAACTAGAAATGAAATTAGAAGTTTCGCATTCACCTAAAAAAAAAACACAATGCAAATATAATAGATTTAGAACGTATTAGAAGAAAATGGCAATTATGGAAAGAATTAATTCAAAAAATTGCAATACAAGAAATAGGACAGATTTAGAAAACCTACATTTGGCAATAATTTCCATTTGAGCCGTCGCCTTGGAGCCAACGAAACTTACCACAATTAACACGTTGACGGCGATGGGTCAAACTGAAGTCAAAAGTTGATAGCAATTTTATGAAAGATTGTTAAAATTTTTCAAACGACCCATCGCTGGGTCATTTCGCAGCCGGAAGAACTTAAGCACGGCGCATCGTTGGGTCGTACCGTAGTCAACGTGCTAATGATATTTATTCCCCTCGTTTCTACAAAATCGCTTCAAACATATTAAATGTGCACAAGATGAGTTGCACCAAAATGCTGGATGAGCGCAGGTTCATAAATGTAAGCCTCATCTTGACAAGATGAGTAGGCCGAGTGTGTTGCAGCGAGGCGTGCTGAGACGCGGTCTGGGGCGTGGGTTGTGATGCGACCAGAGCTGTGGCCCTGATATCAAAGAATCCCACTGAGACGAGCTCAGTGCGGTGCTCANTGCTCAGTGCGGTGCTCAGTGCGATGCTCAGTGCGGTGCTCAGTGCGATGCTCAGTGCGGTGCTCAGTGCGGTGCTCGATGAATATGAGTGAAATTCGAAGAAAGAATTGCGTTCAAGAACAAGTCACAAGAAAACTTGAATGTGGTTGGAACTGTCGTACTTTACTGCATCTACGAGCACCTACCATAAAGGCCTGACTTCGAAATATTGATAACCTTAAGTTTGGTGAACAATCCAATGTGTGGTTCTCCATTAAAAAGTTATTGTGGTTACTCTGCACATTGGCTACCGTTGCGATTTTGAAACACAATGAACTACACTGATATGAACAAGGCGAAAAAATTCAAACCAGTCGGGAACTGCTTCATCAACTTAAGCTGAGAGACGAACGAACATATAAAATTATGAATACCAACTAGCATTACAGCAGCGCAGGAGGAGAGCTCACAGCTAACCTAACTGGACGTGTACAGACTTTCAAACAAATTTCTTAGTTTTTCAAACAGCTCAAAGTTAATTTACTTCGCTTAAATTGATCAATTATTAATAATAAACGTTACACCTCTGTAGTTTTAAAATGAAAACGAAGAACACGAGTCAGGTACATTCGTTTAATTTAAAATGAGCGAAGAGCGGAAGCGAGTTGGCGCGAGCAGCGACCAGTTTATTCCTCTTCTTTAATAACGTGCTACTGCAGCCAGAAAATTCAGCACTTGCTAAGGAAAACGCACCCTAAATTCCGTCACGCGCCCGCTGCCTCATTACTCTCCCCAAAAATCGCCCACTGCAAAAGCTCTTTACAGGAATTTCCTTCGGGAGAACAAATTCCCACGTTTAAAGAAATCCTAAATTATTGCTGAATGCAGACAGCGCGAACTTTTTCTGTGCTGTCTGCTACATAAACCTCTTCATTACGAGAACCGAGTAACACATCAAATGTAGCCTAGCCGAGTTTTTCAACTGGCTTGCAAGAACAAACCTGCTTCTTGAATTTTGATGCCTGTCAACTAAATTAATACAGGACTAAACGCTACGTAAATGCTATTTTTAACATCAAAGCTTTGCAAGGCGGGAATACTTTGAACTCGGTTGCTTGCAGGCCTAACACACTGATAAATTGGAATGGGCCCAATCTTATTTTGTGCCAAATTTTTGGCAGTGAAGCGGCATCGCGGTTCTCATTTAATTTTTCACATGTTTAGGAAGGACCGTAAACCGCAAGAACATCTTCACAGAATAATGTTCACAATAATTATGAAATGAGAATGGTTTGCGCTTCACATTCCTGTTAATAAAACTGACGTCAGTCACACTACATACGTTACTTAGCAGGCTCAGAAGTGACGTGTTACTAGTAAGAAATAGCATCCTCATCCTCTACTTTGGAAAAATCCAACGAGCAGTTTTTAAAGTTCTGAAAGTTCATTCGGGCTCAAGTCTCTGAAATTTATTATTCTGAGAGCCCTATGAAAATATAGCATTCTTTATTCACGTGCAGTAGTTGCGATTGTGCCGTAATGAGAGGCGTGTGCGCAGGGGAGAACTCGTCCAGCTTGTAAGCAATACATGATATTCAAACGAGCAGTCGTTACCGCAGTAGCCGTGCACAAAATGGAGTACTTCTCGCTGCAATGAACCCCAAAAAACTGTACATGTTTTACAGCACCCTCTAGCTTTACAAGTACGTCAACAAAAAGTGTGTGTGCTAAAGTATGCATTGTGCTCACGATTCTTATATAAAATAGAATAATATCAGAGCAAAGGTAGAATCTTCATTGGACTCTACGATACATCACTAGACCGTATCCGCCATGCATGCTAACTCTTGAATATTTAAGTATGAAAGGAGCCTGAAACCTGCGGGCACCGATGCAAAACTAGCCAAAACAAATGCATGAGCGAACTCCTGAGGTTCCTGGAGCAGAGCAAGAAAGAAGCGGAGAGGTTATCCTCCGGCATTGCATTTTTGAACGACGCACAGTTCCCGGCCGGCGAAGCATTCTCAGGCCATGAATGCAATCAACATTACTATAGCACCGGGTAATAATCCAGACCAAAAATTTCCACAGCGAGCATTGCGAGATGCATCGTTAACGCCTCCACGTCCTTCCCATTCAAGTAAGGCCCGTTAAGGTCTAATGGAAGAAAGCGAAAAGATATCAGATCTCAGTGGGGCCTGAGAACGACCGCGGTTTTCATGCTCCATGTGACCACCCGAATTTTTTTCTTTTCTCTCTGCTTTAAAGCGATTAGAAAAACCGTCAGAGTTAAAAATACACTATTATCAACGGAATAGATACTTTGTATCTCAAATACCGTATACAATATGTAGAAGCATGTGCTCTAAAGTCACTGTTGCGAGAACAAACTTATTGCACTGAGATCAAGAAAAGGATACAAAACAAGGAATGAAACTAAGCCATTTGTACCAGTATGACACCGCCAAATGAGTAAAAAGGAAAAAGATAAAGACTGAGATCATGGGAAGTGTGCAAAACGAGAAATAAAACTAAACCATTTGTACCAGTATGACACCGCCAAATGAGTAAAAAAGAAAAAGATAAAGACTGAGATCATGGGAAGTGTGCAAAACAAGAAATAAAACTAAACCATTTGTGCCAGTATGACGCCTGTAAATGAGTAAAAAAGAAAAGGATAAACATGAGAAAAAAACTAATTTCGGCCTGCTTAGCCAGGACCACCACAGCAGCGCCTCACCACCATTACAGCCGTTCTTCAGCTCAACGCCTGAGACGTTTTTTGTTAAGTCAAGCTTCCGAGTAACGCCACGTGCCATTTTCCTCAAGAGGACCGAAGGAATTCTACTCTTCCCAAGCAGCAACTATTTACTCAAATGAGTATAAGAACAAAACCAGAAGAGGGTACCAGCCTACAAGTTTAGCAAAGCACAGAGCTGCTTTTCGCACCACCTGACAATGTGACGGCCCGAAGATAAGTCGGAATAGCTGTACGAGGAATTAATGATACGTTCGAAGTGGTAACTACAATACTAACGGTCTGCAATTTCTAAGTAGGTGCGGTCTCCGTCAGATGAAATCTGCGCTGGAGGGAGAGTCGCAGCGCTAATTGCACAAGAATACAGCGCAATAACTGTGCGCTCCTATTTGAAGTGTTCACCGCCGTTCGGTTAAAAAGTCAGCTGAAAAGTGCAAAACGAACAAAGTTTACTTTCATTTTAGGTAACATGAATTCAACTGCGACAAGGGACATATGCAAGAATTATAGAATGATATTAATTCTTCAAAGAATTCAACAAGATTTCAATAGAGTACCAGTTATCTTCACCTATAACCAAGTGCTGAAAAATTGCAAAGCCTCACCAAACCTAAAAACTCTATCCACCACGTCGTCAGATAGTAAATGTGCTTAAGGATTTCGATTTCATTAATTTTTAGAGCGCTCTTTTATCTTTTCCTCTGTAAAAATAGCAATGTTCTCTCGAGGTCTAATTCATTATCAATTATTGGCCACATATACAAAGCCTGATTTCTTCCCAGAGCCCAGGACGAATGCAACGTACACAGAAGTGCACCAAACACGTTGACGAGCATGTAAAGCACGGGTGTGCTGTAAAACAAGTTCAGTTTTTGGGGTTCATTGCAGCGTGAAGTACTCCATTTTCTGCACGGCTCTCCCTCCTTGGAAGCATAATAACCAAGCCTTAAAAATTAACGCTACACAAGCGAGAGGATGGAACACCTTTAACTTAATTCCCACTTTCAGGTTTGGTCGCAGGAGCAGGACGTGGTGCAATGACTCCGGTCGCAGCCCGCCTGTCTGCCTGTCTCTGTTTCGGATGCTCGACACGAACTTCGATTGAACTGAATTAGTTTAGGGTCTCCAGATGTTGTGTTACGCGCCAATACATAAAAAGTTACACCCTCTTTAAAATAATGAAAAAAGTCTTTCTGGCAGCATTACGTGAGGCACTCATGACATATCACACATTTCGAAAAAATATGAAACCAGATGCAATAATAAAATTATTGCTGTCGTGAATATAAGTAATAACTACGATAAACACTTCTATCGTTAATAAAAAAATACCTATAAACTTAATATGAAGTCTACCGGTAACATTTCAAACCTCTTTGGTTAGCATCCAATTGGAGCTTATGATCCACACACCTTTCACTGATATCCATACCACTATCATATCGTCTCTAAACGATTCACGATCTCAAATCCTTCTGATGTCAACATTCCAAAGAAAATATTGAAGGCCACAACCCAGTCACACGCTTGCTCCATGTATGCATCCAAACCATTTGGAGACCTGATTCCATATTTGCAGTATAATATTTGCATAAGTTCAGGTTACCCAAATGAACTCGCACAGTTAGGCACTGGAGCGTGAAGCTACAGTAACTTGACCCTCAGGGGCAGAACCTACATTCGTAGCAAAGACAACAGTGAGTGAACTGCATGCCGAGAATTGCAACACAAGACAGAGGCGAGCGGCGCCTTATCTGCGTGGGATAAGACGCCGCTGTCGAAGAGACGAGTCTCTGCTTCAGGTATCGATCCAGAGTCCAGGAAAGTAATCCGGGTATTTACTAGAGAATCGAAGAAGTTACTGCCGTAATGATCTCGTACTGTAACTCCGACCGTAAATTACAAAAGAATTGGCCATACAACCAAGTCCTTTCTGATTGGCGGAGCTCGGAGAGATCAGTACAGGATCACATCCTCATCCATGAGCCCCACGATGTGAAGTTGCAAGCTCCCTAGAAAGCAAACCTTCAATTGAAACACAGTTTTCCAATGAATTGACTCGAAACTTTATTTAGAGCATGCCACACAACTTCTGATGAAAGCTATTCCAAAAATTGTCTTTTGACAAGTCCCTACCATCCATTTGACAGGAAACAGTCAAAGTTATTACAGAAATGTTCAACACAACAGCAATCAATGCTGAAAATTGTTCAGATTTAGCCTACTCATCGCAATAATTCTTAATTGAAATAGGGAAAATACATCCAAAAGGAATTTCAAAACGGTATATCTATTTCTGACTATGCCATACCAGAGGAAACAATTTGACGTCTAATGAATATTCTGCGAAAAAATGGAAACTTCTCATTTCAAAAAGATTACGCTTGTGGCCAGCAATTGTGAGCGTTTGGTGGGTACAGACGAGCGTTACTTTCAATGCGAGTCGCAGAGCTCGCAGCTACAGAACACACCCAACTTTTCTACACGGACTTAAACGACGGGTTCCTTGCAAATTTTCGAATACTAGTTTACTTTTATTTCACAATGATGGGATATTATGTCGAGTAAATTAATTAGAGTTAATAATTGAAGAATTCATTCTTTCAATGCAGTGTCCAATAAGTACTTGAGACAAAAAAATTATATTTAATGGTGAGTTACGAAAGCTTTAAAAATTGGTGCATCTCGTCAAATGTATTGCCCTCAACCTAGTGTGCTGTAACTCCTCCAACATTACTAAGGTCAAAAAGTATGAGGGGAAAAAGAACGAAAACAAAAGCTTGAGCACAAAACTGTACTCGAGGTCACAACTGCAGTCGACTGCAGAGGTAAGATGCGGAAAGGACAAGTCTTAGGCTAATTCAATACCAAATCAAGACGGGCTGCGTAGAACACATGGCGTGTACAAGTTGCGTGCATATAGCAGCCAGCGGTATAATCATCGTTATTATTAATATTATCATTGCTATTGTATTAGTTTAGAGTCTGACCTCCAACAAAGGCGACCTTAAGAGAGCAAAAAGAAGGGACCATTTTGTACAGACTATAGGAACCGAGGGAATCTATGTACTCGTACAACACGGCGTGTTCCCGCACACGGTACCCAGAGCGTAGAAACAGCATGTTTATAAGGATGAGGAGGAAAGACAGAAAAAAGACAACAAAGAAGGCACGAAAATCGGAAAAAACACAGTGGGCACGAAAGATGGAACTCTAGAAGACCTTCCTGTATCCGAGGTAACGTATCAGCATCTCCCCAGAGGTGCTGGTCCCCATAGCTCCGAATGGACGAACTTAACAAACCTAACGCCTCTCTCCTAGACAAACTTAACTAATCTAACGCCTCTCTCCTGGACAAACATAACTAACCTAATGCCTCTCCCCTGGACGAACTTCACTAACCTAAGACCAATATCCCTATCCTCTACTGCTGATGTGCACACCAGACAGGAAGATAAAGACAACGTTCATATCACAGCGTCACTCGAACTGGCGGGCAAAAGGAAGAGACGTCTCAATTATGGCCAAGCAGCCGCAGTGCCGCACAGAAGACGCGCCGCACATCGTCATGACGACGATCGAGCCCCCCAGATGATTGATGGGCTCAGCCCAGTTGATCGAAATGTAATTGCATTTGGCCGAGCTTGATTAAACACTAATGCAGCCATGCTGAAGGGTAACAGGCAGGCCAAACCTAAGAGTCTCTGAGACAAATTTCTCAGCGCAGGCGTCTTCGATGCTCAACACACGTGCCCTCTGTGCTGCTTGAGCTCAAAAAGTGTGCTGTCGGGGGGAAATGGCTTGTTTACCTGTCAATGAAGGGAGGTAGATTAAATTAAAGATTATCAAGTAATTCAAGTCTCCCTACTTACTATAATGGTGTTCCCAAGAGAAGAAAGAAGTAGGCACCAATTGGTATAGAATTAAGAGAGCCGGAAATTTATGATCCAGATATGCCCTCACTCCGCGCGCAGAAACAGTAAATTTGCAAGTATTCAAAAAAAGAAAGGAATTGTGTTGAAAAAAACAGTAGTGAAGCGAAAACGATGGTCGGTCATAGAAAAAAACACCTACGCTATTTTAACAAAAGGAAGGTCTAGCTAACCTACAGCATGGGACGTCACATCTCCCTCCAAGGAGTTATTTTCCCATTCATTAATAAAATAGTTATGTTTCTTTGACAGATGAATAGCTTAAAAGGTCATGTATTTGACGCTTAAAATATCGCGACAATTATCATGCACAGAAAAGAATCGAATACGCAAAAGCTTTTTATATTTTTACACGAAAGAATACTTGCGAATGAAATTGTGTTTTGTTCAGAAATGATCCTAGCACTCCTGTGGCCATTGACATTTTAGAAGAAAGTTTGCTCAACTAAAGGATTTCTCCCGATAAATTTCACAAGAACAGGTTAAAAAAAAGCACAAAATAAAAACAGACAGTGTCTCAAAATAAACGACTAAACGGGACAGGAATAAAACCGCCATCACATGTGCAACACGTTGCACATCAGCATTGAAATAGATTGAAGAAGAAAAGCATGACTTGGTTCATTTTATAAGAGTTACCCTCCTCCAGCGAGAGATGCGGCAGCTTCCTGCAGGCTCTACGTCGTGAGAAGAAAAGAAATTAATCTGTTAACATCTTCCTCGAACGTAAGTACGCAGGAAATACTGGGCAGTTGTTAACTAATATGAAAATCTTAGGTATTTAGGACACCGATTCATTCGACACGATGGACAAAGTGAGTGAGAGAGAAGAGCACAAAATTGAGGAATTGCTCATCTGTAACCAAATTTAGTGATCATTCTGCCTAGCATGTTCTTCTGCGCATAGCGCAGCGATGGAGCTGCACAGTTTGATCGTCAGGTGAGATGCAAGACATCTCCCATTCAGTAATTACCCTGGAGCGCTTGTGCTGTGCAGCCAAAGAAGCAAGTCTCATCCCGGAGACTGACAATAAGTGACGCACATAACAAATAAAGACCAAAATGCATGGCAAAAGACTCCAAGCCCAATTTTTTGCCGTGCATCAAAGAAAAAACCGAGCGCGGAGGCAATTTCAGGAGCATGGCAGCATACAGTAGAACATAATGTCTCAAATACTCTAAGCTGTAAATTAATAAAGAATAACTAGCTGCACAACCTTGAGCACATCTATTCAAGGTGTTATTACAAGTTTAAGTGAAAAGAAAAGACCTCGAACTCTTAGAAAAACTACTGGCAAAGCGATGGCATTTTGGCGTGGGTGAGGCAAAGAAAGCGCTCCTGCTTAAGCAAACATGAGAAAGAAGCAAGCCCGGGAAGACTTCAGGGCTCCCTGTGTCCCTGGAGAAGAAAAAGCATGTCGCCCATCGGCACTTTTATGCAAACAATGCACGCTGCCCGCTAAGGCATAAAAAATATCTTGGATCCTTCCGCTTCTTTCAACAAAGGATGAAAACTCATAAAAGGCAAAATATTACGTGTGATAAAAATGTTCAGGGTTAGAAAATGGTGGGATGTTTGAGAGAGTCTATGGGGCAAACTGCGGCAGATTTTGGTGGGCTCCAGAGAGCCAGGCTGACCAAAATGCGTCATCAAAAGATGGGCGTCAGATACGCCGCAATGGATGCGAGTGCCGCCGCTGCTTAGCCGCCCAGCTGCCCGCCGCCGCGTGTGCACTTTGTCGAAATCAATTGCCCACGTCAAAACTTAGAACTGCTCTTTAATAGCTATTGATAAAATAACTATTAATTTCGAGAATGAGTGAAAGCGC
This sequence comes from Platorchestia sp. MABIK, assembly GCA_014220935.1. Classification (NCBI taxonomy): domain Eukaryota; kingdom Metazoa; phylum Arthropoda; class Malacostraca; order Amphipoda; family Talitridae; genus Platorchestia; species Platorchestia sp. MABIK. The sequence goes on along the minus strand of JACJUY010000102.1, from coordinate 254,608 downwards.
TGGCTAGTAGTTGAGATAGGTAAAACTTTCTCTTAACTTATTTGGCGCAGTCACATTTCAGCGGATGATACATTAGTCGCTGAAATATATTGAGTGCGCTTAACTGATTAGTTCACGCACGATCGTAAACTTCGATCGAAAATAAAAAATACTTAGCATGATTACCTACGAAAGTTTATGATTTCCGCCAATTCGTTCTCATTTTACACAGCCACAGGAATTGTGCTCTCGATCCCTGTGCAAATACTTATATCTCAGTAAAATATGCCGTTTCCAAAGTATATTGGTTACAAGATAATTCTAACCTCTCTAACCACAACAAAGGTACCCCCAACAGCGAAAGAAGGAAAGTAATATCTAAGTAGAATTAAAGAAACGGAAAATTTTTACACAAGGTGTGCCCCACAACATCCGTATAAAAACGGCAAGTTTGTAAAAAAATTATTTATGAGATAAAAGTTGAAGACAACGGTAATACGGTACTTGTGGAAAAAGGACAGCAGTGAACCAAAAAAGGTCCGTTGCTCAACAAAAAAGCCAATTCTATAGCAAAAAAATGAACTACCTAACCTTCAGATCAGAATCTAACACATTTTCCATGCGAGCTCTAATTCCATAAGGTATAGAATAGTTTTATCACCTCAGAAGAACTTGCTCAGTCGACATGAAAGAGAAATTAGTATAGTCTTCATGATTGAGGCTGGTTTTAGACATTTGGAAACTGTTATTCGGGAGACTGGATTGTCTACTAAGGACTTTTCCAGCACCTAGTACATGCGGCAAATGAGCTTAGCCTCGAGCGTGTAATGTTTTAATCTGAGAACAGTCAAGTATGTCGTTGCATTGCTGTACACGCGTTGTTAATTAAATTAACTCATTCACTTTCATTTCTGGCTATAGATTTACTTTCATTTCTGTTTATAGATTTACTACCATTTCTGGTTATAGATTCACTTTCATTTCTGGTTTGGATTGGTTTTCATTTCTGTCTGCATTGCTCACTAAGCTCTTCGTGTATCGTCTGACCTCCGCCTTGGGGGTTTTGATGCGAATGCGAGAAGTTAATTAGCACGCGACCATTGCGAGACCGCTGTTTTATCGCTCCAAGTTCGTGAAACGAGGGCAAAATATTGTGGGCCGCAGACTTGAGCGCATTCGGTGATTCAAACCACAATGGTTTTGTCTCAACTGCACGATATGTTCCCACAATAAGTGGCCGTTTATCACTTATTTTGCGACATGTGCTGATTTGTTGTGAGATTTTTTATAGGAGTGTTTAGATTTCACTTTTTTAGTATTTGTGAGCCTGTGTCTGAATGAGTAGGTGATTCAACTCGCATTGGATATTACTGTTTACACCAACTGTCCACATCGTGCCAACTCTAGCAAAAACTTTGCTGTGCCATAACTTCATCAACATGATGTTGGATCAGATTTCCTCACTCAATTTTTGCTGCTCAATAGAACATGCAACATGGTTGAGTGGCAAATTTGAATCCTGCTTGACATTTTCCAAAAGAAGTAACCACTAATTTGATGTTTCTGTAAGTATCAAAATGTGAGAAATTTTCGAGCGAGCGCAAAAGTTGAGGTGGTAAGGGTGAGAAATCAAACTTGCGATATGAAAACGCTTACCATTTAAATGACGCACATAAATGACGTATCTAGGTTATTTAAAATAATGCTGACTATAAACTTAGTTACATAAATATAAATAAACAAGTGCAGACATAGAGCTGCGTACGAAACAATAAATCATACCCCGAACAAATGAAACGAGCGCATGCAAGCCAAAACGAAACCGACGACTGTAACCGTGCGAGGCTATTTCTCTTCAGTAAAACAATGGAGTCCATCCAGCAAGTGACCAATTGGAGGACCGGCGCTGACTCGTCTCGCCCATTTTATGCTCGAAATTTGCAGGACTCACCCACGTTCCGACAACTAATTTAAAATCAGCGAGGATTTAGTGCAAGGCTCAAATAAAAGTTGCATTTCAAAGCACAAACCTCATGCGACAGGAAGCTATTGCGTGAAAAGTTAGTCGTAAAATGGCGATGCTCAAAATAAAAGCCCCGAAATATCATGATGAAAAATTTCTGAAATGAAGAGAAGGACCGAGCCATATTTCTAGCAGATGTATCCAGCAGTGCCGTGACGCGCACCCGGCCTCGAGAGAGAAAGAGTTCTTCTATTTTCCCGCGCATCCCGAAATGAATTCCTAAAAGTTCGCTCCCAGGACGGTCATAAAAAGAGAATATTTTCTGGGATGTAAGGCAAGTGGGTATAGTTAGGCAATTCATTTGTTTTGCTCAGGGATAAAAAGCACGCGAGTTTTTGTTGGTTCAATTATCCTAATTCGGTGGCGTTCATCCGGCAGGACGTACGGCACTTTTGTGACACAGGATAACGCGCGTCCTGGAACGACTGAGGCGCAGCCAACGCGTCATCTCTGCAGCGCAGCACCACAGCGAAGGCGGCATCCGTACTCTCCTCCGACTGCTGCTGCTCTGTCCGAGCGACAATAGCAGTAATGCTCAAACTCTTTTCTCGTTCCAAGGCACATCATAACTAAAACTTATGTTTGAGCGCAATGATAAGGTAATTTTCGTAAGTAACGTGCAAGACAAGGAGGGAAGCAATGATCCATTCCAAAAACCCTGCCCTCCATGATTTAGGCTCTCGACTACAGGAAAAAGAAACCACGGAAGATGTCAAACAGAAATTTTTTTCCTTTAGACCCGCTTTTTTCCGAGGAAATCATTACCGCCTCCATTAAGTTCAAAGCTGTTTTTTCTCGACGAGAAAATGAGAAGAGGAGACTTAAAAAAAAGTTGCTGTCGATTCTTTTTTGGTTTGTTTATTGAGAAGCGGCAGCTGGCGCGGCAATCTCTAAATGGAATCAAGTGCATGCTTACCCTGGCGCTGGAGCCTGAAATATCCCACCAGAGGGAGCACAAATCCCTGAAGCGTGATTATTTGAGCAAAAAATCTACACTGATACTCGCTCCTGAAAGAGCCGAATTCGAGGCTTTAAAGAGTAGGACGAGCGTAGAAAGGCCGCAACTCCAGCAACTTGGAGGGCTCTCGGCCGCAGCTCCGGCAGCGCTCGCATGCGACCATCTTGGCCAACCAAGTCCCTCATTAAAACGCACAAACCTACTCTAAATGCAACCGTTACCAAAAAAATCAGACGTTAAGTGATCTTTCATGTCTCACGACAGAAAAGCCCGTAGAACAGCGCAGCACTAATGCAAGGAACTGCTTTTCTTGAGCAAATAAGAAATCTGCGTCGTGCTAAGAGACATACAAGAGGCACACCAATGAAAAACATACCATGACTGTAAATAAATATTTACTGCATAAAGATTAAGACCACATTGAGGAAATACATAGCAAACCACTCCATGACAATTAAATGGTCAAAAATAAATTTAATAAGCAATTCAAGTAGATTGTTAAGCTTTATTCAATTTATTGATAATGTTATTCCATTTATTATTAAGTAGACAGCTTATACAAGGCTGCTTCAACAATTAAGCCATTCATCATTTCATGAGTCTAAGCTTAACCCGCTGATAGCACCAATTCTCTATTCTTAAAATGGGTTAAACTGAAGTTCAAATTCAATTCAAATTCAAAGTCAAGTGTTGCAAGCAATTCTGAAAATAGCAAACGTTAACTGGTTCGTGCCTTCATTCAGCTTTGATAAAGTGATAATAAAGTTTGCGACTACTGGACTGTCAGCAGCATTATGAAAATTCCCACCGTGAGAACCGACGGCCCACGTTGCGGTCAAAGTGTTAATCTTGTCGGCAAAAACAAACTACCTAAGTTGAAAGTTTTGCTTTTGAAGACTTCGAAGCTCGAAGGAAAAGGAAAACTAACATTTCTTTTCGGTGCAAACTCCCCTTCGAAGTCGTTGAAAGAATTTTTTCTCCTCTTGGAACCGAAACAAAGTGAGACACTTTGACTCCTCAGACGGAGAGCGGCTTGTGTTTTGCGTCACCAATACTGCCTCTTGACAGCGCAATGCACTCCTGCTGGACGTCTGGCAGTTCATCTTACGCTACGTGAACCTTCTACCGCTGGCACTCCTGCTGGACGTCTGGCAGTTCATCTTACGCTACGTGAACCTTCTACCGCTGGCACTCCTGCTGGACGTCTGGCAGTTCATCTTACGCTACGTGAACCTTCTACCGCTGGCACTTCGCTCCGCGCAGATTCCTTGCCAACACAAGCACAACTTTTTCAACGCGAGTAGCGGAAATTGAGGGCCTCGCTTTAGTTACACTTCACACAAAACGAACCTGAAGAACCTCCACATAAAACTGCACCTTTACCGAGCTCATCGGTTCAAAAAATTATATGTCAATTTCAAGATCTGATTGGATCAAAAGTTAGTTTAAGCCTTCCTAATCACAGCAAAGGTGTGCCAAATAGAGAAAGGATGAAGACGACATTTCGTATGAAATCAAAAAAACAGGAAATCTAAACGTAAGGTGTGTTTCCACACAAGATCCTCAGCGCATCGAAACAGCAAGTTAGGATGAAAGGAAGTTTATTAAACAAGATGAAAGTGAAGAAGAACGTAATAGGAGCTGAGAAACAGGACAGCAGTGAAGCGCAAAAAAATATATAATCCTTAACAAACAAAAACCTCATTCAATTTCAACAAAAGGAAGCCCTACCTAATCTTGAGCTTGGGAGTATACAAATGTGCACCTTGTGAGTGGAACACTCTGGCTTCTCTCTCTCTCTCGAGTGAGCGAGGTGGCCGGAGATGAGAAGAGGTTGACGTTAATTTGACGTCTCGGTTCCTAACAGCGTTACGCCTCCGTATAGCACAATACGCACTAGCTTGCTCTACCTGACGGTCAAGGTTATGTCGTTCTCCATTCAAAATGATTCAAACTATTCTCAGACTGCTAACTCCTACCAATTACTCAAGATATAAAAAATGAAATGTTTCCCGATTTTTCATAAAATCGGGTATACATCGGACACTCTTTTCTCTGTTTATAATCTGTACTCATAAAAATACGAGTCTTTTATATTCGCTAACTTCCTACTGCTGTACTTTTTCTGATCAAATTTCCATCATACATTTAGTAGTTTTGCACAAAGTCATAAATTAAATGTATTTAAATTTCAAACCCATTCTTGCAGGCACATATTATCAAATGAAGGCTCATAATGACCGTGAGCGCATCACTGACGGCCATCCCTTGTGAACACAACATAAATGCAGCAGTGATTCACATGGTTTTCATTTCCCTTCAAATGATACTGAATGAGAGGATATCTATCCAGTGTTGCCCTCGTCTGAAGTTTTTATTAATGAGGCACTCACAATGAGAGAATTTTGAGGTACGAAGAGGATTTCCCCAGCGAGGGAAGTTGATGTTGATTGCAGAGCTGCCTGGGGACTGCGCCCCATCAATGAGAACAGCGAATTCGGCTCGTAACTTGAGTGGGGAGGCCGCGACGAGAGCTCACTGGAGGAGAGATGGTTCCCAGCGCTCACTAAACTAGGCTGTCGAGAGAGGTTTTAAAACTTCAACTGCGTACGAGATTTTCGTTTCAGCGAAAACTACATTTACGATGTATTTTTAGCCTCCATAATCATAAAAAAAATGTGTTCGAAAAAAAGGAAGGCACCATTTAGTTTGGAAATATGGGAACCAGGAATTTATGCGTGAAGTCTGTCGCCATGCAAGGTAGCCAGCACATCGAGACAGCTAGTTAAAGAGTAAGTTCATGAAACAAGATATAAGTTGTTGAAAAAAGTAGTAGGAACTGTAAAACAGGACACCACAGAACCGAAAAAATGCACATTACGAAACAAAAAATTATCCGGCTTCAGTTAAAAGAGTTAGGCCTATCCTAAACTTCAACTTTAAGTCTCATTCCTTCCCGCTGAGAACGCTCATTTCCATTCATCAAATAGTTATATCACCTGAGGGTATCATGTATTCCAACTGCTCGTACTTTCTTGGGAGTTTGTACTAATTGTGCTATCTCGGCTTTGAGTCGGTGTAATCCAGCGGGGATCTGATGAACAAACATTTCTACAAAAACTACCTTTTGTCTGCATCCGTTGAACACTTGCAAAACCACTGTATCTTCAGGTCAAGGCGTAGCTAAATTATCCGTATTAACACAGAGCAATCTTGCAATCCTGAATGACACAATTACAAATGGCAGACTGACGACGTGTCTCCTCACATTGAAACTCTGCAGACAAAAACTCCACCAAGTTATTAACACACTTGAAACTAAGTCCAAGAATTCGCAGCATTTATGAAATTTTTTCAGTTTTTATTAATTTTATTTAAATTCAGTGAAAAATAATTCAATCGAGGGAAAATATTGCGCATAAATAGCCAGCAATGAAGAGTAAAGTTCAGGAAGGCCATGCTCCGCGCAATATGCCTACCTTACTCCCTCAAGATCAAGGCATCCGGAGTCTCGACGATGAGTAACGATGCTCCGACGATTAATTCTCGATAAGTTAAAGCACTCAGGAACTACCCAGCTAAGTTCCGAGATGAGGGACGTTGATTGCAGTATGATGAATACGTACCTACAGAACTTTTAACGAGATATTCTTTAATGTTCGAACTTAAAAGCTCACATTAAGCAGCGCCGGTATCTCAAAGTGAACAGTTGCATACAAATGCGCTCGCCTGAAGTCTTCCGCTGCCCTCTCTCTTGTTTTTGCTTTGTGTGACGGCACCCCACGGACACTAGGGTCTTTCAAAAACCACAGAGCTTGTGCCACTAAGTATTGAGCACTTTAGATATTGCAATGCTTCAGAGTTTTGAAATGCAACTTTTTTGAGCTTTTGATGCAGAGTTTACAGGCTTGACGGGTTCAAGTCTTCTAGAACATCGAATGATTCAGAGCAAAAGTTTCTGGCTGATTCAAGTTTGCAGCCGCATTATATTACGGTAACTTTGACGACTATATAATGGTAATGAGCGCAATGAGGGCTGAAGACAGTGCGATGTACCATGCACCAGCGAATGTAATGCGGGAACGAACTTAAATGATTTCGGTCAGCAATAACAATGCACAGCCCACAAGACTTATTTGTGAGGACTACGAGATATTTTTCAGTTGTCCCAAAGAATCGGTGAAAGTTTAGTAGTAAAATACCAATTACCATGTCAAAAGAATGTTTAAATGTAAATAGACATTTTTATAACATGATTTCTATATTGGAGGGTTACAGTGTAATGAAATTAATGTCACGTTACACACAGCTATAAAATCTTTTTACTCAGTGACGGTGCGCAGCCACCAATAAAAGACACGCATGAATAATTATTACATAATCTAGACATAGAACGTGAGGTAAAAATTTGTGAGAAAAAGTAGACAAGGCTTATGTAGTCAGGGTGTCCGACACTTTTGTTGCCAACCTTTAACATAAGGTAGCGATCGTCGAAATGAACACTTTTTATTCTATTAAGGTATGGTCTAAAATGCTTAGTTAAAAAGTTACAAATACGTGAAGTTCCTTTTCATCCGATATTCTGAGTGTTCCTCGACATCAACGAGAAAGATTAGTTTGTTTACTGTTAGTTCTTCTTCGGCTGCAAATGTATCACCAGCAATGGAGGGAGTATCCAATGCTGAATTAGCGGATATGCACCTAGTGTATGGTGCAGCAAATGGAACTTCTAGGGAGGCTGTTCGAATTTACGCAGAAAGGCATCCTAACAGACATGTTCCATCGCGTCAAACATTCACAGCCACACACTGGAGATTACGTGAGTACGGATCATTTCACAGACCACGACCTGAAGGAAGACGCCAAAGAAGAGTAGCAGATCCAGACAAGGTGGAAGATGTCTTAGAATATTTTCGAAACAATTCTACTTCAAGCACTCGTTCTTGTGCACGTGCTTTACATTTAAGCAAAACCACTGTGTGGCAAGGACTACATAACTGTGGTCAACATCCATTTCACTTTCAGCGTGTGCAGGAATTGCACGGTGAAGATTTCGAACGTCGTGTTGAATTTGCGAGGTGGTTTCAACAGAAAACAGATCAACAACCTCGTTTCCCATCACGAGTCTTATTCACAGACGAAGCGTCATTTACTCGAGAAGGAATACTTAATCTCCATAACCTGCACATGTGGTCTGGCAACAATCCACATGTTACAAGACAATGCCGACATCAGGTTAGATTCGCCATAAATGTTTAGGCAGGAATTCTTGGTGACCATCTGATTGGGCCATACATCTTATCAGAGAGACTAATTGGACGTACCTATTACATTTTTCTTGATGAAGTATTGCCAGAACTAATGGAAAATGTACCTTTAGCTGACATCAGAGGAATGTATTTTCAACATGATGGTGCTCCTGCACACTTTGCGGTTGCTGTTAGGCAATCACTGGATGCCCGATATCCCAATCGCTGGATAGGCCGTGGCGGTCCCTTCGCGTGGCCACCAAGATCTCCTGATATTTCGCCCCTAGATTACTTTTTCTGGGGGCATATCAAACGTTTAGTGAATGAAACACCGATTCAATCCGAAGAGGACCTGATGGGTAGGATTGTTGAAGCCTTGGATAGGATTCGTGAGACTCCTGGTGTCTTTGCTCGCGTCCGCCAATCATTGGAGAGGCGTTTGAAAGCCTGCACCGAAACAAATGGGCGGGATTTTGAACAATTTTTGTAAACATGTAACCTGGTTTACGGTTTCGTTTGTTGTGCTCATAATAATTACTGTCTAAAATGCTTTTTTCTTATCACAACATTAAAAAGTTAATGTTAATTAATAAAAATAAATGTTTCACATACTTGCCTAACTTCTCATTTCGTATCCTTGCCATTGATGTGCCGCAGCTTACCGCCTTGGATTCGTCTCCGCAAGAGAGTGTACGAATTATTTTTAATAACTGTCCAACTTCAAGTCCTTGTAACTCTTTAACTAATCATTTTAGACCATACCTTAATAGAATAAAAAATGTTCCTTTCGACGATCGCTACCTTATGTTAAAGTTTGGCAACAAAAGTGTCGGACACCCTGTAATGTCTAATAACTACACGACAAGCTTGATTATGACTAAAAAATCGCCATTACCTCGTAAATCATACTTTGGTACTTTCAGTCACGGCTGATACATAATTCTCTCACATTTTCAATGTATTTCCATCGATCTAAAAATGCGAGAATCTTAAGAAGCGGACTAACCTAAAGTCATTTCTCGGAAAAAATTGTAAGATTGATCGGTCGAACTTGAGGCGAATCGGGTCACGAGTTCGGTCTCGCATGAACATTCGGGCAAAAAAGTCATCTGGAAACTTTTGCAAAATCAGTTTGAAAGTGGGATTCATTGAAGAGCCAGGCTGCGTATTGGAACCAATTCCAGGCAAGTATGCAAAGTCACCAACAATTTGAAACTATTTCAAACTTTGTTGGAAGTCTCGGGCTTCAAAGTAGCTCTATTTCATCGCTGTCGCTCCCCTTGCATCTTATTTGCTGTGCGCCAGCGTTCGCTACGCGCGTTTTCTTGTGCGACGAGGCTTTCGTGCGCGTCAGCTGCTCTGCGCTGCCGCCGCCGCTTTAATTACAAAAAACAAAATCACGAGAACGCTAAATGCTGTTCCAGAAATTGTGCTCGTTATGATTAACATAAAGAATTGTCTGATAGAATCAGCAACATTTATTCGTGAAGCAAAATTTAACGGCAAACAAAATGTTAGCGTAGTAGGTACTGTGAACCTGAATAACTTTAGGGTTTATTTTCAACACATTTGCTGCGATACGACCCATCGATGGGCCGCGCTCAACACGTTGACTGTGGCGGGTTAAACTGAAGTTCAATATTCGACTCAAATTTAAAGTTGATACCAATTTTATAAATACCAGACATTAACTGGGTCCATGAAATGCCGTTATTTTGAAATGTTGTTAAAACTTAGCTTTTAAAACGACCCATCGATGGGTTATTTCTGGGCCGGAAGAACTTAATCACGGCCCATCGATGAATCGTACGCAGCCAACGTGTTAAAAGCAAACACTGAAGATATTCAGGTAAGCTGCACCTATGGCTTCAATGATTCTAACAAGCACAATTTTCGAAACAGCATCTAGCGTTTTCACTATTTTTGCTTTTATAATTTGTGTCCAAGGAAGAATTCAATTTTTAGGTTTCTGTAAAACTATCCCGAAAGATTGAACTTAGGGCGCGTTAACGAAATTTAGACTCGGAAATTGAAACATTTGATCCTTGTTATGAAAGTAGTTGAGTCTGATGCAACACCGTCCAGAATTGACGTTTGAGCCTCACTTTAATACGAGGATCTCATATTGTGGATCGCAATTGAAAACAAATTAGAGTTCTCGAGGTGACCTCCCTCACATAAAACTCCCTAATTTCCCTGCTTAGTCAGATAATCAAACGCTGTGTAGCTGTGCACTTTGCAACCGCGCATAAATAACTTGGCACGCTGTCAACGTTCGCACTCTTCGTCGAGCGTTACTTCGAATCAAAAAATGTGTTTGAATGCTTGCAGAATTACCTAATTCTAGTTGGAGGTGACGCATGGCGATTTTAATGTAACTTAAGACCTCTCCGAAATTATGACGTTTGTTATGGATACAATTTTAATGTGAAATTTACATAAAACAAAGTCCGGAGCATAATTTAATTTCAGTTAATAATTTTCACTCGACTAAAGTTCGTACGACAGAAGGGCGCTAGGGACTCACTGGAGAAGTGCCAGTACTGTTTAGACTTGCACTAAACGAGTGCTGTGCAATTTAAGCGATGCCTCGACAGGAACCATAACGACTGACATGCACAGCAAATGTACTGTGGTGTAGCTCACTTATTTATCCCCTACATCAAGACTAAAACTTTGAAATTTAACATGAACTATGAAAACTTCCGCTACTCGTCCCTTCGCCCTAGTGCGCTGTACCCCTCATACTGAGGGTGTGTATATGTACAGCTTTGCAAATGCGCCCGCACAACACAGCGCTGCTCACGCAGCTCTCTTTTCATGCTTCGTGTTCCCTCAAATTCATCGTCACTTCACAAACCGAGTCCCAAAGCTACGTCCGCATTAAAGCGCCATGTCAAGAATCGTGATGCTGCTCTCATTTTTTCGGGTTGTACATTAGGAACGAATTTTTCCACACACGTCAGAGAGATTATGATTCTCGTCGGCGCATGATGCGTCACTCATTCATGCAATCGTTTTAAACATACGCACTACAGCATTCCTAACTCGCCATGTCGTCAAGGCCCCCAACACCACGCCTCAGAGAAGCCATCCCTCAATTCGAGATACACTCACGTCAAGGCACCAGTGACTGAAAATGGCAAGCTCCGAGCAGAGTAAATGCGAATTACCAAAATAGAAGAAACTGGTCAGGTTGTCTCGCAAGTTTGCGGTTCATATTTCTGACTCGCTGAAGGCGGGTTTCTGCCTCACGTTCGCCCAGTTTTTACTTGATCAAGCTCGTCAAGTGGGAAGGCGGCACTTGGGAGACATGATTTGCACCTCCAATTTTCTACGTGACGTGAAGCACGTACTTCGCTCTCGAGCCAGACCCAAAGAGCCACTTCCCTTTAAAGATAATATTTGAAAGTGGTGCTCCAAAAAGGCAAAACAGTCCCCAGAATTACGCTAAAGTCAAACCGGATACAAGTTTAAGTGTTGAACTCATGCTGAGCAATTTGAAAGCTGCAATTCGCCAGCTCCTGCGGGAACTCTTGGACGGAACTTCACGCAATCGGAGATCTAAGAGAAATGTTCCAAGTGGCTTGTCTTAGCAAAATTAAGCGCGCCATTCCAATGAGCACAAAGCGAATGCTCTCAAATTTATTCTAATCGAGAAGTTACACCTACGAAGATGACATTAGTCGACAATTTCAACTATTTTTTACCGTTTTTACTTCAACTTTGGATCCGAAAATTGCTGAAATTTAAAAAAATGGCCATGACTTGCGAATGTTACATAACAGTTCAACACCGTGTTACATATGATATGAAACTTAACATTTTTTTCACTTTTAGAAACGAAACTATGTATCCACTGTATAGTGTGGAACATTTACTCTGATGACAATATTAGAGAAACGAAGTTCTTTCTCAAAAATCATTTGAACGTTGACCATCGAATAAATGATGCAGAAATGGTTACTTGTTCTTGAATGATAGAAATTTAGGCATTTTATTTTCATGTAGATGTAATTTCCACTGACTATCACCAATAATGCGCTGTGTTTAGTAACACCAAAGAAAACACACAGAGAAAAAGCAAGCTTAGTATTTTCAATAAATCAGTGACATTCAGCACACACAAAAAAAAATGTTTGCGCAAACCTATTTCTCCGAGTTCGCGGGGGCTTATCCCTGTCCTCATTACACTCAAATTCTGACGAAATAAGCGCGACGCAGAAGAGCAAACACTCGCACGGCCTACGCTAGAGACGGAGCTTCCTGTCTACGAAGGGCATCAGTCGCGATACGGAACGTCCGCCACTGGAAGGCCTGGCCGAAATAGTGCCATTATAACTCTACTCGGCGCTGCTAGCGATAGTGAGGGCCTCAGCCACCACTTTTGCGATAACTGCGATAAGGATAGGAGGAAATTATTCACTCCTCGAGGAGGAGATGGCGTCATTTGTGTTGAGCACTCACGAAGAGCATCTCAAAATTAAGAAATAAAAACTGAACACCTTGCGCGCGCTTCTACTCTCCGGAATGAAAAATTAAAAAGACGTTCTTAAAGTTCTTCCTCTTCTTCTCATGCGTTGTTCTCACCATCTATATTGATGCACATTAGCCAGGATGCTTGGGCCTCGTTAGCGTCCACATTTCAAGAAGCACATCAACGTGCTTTGATGAAAGTAATTTTTCGAGAGTAAAATTAAGTTCTCCCAATATACATTTCTCCTCAAATTTTGTAATTGCATTATTTCAGCACTACAGTCTGAGAGTGACGTTATTCATAGTAGAAGAACTTAAGAAAAAACTTCAAAAAGTACCTTGTAGGAAGTTCTAGGTGATCTTTCAACCTGGAATATATTGCAGTAGCAACACTGTTTATATTTCTAAATCTATTTAAACTGCTAAATGCACTGCTAAACCTACAGCATATCATACTGCTAAATATACTGTTCACTCATGGACCATCATCTGACCGATAAATAAGGAAAAATTTAATTATCAGGTAATTGACACGAAATAATTTTACTGGGCGTGCACAGATTGTAGGAACAACATCAAAGCAAAAAATTCCCATCAACTGGTAAAAATAGATCGACTTTGTCATGCTACAAGGAAAACGTAGCGAAGAAACAATGGATTCAAAAGCCGTGCACACTACATGATAGAAAATGAAAAAGAAAACTATTCTTAGTCTGGAATCAATTAAGCATAAAAAATGAGTTTGGAAACAGTGAGAGGAAAGGCGGGCCAACCGCAGGAGAAGTGGAGAGAGACGCTGGCATGGAGACCCGCTCAGGCCGCGCACCTCAGAGGCTGCGCCGAGGGCCAGACGAGCTATTTTCTTTTTGCGCGCTGCTTTGTATTCGGACGAGGGAAGAGCGAGGTGCACTTTCAAAGAGTTACACAGAGTTTTGAGAGAGATATTAGAACTGTAATTACATCTTGAATCCCCATCTCCGAGCCTGACTCGGCCGACTTCATGGCCGGATATTTTGTGGTGGCACGGACAGGCCGAGCGTCCTATTGTCAGATAAATACATTAGGCTTGTCTTCAGCATCCATACCAAAAGAGGGAAACCAGAAAACTCAAACTTGACTTTTATGTCCGCGAATGGAGGAACGTGTGGGAAATACTCTAAACGAAAGAGACCAGGTCCCCACGAAACCTTCACTTAATAACAACAGTGAACGAGTTCAGCGGGAGAAAAAAGTGGACGAAGAGCTGCAGTGAAGGAGCTACATTCACTGGCCAGACGCTCCAGAGACGCTCGTTTGAGATGATGCACATAATGGAGCTACATCGCTTAATAAACGCGTACGGTCCTGAGGCCTTGAACCTAACAGTTAAACGTTAAACCACACAAAGTCAAATCAAACGTATGGGGCCAGACATTTGCGATCGTTAACACTGTTTGACCACAAATGGCTGGTTATTTTTTAGTTAGAAACGTATTTTTCACGTATTAAGTGAAGTACCGAAAATTAGGAACAGCGGAACATTTGGATATTAGCGACAAATCAGTACAATGGTCTGATAGAGTTAAGGAACAATTCTCACACTAGCGCTTCACTAATTTCTTGCAAAACCCACATGACATAAGGTACCACATTTTCACAGCCTAGTACTAACAGATTTAGAAAACACCACTTTCAACAAAACCATTCGTCTACAGCCGTGAAGAATTATGGTGCTGCTAAGATCATGAAGACGACTGTACTTTAAATGGCAGTGGAGAAATTAAAATGAAATTGCATCCGAGATCAACACCCATAAGTTATGCAGTCGGGCTTAAGCGAACATGACTCAAATGTCTGGCATGGAGATGAACTGCGGCGATTCTTCCTCGTGCCATCCGCGTGACAAATGGCCTGAGCTCGATTCAGCAACTTCTCAGATGTCTTGGACAGAGATTGAGCAGTTCCAGCACTTATGCAAAACACGACAGTTACGGCCACAGCTCCCAACTTGCGGCCAGCTTGACGTATGGGATGAGTGAGAGTAAGCTGGACTGGAACCGCGATTTCGAACCTGACGCTAAGTGCAACGGTACTCTTCCCACTCTGAGGGTAACTAAACACAATGGATAAGTGAGAGTGAACTATGCCATAACCATGATTGCAACCTAATCCTTACTTCGGAAAAATAATTTTTATTTTGAGTGTAACCAGACTTTAGATACAGCTAATATAAACTAGACTGTTACTTTGATAAACAACCTGATGTTAAGCCCAGGAAAATGGTTCCCAGAGTACAGGTACGGAGATGTAAGGAGGAACATGGAGCAAGGAATCTACGACCAGGTCTTTTCTGTGCAGAAAATCTATGGTGTCACATCGTGAGAGTAACACTGATAAACTACGAAATTACTGTAAATACTGTCTTGACAGCAATGAGATTGCTAGACAGCCAAGTTATTACCTTAAAGAACTTGAAACAACAACTAAAACATTGAACTTCTCGAAAAATTGTCGAAATTTGCTGATTATAAAGAACGAAAAAGTGAAAAGTTTCCACCTGGAGTTGCGAAACCGAATATAATTTTCTGAAAAGAAGGATAAAATACTTTGAGCAATTTGGGGAAGATAACGCAACAAAAAACGTCGAAAGATCAAAAAAACAGAAGTGAAATCAAAATACGTGCTGCATGGTCAATGTGCATGCAAGAGGTAATCTTCACGATTCATGATCCACTCGCTTTTCATGCTAAACAAGCATATAATACAGGGTGGAGCATAAGTAACGCACCCTTTTAAAAAATTAATAATAAATAAACTATGAAAGGTATAACGATAGGGTTAATTGCAAACGATAGAGGAACTCTTAAAGTTTATTTACATGTCGTATCCTGTCTACAGATACCCAGTGTATATTGCGGTAATAAATCAGGGTGCGTTACTTATACGCCACCCTGTATAAAGAAGAATCTGGCTATGCCTACCAGGCTGTAGTTATAAGGAGGAAAAGCTGCTCGAAAACTCCACCCAAATATTGAGCATAGCTAAGGTCGACTCAAATTTCTATGTCATGAAAGTGAACATGCTAAAGGATGAACAACAGCCATGGGACCGTCCATAGGGCATTCTAATTACTAGTCCACCCACCTATATTTGAATTAAGAAAGAAGGCGAAATAAAAAGAAGATCGTAAAAAAAAAAAATCAACCTCTCGAGAGTTGATGAGGCCGCGTGCACACGGCCCGTGAAAATATCGGGACTGGAGCTTGTATCACAGATACGTTCATCACACACTGCAGGCTGGCTTTGGACAGACGGACGCGGCTCTTCTTAATTAAAGTGTAGATTGCAATCCTAGTTTAGCCATCGCAGGACAATAGGGCATCAAAATAATCAACATGCTTGGTGAAAAGTAAATGTTTTCTTCTGAGAAAAATTACAGAAACGTCGTTACGATGACGCGTGGACAATAGTGATCGAACATCAATCAAAGCAGCACAATGAATTCCTGAAAAACGTAGCCTCAGAAATTTCTCGAATCTTGAACGCCTCCCGAGAAGTTTGTAAGTTACAACTCAGAAGAACGAGGAAATTCTCAAGTCCGGCCTGGCACCTACAGACAAAGCCGTATCATGGATACGGAGCAGCTGAGGAGTGTGCACCGAAAAAAAATCTTCATTGACATTGGAAATTGCAAAAAAATTTAGTGACAAATAAATAATTCTGTGAAAACGATGAATTATCTCTATAAATTCGTAGCCGAGGTAGTTCTCAGATAATTTTCATTTCTCGCCCAAAATCACATGAAAGAAAAATCATATCTGGAAAGAATTACACTAACACTTTAAAAACTTGGAAAACATCTGATGGTTGTCATCATTTTAGCTGTGCTTTTAGAAATTTGTGCTCAAAGAAGAATTTTCCAGTAATCATGGTGCGTAAAAGTAGTGCATAAATTTAAAAGTTATCCATTGAAAGCACGAACAGTTTTAAAGAAAAAAATGTTAACGGATGAATCAATTAATATCGTGGAAATTTGAGACAGATTGTGCTATATACTCTCGTACATCCGATTTGATTTGAACTAGTACCCTTGGTTATCATGATTCACAACATTTTGGAATACTCATCCAACTCTATGAATATCCTACCTTTATCAAACAAAAAATCCACCACTATCATGAACACATTGCCAAAAAAAACCGCCAGTATTGAACGCGTTTCCAACATTTCGAGTCGAACCTCAACTGCTGTAGAAACTTCCATTAAAATATCCTCCATTGATCAGGACTTCCATAAATAGAGGTGACAGGAAATAATGAAGACATAGAAGCACCATGACTCTGATATAAAGCAGCCGAGTAGAAGCGGCTGTGTCACTCGAGGAAAGCCCTATCTCAGGGAGGAGGCACATAAACGTCGGTCGTTGAGTAAGGCGGTAAGGGAGCTGAGGTGACCCCAAAGTCATGTTTCGCTCAAATCACTCGGCTACGAGGTTTTTGCGTCAGACCAAAGGCCCTCGGCAGTGACGTGCGGCTGCTGACCAAGCCTTCGCCGTCGCTCCAGCGCACCCAAAATATTCAACTCTGTCACATCGAGCAAAAATCTTCCGCTCGATGAGACCGTCGCAACATTGAGCCTCATCGATCAGAGGACGCGCGATGAGTTTTTCTGCGTCTCGTTCTGATTTACAGCTCGCGTGTTTGGCCTTACGCAGCCTGTGTGCTGAGGGCTTGTTTCCGACTCGACCATTTGGAATAAAGCCTCTTACATCCCGCAATAATGTAAACGAAAAACATATTAGGAAATCAAGAATAGAATACCAACAAAAATTCGAATCACCTTAATTTTGTATTTTCCCACCAGAACCAATGGGAAAAATTAACAATGGGTTGAAGTTGTTCGAATATTCTTCACATAAATTCCCTCTGAAGAAGAAATTATTCTAGGAACTCTTTGATGAGTTAATAATAAATAAAATAACTTTATTTGTGCCATTTTAGCTTTCAGATACGATAAGTACAAGCAAATCACTCTGCCTTCAATAATATGTAAAGTAAACTTTGAGTGAGCTTTCAAAAATTGCTTTATAATGACGAATGTCCCCCCAATTTAATTCATCAAACTCAAATTCATCACAACCGTAGAAGCAAATTCACTCCCCGCATGGTATCCATCCGAAATTTCGCGTCATTCACAAATGGTAAAGAGCATTAAAAATCATCCTCTAAATCATCATTTTTCAGCCTGAATAAAACCGAGACGAGTGCCCAATTTTGCAGGTTGCGGCAGGACCAGTCCAGAGGTTGATTCCACGGACCGTTCATCACGAGTTCCTGTCTCAAGAGCCGCACGACAACCACCCAACTTAAATCATCCTCGAAACCCAAACACAGTTACCCAAAATTTTCATTCTCCAGTCATACATTAGCCCAAATCGTGGCCCGCAAAATACGCGGGTCATTGTTAAAACAAGGGAATCATGAACCCACTTCCTTTTTGTCCGAATTTCTGTATCTGTGGAGTTGAGAATATAATTTCCAAGAAAAGCATAATTCGAAGGGACCGCGCTTAAAGTAAGCCCGGAGGTGAGAGAATTTTTCGTTGCTGCGGAGTTTGCGGTGGGCAGCTGGGGGTTGCCACGACCTTTTATCACGTCCTCCAATCGGTGGAGCCGATGTTGCGGCGATGAGCAGACTTTGGGTCGTGCGTTCCTTTCCAAAGATGCCGATTACTGAACAATTTATCGCCAATAACGGATTGGGGAAAACGGCCATGTAACACCGTCATGGACCTGGCTTTAGACAAAAAACGGACACTTCTTGCTGATAGACTTCAACTGCAAGGAAAACAAAGGGCTCAGCTTACGATAAATGTGATCGTTAGGGCGATCTTGCCGAGGTGGCGACTTCTATACTTCACTGGCATGGAAGCCTTCCAGACGCTGGTGCCTTTTCCGACAAGAGACGAAATATTTTACCTGATGTACTGAACTTGCTCCAAGTCGACCCTACTCAGCCCTCAACCAAAGAGATATACCTTCAAAAAACTAAAATTTGGCTTGGAACACATTTGCTTCTTCACTTGAAAAATAAGCCCACGCTGATAATCCTTTGAAAAGCCAACTAAACGGATGATCATTCCTTGATGATGTATGCTCCAAGGACTGTTACGACTGTCCTTCACTGTTACAGGTCAATGAAAAATGCATGAACGACAGCTACAACTGAGCTGTCTCTTTTTATGGTCGTGAACTGCGATCTTAGAATATTGTTGCTGTAAATCAACGAACCAGTCTCGTTTCCTATTGATCTACACAACATATTTTTTGAAGTCCATGAAAATTATTTTGTGAGGAAATTTTCAAGCAAAAGTGAAGTCACAGAGATTGGCATGAAATGAACTCGTCGGGGAAAGTAAAAGGCCTCTATTTCGGTCATTAGCGAAATATGGTACATGTGGGTTATTTGTCAATACTTGTTCAGGGGAAAAACTGTTTGTAGGGGAAAAAGTAAAAAATGTAATTCTTCTATGAATATTGAATTGATTTTCTGGACAGTATGAATGGATTTGTTTATGTATTCCTATTTGTATTTGCTTATGTATTATGTATTATTTTATGTTGATGTTGATGTATTATGTATTGTTATATGTATTATGTTTTATTTCATGTTTTTGTTTGCGCATTATGTATTATTATATGTATTTGTTTATGTATAATGTTTTATTTATGTTTTTGTTTGTGTATTATGTATTATTATATGTATTATGTCGGCAACGATACCTGACCGAACTTCAGCAATGTTTTGCTCGCAAGAATAACAAGTTCAAGCTCAATTAATGACTTCATTTTCTATTTTACATTAAACCGGAGGGGAAGCTAGTTAAAGTTCCCCTTCACCAAACAAGAACTTCAAAGGATCATGAATCGTGAAAACACAAGATAGCAAACCCCACAGAGTGACGGGGAGTGTATTTTTCCAATGTAAGAAAAGGTTGTTCAGAATCCCAGCCTCTTTAGCATGAAAAGCCAAATTGTTTGCATAAATGGCGGAGTTGAAGAGAGGACGGATTAAGTAAAGTATCGCACTTGGAGGCACCACAAAATTAGTGGAGGGCGGCTGCAGTTGCACCAGAAAATGAAGCCCAGCAAACGAGCAGCAGCCGACATTCTCAGGTCACCTGGCAAAATGCTCATAGCTCGTCTCGAGTAAATGACCTCTAAAATAGCTTGATTTCCTTGGGGATATTGGACTTGTTTTTACGATGCATCTTTCTTATTGGCTTCCAGCGCAGCCACATCGGGGACCGTCTTTTTGTGGCCTTTTTTTGGCTGCAGTGTTTGTCATCAGAACCAACTTATTTGTTCGGGAATTTTTTTCCTTTCTCTGATGCCCCCGCAAGATTTGCCTCAGAAATTTTCCCTTTGAATCCATTTCAATTTCAGTTGAAGTTTTGCGTGAACGTTTCTCCCTGTAGAAAATTACCCAGTAAACAAATTTTGCTTTGTTCACACAATAACGTTAACCATGATCCGTATTTTGATCTAACTTGCCAAACAAACCAAATGTTTGAATAATTCCGGCGAACAATCTTCGACGCAAGTAGAGCAAGTCAAATACGTGCTATTACTCTACAAAATACAAGAAGCTAAAAAACAGGAAGGTAGATCGGAAGACTGCAACTAACCCTGCGTCAGGTCCCTACTTACCATAAGTAGGTTCATTCAGGTCCCTAGAATCATACGGTACCAAGCGCCAAATACATCGAGCGAAAATGAGTTCAGTATAACGCTAGCATCCCCAAAATTTCCTTTGTCTGGAGAGTGAGTCGTAGGTACAGGAAGATAGCTACAAAATGTCGTATGCCTCTATAAGTTGCTGAGGTGCGATGGTTACTAAGTCGCGAAACTTGGATTCCGTTTTTGGACGTTGTTGAAAAGCGGCGCTTGGCACCGCCTGATTGTAATAGCCTCAATTATAATCTAGGGTGGCAGACTAGATTAAAATAATTGTTAGTTTAAGCCTCCCTATCCGCAACGAATGCGATCCAAAGAGAGGAAGGAGGCAGGCACCATTTAGTATGGAGTTAAAGGAATGCGGAATCGATGCAGAAAGGGCATAGAAACAGTAAGTTGAGAAAGAAGATTATGAAACAAGATCTAAGTTGAAGAAGAAAGTAGTAGGTGCTGAAAGAACAGGACAGCAGTGAACCGAAAAAAAGATGGTCCGAAACATAACAAAAACATTGTATTTCACTAAAAAGAAGACCTAACTAACTCTGAGCTCGGGCCCTCACATATCTAGGGTGGCATGGGGATGCTTCAAAAGAAATTCTCGGTTAATTTGTTTTGAGAGTGTCTCTTCCAAATGCTACGAGTAATTCTAGTGTCATCGATGATATGAATTTGTTCTCGCTGCTTCCAGCCAGGGACCTCAAACACCTCCATCCGGCGGCGCGTGCTGCGAACGGCGTGCCACCACAGCGCCGAGTCCCGCAGGGTGCTGTATGACAGCTCCGTTCAGTCACTCAATGAATACCGATGTTTGCTATTTTACAATACGTGCTGTACTGCCCTCAGAAGGCTTATTCGTCGTAAAGGGAAAGAACCTGACGTAACTCGGAAATTTTCAGACATTTGAATATTCCATTCTGAGAATGAAGAACTGACGTTCATGTAGAAAATGTAGAGGTCTTCATGATGTGTAATAAAAAGTTCAAGTTTTTATTCAATATCATTTTTCGTTGTTGTAGGCTTTTAACTGCATAATTTCCAAATAGAGTAAGCACCAAAAAAATGTAGAGGCCCGCCATTGAAGAAAGCTCACTCAGATAAGACCGTGCTAGCAGTTCTGACGGACATGGAGGTGGTCCGAAGCTCGGTGGCGACACGCACTGACTTCTACATGTCTTCTCTTACCTACAGACACTGCGCACGAACTGCACGGTGTACGCTGTTCTTGATGCAAAAATCCATTGACACAGATCACACTCTGAGAAAGGAAGTCCTTTCTCTTTCATTGGAAGGAGTTTTCCGCGTTCTCCCGCTCCATAAACTGTGCTGCATAACCAGAAGCGCTGGGAAGATTTCCGAACAGGTTTCTCCAAAAAGGTCCCTCCATATTTCATCCGAGCTTCGTATCTCGCCGTATTTTCTGGTGAAGCCTGTTCTTCGTTCGCTCACCTACGGTTGGGCAGCTCAGTAGTGGCTCGAATTAGCAAAATATGGTCATATAATTAAAAAAGTCCTACAGTGGTAATACAACAGCTGAACTAGATTTCTTTTCGTGTCTCTAATTAACAAAATACTTGAATAACTGAAAATAATAATGTAGCGGCAATACAACAGCTTAACTAGATTTCTTTTAGTATTTTCAAATATTTCATACCTCCGTCTATGGAGAATAACAATAGAAAACTCGATAAACTGGCACTCAGTAAACCGCCTATTATTTTTGGTCGGAAATAAAAGCATTCAAGTCATGAGCATTCATTTTATTAAAGAAATAATTGAAAGATTAGGTAATGAGTTATTTCGAGCCTCTTTAACCACAGCAAGGTGTTCCCAAGAACTGAAGAAATAGATAGGATGTAATCTAGAATTAAAGGAACGAGAAATCTATGCACTAGGAAATCTATACATTATGCCCATCCCGTTATGACCACCCCCCTCCACATAGAAACAGTAAAATACAAAAAAAGCTCATGAAACAGGATACTAGTTAAAAGAGAATGGCAGGGACTGAAAAACAGGACAGCAGAGGGTCGAAAAAGATGGCCTGAACAAAGCAAAAACCTCTTTTATTTCAGCAAAAGCACAGCCTGCCTAACCATCAGCTTGTGTTCAATTAGTTTTCTATAACATCTTACTATACACGAAAAAACACTAATTTCGAGAATGGAGAAAAAATGCGTCGGGAAACTCGCAGAATCCAGGGGCTGTAAGTTATTTTTATCATGCACTTATATTCAATTTCATCATAGTGTTCTGAGAAAAGAAATTATCGTAGTTCTCTGGCTCTTTGTGTTGAGTGAGTAAGCTTCTTTCCGTGAAAAATTTATTTCAAAATTTATCGCAAATTTAACGCGAACAAACCCACAGTTTGTCCACGGAACAAGCATCTGAATTTTAGTTAAAAATTATAATCGCTTGCTTAATTCATTCCAACTTTCATAAACTCCTATTCAAACATACATCGAAACATTTCCCCAGCTGTAATGAGCGTCAAGCTAAATGTGATAAAAACCATCAACTTATCTAATTTTAATTCCTCTAGTAACTCATGAAGAATAGCGTGCAGAACCATTTATTTTTATTGATTTAAGAAGGAGATTAGATGTTAATTAAAACCTCCTTAACCGCAACAAAGGCGTTCCAAACAAAGGAATGACGTGGGGACATTTAGTGTGGAGTTAAGGGAACGCACAATCTATGCACTTGGTGCATAGAAACAATAAGTTGAGAAAGAAGTTTATGAAACAAGATAAAAGTTGAACAAGAAAGTAGTAGGTGTTAAAAAATTGGACTGCAGTGAAACGAAAAAATTTGGTTCGTAACAAAACAAAAAATCTATTCCATTTGAACGAAAGGAAGGCCTACCTAATCTTTAACGTGGGACTTCACAAATTTCTCTTGGGAGCGCTAATTTCCGTAAATACAATATTTGTATCCCTCTGAGAAGTGATTTAGCAAAAAAAATACGTCAAACACATACACAAAACATATTCTGAACATAAACATATTCTGTTTTCTCATTCTGGTCTCAGCTGCCCTCCAACTTGAGATGAAGACGGCCTTAACTTTGACGAAATATTTCAAGCCGCTCCCAAAAACGCAAGCCAAATTTAGACCAAGTTCTTCAGCGAAGACAATGAACAAGTGGGGCAGTTCAAAAGAGACCTCATAACTACAGAGCGTGGATCTGCAGCGCTGAGTTCATGAGCAGCGCACCGAGCTGAGGCTGAGCTTCAACCATCGTCGGGGTCGAGATAATCTGCATTAACAAGCCGTAAGGGCTACACTTGCCGTGTATTAAGTAGAGCTCGGCGCTCAAGGAAAAAAGAATCTATCCTATATGTATGGAAATGAAGCGTAATCAAGCTCAAGCTCAGATGCTAGGCCTCGCTAGATGAGAGTCACCGAGCTATTTCATTGCTCTGAAAGAACACTAACAAGTCTCATTTGAATGGTAACGAAACTAGCAACGAATGAGCATTATATCTGCATTGAGGCACAAAGCTTCTGTATCCAGAAATATACGCTTCAATAAAGACCAGCCACGAGGCTAACTCCGACTTGTCCGACACGAACACGAGAGAGACAAACACAAGCGAAGGTTGGGCGATTGCTGAATTTGACTGCTTGTAATTCCACAGGTTGGCTATTCAACGTTGAGAACTGCCAAACTCGTAGAACTGCCAAACTGCTATTCTCGTAGAATTTGACTGCGTGTAACTTCACAGGAGTGGTGATGGCGAATCAACGTAGAGTGCTGCTGATTTAATCTCGTATTATAACATTAACCATGCTTAATTTGAGACTCATGAGCATCACTTGAGTGTTAAACTTCACATACACAGTGAAGTTCACATGAGATTGTAACGAGAGAGCACAAAGGCATCAACACAAAATGCAAGTAATGTCCCAATCAAGCAACTGCTACGCAATCCAAAACATTAGCTCATGCAGCAGCATTTACACGCTGCTCAAGGCTATTGAGAAGGTCGTTCTTATGAATAAAGCAGCACCGAGGTTATCGCTGGGCGTTCACAAAAATGGAAATTGCCTTTTTTGAACTGCTCATGAAGACAGAGACGAGTGGAAGTGCAAGGCGTTACTTGAATAATTATTCACGGCACGCAGGCAGTACTAGCGCTGCATTATGGCTGTGTGATTACCATAACACAATAACATAACAAGCGAGTTCCTGCCCCCGATATTGGCTCGGCCCTCTTTGTTTGGGGCTGTGAGCGTGGCAGCCCAGTGCCGCCGCCCACACAACCCGGGCTGTGCGCGAGGCAGCCCAGCGGCTACCCAGCACCCTTTTAAGAACGAAAGATTTATTTACACTCGGCAAATGGCAAGCCTTGGCATTTTCCCCACTCGTCTGGAGGGCAACCAATTATAAAAATTGCATCATGAAAAGCAGCTCAAAGTAGCCAAGAGTCGGACTTTGTTAACCTCAATGCAAGAGCAACAACTGTGCGAGCGTCAGCAAATCCTCGCAGCGAGCGCCGCGTGGCCGTTGGGACTACTGAGTCGGTACACTCAACGGTGGAGGAAACAAGGTAGAGTCATATCTATGGGGGAAAATACGCCTCCTCTTGTTCGGCTAGCCAATAGAATGGCTTCATTTTAAACAAACTTTATGACGTCACCATTGCGACATGTCGTTAGGCCAATAGCGGTGCCGAATTTGGGGCTAGCAGTGTTGCCAATAGCAGCAATATGAGTGCTGCCATTGGTCCGTTGCCATGACGTCAGCATTGCCACATAGTCGACGAAAAAAGGACAGGTTTGACTCTTCCGTGCTTCTTCTACCGTGGTACACTCGCACATAGGGCTGGTTTGGGAGGTTGAGTTGACTCTTTAATTCAAGCTCACAATTTTTGTACTCATATTACCGTTATTACAACCACCATCACTAAAGTGGCAGGGCATTAAGGTAGTCGCCGATTTCAGGGAAGGAACTGACGTATGGAAGTAAAATTCAATGGACACATTAGTGAACAAATTTACTGTGAAATTCAATATTTTGAGGCTATTTTTTGAAGAAGACCGAATATAGTCCTGTAGGGCGTTAGAGGGCTAACACGTTCACTGCGATGAAGTTCAATATTCAACTCCCATTTAAAGCCAAAAATTATTAGAAATTTTATTAATACCAAATATTAACCGGGTATATTAAATACCATTGATTTTAAAACATTGTTAGAATTGTTCAGAAGACCCATCGATGGGTCGTTTCGCAGTGGGGAAAAATGCACGACCCGCCGATGGGTCATATCGCATGCAACGTGCTAAAAAGTTGGGAAATCTCAAAGTTTTTACTTTCAAATGCCTTCCCTTAACTTGACGGCAGTGTACGTTAACAACAAGTTATCGAATATCAATTTCGGCAAAATGAAAATTCCCGTCTTCTCTTTGCTGAGCAAGAAGTACTAATTAAGAATAAGTAAACGAGAAATTATTGAAAAACATCTACGAGTGCAACTCAAAAACTAACAGATCTGAAAGACGATGAGCTGCCGAGGCATCTGTGAAATCAGGATATGGAAACTAGACGAACTCCAGCCATTCGCCTAGAATTTCAGAGCGAGATTTGGAGACTGATCAAAGTTAAGTGTTATCAAAGCATAAAGGCTGCGAATTAATTTCGAAGTCAATGTTGGCCGCATTAGTTATACGGAGGTTGTTCGAGAGAGAATACACGATGGCAGGGAAGGCAGTTGCAGCAGAGGGAACAAGCAGCTACTGCAGTCGCTGCGATTGTTCTCAGATTTGCATAAGAACATGCGCTGTAGAAGTAAGTTTATGTCAGAAGGGCCTGCTGCCTCCCCCCACCCTCTGCCTACACGCGTGACGGCGGCTTGTTGGCAATTTCAAGCTCAGGCTCTTGTCGCTCCCAGGAGTGAGTGTAGACGCAACTCAAAAACACAACTATGCTTTTTACACAATGTTTACATTTATGAAACTTTGTTTAGTCGAAACATTTACTTGTTTTCGGCTCTTTTCGTAGCCCTGAATAAAAAACTTTTCTACATTGCTCTCATTTTCATCATTAGCAATGTATGATTGTACTCTTATATGTAAGACATGGAAGATGTTCCGAAAATAGTTCATTACTGAACTAGATTACTCAAGAAACGTGGCTACAAAACTAAATCAAGTGAAGTACATAAAGTAAAAACGAACGAATGCATTGTTAGCAAAAATTCATCAATTGATCATTGATCGTGAACGTTGAAGTTTTGGAAAAGTGTTGAAGGCCTCGTCTCACATGACGCAAAATGTTTTGTGAGGCTATTGAAGCTACCAGACGATCGAGGGGGAGCTTCAGAAATGAGCTTACGAGAAACATTCAACGTTAACAGTAAATTTAAATTCAGTCTGAACAATACAAGAGGCGACCGCGATTGCATCATATCGTGGACTGCGCATGCATGGCCTAAAGTCTACTCTACATGAACATCAGAGTGACGCACAAAAATCTGGTCGAAAATAAAGAGTTATAACCCTACAGTTCACACACAGCGTGTACTTAAGTGTGGTAACAAACTAAACATTTCGAAACGAAGATACGTTACATAAAGACCAGTTTTGTGTCTCGGTAGAGTGCAGCAAAAAATAATAATTGCAAGAGGTACAGGGCAGTCGACCAAATGTGCTATGCGACTTATTCAACCTCTACCCGCATGCAGCAATGAGTTAGCAGAAAAAAATAAGTAATTAAACCTCATGCCTGCAATTAAAATCTGCACGCACTATGTCCTTCAAATTGATCACTGCATTTCTGGAAGAAAATTTCTTGTTTGTGAATTATTTCAGTGGTTAACATCGCAGAAGAATTATGAGCTATTTTTTATCATTTACACAGCTAAATTTAAAATCGTTTGTGGTTATTACTGTATGAGTATGAAATACCCCCAGCATGATACTTATTCGGGCAGCAATGATTACAACGAAATTCAGAAGCATGCAGCGAAAGAAGCGACACACACAGTAGGATCATCAAATCTGTCGAGCACCGCACCTTGTGTAGTATATGTTAATAGCCTAAGCAGATGTTGCGCATTTCTGATATTTATTAGATGCTATTTTGCATTCGCGTTCTGTGTTGGAGTTATTTTTACAGCCAAAAATTTTTCGAGCCGTAATGAAGTTGTGAAGGATTGAGCTCAACCTTAATCAAAATCATTCTCGCTTAATACGTGTGCAAAATTAAACAGGAAACTTCACTTCAATTAAATAGTAGAAACTTCACAAATTTCAACTACACTAATAAAGAATAATTGAATTACCAGATTAACGAAATCGTTGTCACTAACTACACCACCACCATTTCCAAGCCGAAAACAATAGAAGAGCTTCATCAAATGCAGTTTCGCAGATGTAAGCACTCTAATTCAATTCTTGCGATAACTGTAAACGTGTCAAGACGCTACAACTGCCACCCAGGAGGCCACGGCACTAAATCAGCTGGAACAATTGAAATGAATCAAAGGAAGCTTTTTGCCGAGCACGCCACCCCCATAAATACAGTTAGAGCGCCTCAACAAAGAAGGCAATAAGAAAAATAAGACTGCGCTGTGTTACCCTCACACAGCGGGCCAGTGCAGAAAACACTCCCATTTTTGTGACGTGACGTCAAGCATTACGCTGAAGCAGCGACAATGAAGGACAAGCACCAGACCCAAGCACAAAGTGGAGGTTTAAAAGTCGCCTTTCTGCAGCCCTGCTCAATGAGCGGTGCTGTGAGCTCTGCGATGAGCACAGCTCTGCGCAGTTAGCACGGGGCTCAAAAAAGCTTGAACGGGCAACAATTACAAATATTTGATTGCGCTGCGCCCTGCAAAGCGACAATAGTATTGCGAAGGGTAAATGGCTCACCCTGAGCACTGTCGGGGCAATTGAGACGGCCATGTTTTATGGCAGCTGGCAGCCGTAACGAGCGTGAGCGTAAGAATGAGAGCAATGGCATGGAGACGCACACTGAAGAGCTGGTCGTATCTATCAAGAAGGACTCAAAACTCCGGGCACCTCAAGTATTCAAAAAGAGACGGATGATACCACAGCAAAATTGTAGGACTTAAACCTCAGCGACCACGCAATTTGCGGTCTTCATTCCGGATTCTAATTCAGTAGCGCTTAACTTCAAGCATGAAACTATCAAAATCGGGCATCACGCAAGACAACTCACGAGGAGACATCAACAAAGCGTAAGAGAATAAAACAGAAAATCGGTAGACAGTAAAAGCTGTAGTGAAGCCATAACAATGTTCCCAATTATTGACCTCGTCCGTAAATTACTTTCAATTAAAAAAAGACATATTCAAGATTAAAACATGAAAAGCCATTGAGCTCGAGTGATCAAAAATCAGATTGCCCTAACAAACACGCCCACATGTTCAAAAGACGGAAGTTTAAATGTTTAGACACGTGTTCTCGTTGCTCCTTCAAGTTCTCCGTAATAATGGACTCCAATAGAATTCGTCTAGAACGAAAATCGAGAATTTATGTGCCGTGTAACTGGCTTTAAGTGAACCGAGATCCGATTTTATGCAGACTAAAGTTGAATTTTGTCGGCGTCAGCATTTTTCAGGTCGGAACGGCCTTTGATTGCCATAACGCGAAAGTTTGCCTGCGCTCTACGTTGAGCGAGAAGTCTCATCAAAAAAAAGAGGCCGTAACGCTCGCTCATAAAAGTGAAGTTTATTCCGGCGCGAGATGCTGTTTAGAAGACAGACCGATACGCCCGTTCTTCTACGGAAAAAAGAAGGGAAAATGCTCGTATGCGGACAGCGTAGACGCTACATGAGCTCAGAACGACTTCGATTATCTATTAAAGCGATGGCTCGTTTGATTTCAAACCTATCGCAGAGCAGATAAGACCACAAATGTCACGTAAACGACCTCAAACAGGACGTGGTTTAGAATCGGAAACCAACTCGGATGCGATGAAGGAAAGAAATCACTGCTGGCAGAGAGAGGCAAACATTCCAAACAAGAAGTGGCAACCAGATTTCTGGGAGTACTCAATACTCTAAAGGGAAGTAATAACTTCTGGTTCTTTGACTTTAATGCTCGATTCTTTTCTTTGTTGTTCCATGTGTAATGATTTACGATTCAGATACCCTACGTCGTGTTTAAATAAACGTTACGAAGAAGGGAGCGTTTGGCCAA
>JACJUY010000102.1:202130-224092 GCA_014220935.1 Platorchestia sp. MABIK | reverse complement strand
ATGGTGGCTGAACGATGCAATTTGAGTTTGCTGTAATATAAAATGATACCAAATCATACACACGCACGAGAGATCATTATACATGTATATGAACTCTAAAATAAAACGACTATTTCCTTCGTAAAATCGAGCTCTTGGTGAATATTTATATCATGTTTTAAATGCATTTGGCACTGCGACATATTTTACTCATATTCTTGAATACTTCCGGTTAGTTTGGGATATTTCTTGGGGACAGAAGTGTTTCATTGTTGTTTCAATCACAAACATGCTAGGAAGAACTGCCTACCTCCCGCGTCCAGTATTTGCAAACATGAGGGTCATAACGAAATTCGACCAGCTTCAATACATTCTAAATACATTCTAAAGGCAGAGTAATAAATCTAATTGCACCATCCGGCACATAAAAGAAGTTGGACGACAAAGCTTAACAGTGAAAGTACTGTCTTATCTACGCACAATCAGCAACGTTTAATATTTTTAATTAACGCTGAATTAAACCGGTTCCACGAAGATGTTTGATAAAAGTTGCGTCGTTCTAATTCGAGTGTTGAGGTTCTCCTAGGCGCAGCTGTGACAGAGTAAAGCTGTGAGGAGCAGAGGCTTCACTGCGCTGCTCATATTTCTCGAGTTCTTTGTTGGTCCAACGGCTTCTGGGGACAGGGGTAGCAGCTCTAGGAATCAAAAACTGAAGTAACAGTGAGTATTGCGAACAAAGATTAGGTAAGATAATATTGGGTAAGATAATATTAGGCAAGACAACATTAGGCAAGACAACATTAGGTAAGATAACACTAGGTAAGATAATATTATGTAAGATAATATTATGTAAGATAATATCAGGTATAATAACTAGGAGTTTGGTGGGATAGTAATAAACAAGAATTGATCAAGTTTTCACAACAATTGAGAAACCATTTCAAAAGCAGGGCTACAAATTTTCACCTTTAATCAGACTTGAAGTGTTCAATACTTAAACACCAGCGAAGCTGAGGAAGCAAGAAGCACTTGCTGGAGAGCCGCTTGGTTACGAGGCTGGCGGCGTGAAAAAGAAGCGAGAGTGCGACTGAGGCGAGATAAAGCTTGCATGTCAGCTCAGCGCTACGACGTAGGACCAAATAAACAACAATGCCGGCAAATAAAGACGCCAAAAGTGGCCTGCTGACACCCGTATACCGGCTAATCCTACACCAGGCCCTATAGCTCATTTGTGCGCACAGCTGCTCTAAAATGCGAGCCCTGATGCTGCAGCAAGGACACATACACACAGAGCTGGGCCGACATGCGGTGCTGGAGCAGCTCTACTGTCTACATGCGGTGCTGGAGCAGCTCTACTGTCTACATGCAGTCCTGGAGCAGCTCTACTGTCTACCACTGCCTTGAGTTAGATTTTTGAATTGACTCAAAGAGGATGATTTAGTTTGGATTTATTCGACTCCCAGTGTAAGCCAATAGTCTTTGAAGGAAGCGTCATTTGGTCAGGAAGTTTGCTGCATGAATAAAACTGTTAAAAAGTTTGTCTACGTGTAAATTTGTGAACCATCGCCGAAATTAACTTAAGTGCGGTGGGTTAAACTGAAGATCAATATTCAACTCAAATAAGAGTTAATTTAAGAGATAATTTTTTAAAGTAACGAACATTAAATAGATCGCGACTCCATTTAGATTTCATTAAGCATTTATCGAAATTGAGTCAGTGACTGCTGGTCGGTCAGAAGCATTATGAAAATCCTTTCAGTTACCACCGGTGGGTCACGTCGCACTTAAAGTGTTAAGACTCGATTCAGAAAAAAGTTATAGCCAAAAAGGAAATTAGGTTCCCGCAGAAGTATTATTAGAAGGACTTGGCGCTTGGTAGAGACCACGAATTGAGAAATTTTCGTGCAAATCACGCGATAAATAGAGTGAGTTGAGTGATAATGAAACCAAATGGAAGATCATAACGCAAACAAGGTCTTAATAACGCAAGTTTGGTAATAAAACTATAAATTAGGAGACATTAGCGAAAGCTTTCACTTAAAGTGTGATTAAAAGTCTTCAACATTGAAACAAATCCTAATTTAGGACTCTAGCGAAGTGAGGTTTTAGAAATGAGAAACGACTGACGATGCCATCACATAATGAATCCAAAACCCACGCGCCAACCTGACACGGCTCAACAAAAGCAAGAGGACAAGCACAACCTCAGAGATGGAGTACACGAGTGTAGATTGGAGTCGTGTGGTCACAGTCACACAATGTCTCTATGTAAATTACTGTGAAATAGTAATACTACGGAAGTTTTCGGGGCTTTATAATTTCAAAATTAACACAAGTGACATTTAATCTTTTTGGTAGGAAACCTGTCAGGTTTTCAAGATCTATAAGATTTCACCTTCAATCGATCTGCCAAGTTAGGCTGATCATCGCAGAACCAATATATTTTATATAAAGAGTTCGTGCACTACCGTACTGGGCTGTTATCTATGTATGTACACCCTGCACACAGACAGCACAAGTGTACACTCTGCACACAGACAGCACAAATGTACCCTGGTCGCTTCAGTCTTGTGAGCGAAGACAACAAAATTTTCCACCCACCCAAGTTGTGTCTCTTTGTGCTCTTCTAACTCAAGCGCTAACTTTTCTGCTGGGAATTCAGTGTGAATTGCAGCTGTGCATTTTCATGCTCACGTCGACGTCTGCATATTGGTTTTCACCGTTCGAGACATTTGGATCCTAAAATAGGATTTGGAAACTGCTAATGAATTTGGAATACAAGTTTAAAATGGAAATTTTAAATTTGAAGGACTGTCTACCAACCTAAAAAATGCGATATTACAACCCTCACACTTAACAGTTCCAAGTTCCAAGCGCATCAACGACAGATGAAATTTCGTTCAACTGCAAGAGTGCATAGTGTGATCTGCACTAAATGTCTGGACATCACTTCATTTTCACAGCTACGTTATTATCCCACTGTCGTTAGAACTCCATAAATGAACATTATTTATTTGTTGGAGACAACCAAATAAAAAAGTTAAAAACAGCAGCACAATTACAATAATACGTTCAAGTTTAATGCAGCTAAGTAAAATGACTCAAGAATGACGCTTTCTGTTCCCAGCACTCAAGTTGTTCAGACCGCAACCAGCTAGCTGGCACTGCACAATGATGTACAGGTTTCATCAAAGCCATGCGCTGACACACGGACAATACACTACATTTAGCGAGTAATGAAGTAATTCGAAGAGCAATGTTTAATTTAGGAGATAGGAGTGGCGCCGTTAATAAGGTTTCGAAAGTTTATCGCAGTCTCGCAGACAGACAATCCACCCAAAAATGGCTCAAAATTCGGCCGAAGTGTCTCTCAGGAAAGTGAGCTAAACACCACACTAAGCTCGGTAAGAAACTCGACTGGAAGCCCTAAACGAGTATCTTCTATTGAGTTAACAGCGGACACAATTAGGTTAAGCTCTGGTAACAAGGTAGTGCCAGAAGGGCTGCAAGGCTAGGCCGAGACCAGCCATTGCTTCACAGCTGCAACGCGAGGGCCTCAAAATACCACTGGGCGTATACAGTGATTCTCTGTGACCGCAGCTTCCACCCAATAACGCCAAATTTAGCATGGGCTGAGCAATGTTCAGAGCAGCAGCGCGCTTTCAACTAACCAGAACTCCCTTTCACACACACACACAGAATTCAAAACCGTCGAGAGAATACGTGATTTCGCTTTAGCTTAGCGGTGAGTACAGAGAAATGTAAAAATTTGATGCATCGATAAACATGATGAGGTAAAATATCTGAGTAAAATTAAACTGCTGCGGGACTTATTTGCTTGTTTGTGCAATTTTCAGCACCTCGTTGGTGAACTATTACGGCGCTCTTCACGCCCGTCAAGCGAGAACTTGACGAAAGGAGTTGTGTACAAGGATTCCTCATGACAGCAATTTGAGAAGCATTAACAAACCCATTCGTGCCGTGGCCCATTTAAACGGACACTCAAATATTTATCAACGCATAATCGCCACTAAACTGCCAATATTTCAACTGTATAACAGTGAGTACGAAGTTCATGTGCATTCATGCACGCGAGATGCCACCAATGCTCCATGGGACAGCTAACGATAAGTTGTCTTGCACAAAGTCACAGACATAAATGGCTATTTGAGTAAATTATAGCCATGATTCATTGATTACACATTAGTTTTAACCTCCCTTTACCAAAACAAAGATGTTCAAAGAGAGGAAGGATGAAGGCACCATTTAGTAGGGAGTTATGGGAACGTGAAATCTAAGCACAAAGGATGTTCCCGCTTAGGATCCCGTGCGCATAGAAACAGTGAGATAAGAAGGTGTGTTATGAAGCAAGATAAAAGTTGAAGAAGAAAGTCAAAGTGCTGAAAAACAGGACAGCAGTGAAAAAAATGTCCTTAACAAAAAAAAAAACCTTTTATTTTAACAAAAAGAAGGCCTCCCTAACTTTCAGCTCAGGATCTCACATTTTTCCCCTGGGAGGTAAATTATTGCAAAAAAAGAATTTTCGGCGTGTGTGTTAAAGAGAAGCAGACTACGACTGCTACTACGATGTAGAAGCGTTCCATTATTAAAACGTTAAAACTTACATCAGACCTGTAAAATGACTCGGGTGGTTGATTCGAACTGAAACTCCGGCGAATATTTCAATAAATTTTCTTGAAAGCTATTTTGGCGTAAGCCATGTTCTCCACATTTTCAACGTTTTTTTTAAATTAATAAGGGCACAAGTAATTGGCTTACGATTTGTACACGTGCGATCCAGTGATTTGCTCCACAATCAAATTTATTTGAGGGAAGTCCAAATAAATTTTGAGATTTTCTGTGTTTTAGGGTGCACGAGCAACGAAGGAAGAAATTCCAGTGATTTCATTAGTGCCTCACGCCGTCATTTAATCTCATTAAAAAGATTTTATTTCATCGGAAGAGGCTGGTGTTCGGTGGCTGAACACAAGAAGGCCCGCAATTCTACACTGCCACAAGAAATGAAACTCAATCTTAGGAAACTCGCCAGCGCTTTTGTGCTTCATTGGATTCTGGGGACACTTTTTATGAAGCGGAAAACGAAAGAAGAACATCAGAGTTAATGTCTTGATCAGGAAAGCCGCTCCCAGGCCCGTTGTCCTGCTTTAAGCGTCATTCTTCCTTCGATGCGAGTCAAAGTCAAATGTATTGCGGTGGGGGAATATTAGCGAATGATCTGTAGCAGTGAGGGAATATTAGCGAATGATCTGTAGCAGTGAGGGAATATTAGCGAATGATCTGTAGCAGTGAGGGAATATTAGCGACTGATCTGTAGCAGTGAGGGAATATTTACGACTGATCTGTAGCAGTGAGGGAATATTAGCGAATGATCTGTAGCAGTGAGGGAATATTAGCGAATGATCTGTAGCAGTGAGGGAATATTAGCGACTGATCTGTAGCAGTGAGGGAATATTAGCGAATGATCTGTAGCAGTGAGGGAATATTAGCGAATGATCTGTAGCAGTGAGGGAATATTTGCGACTGATCTGTAGCAGTGAGGGAATATTTGCGAATGATCTGTAGCAGTGAGGGAATATTAGCGACTGATCTGTAGCAGTGAGGGAATATTAGCGAATGATCTGTAGCAGTGAGGGAATATTAGCGAATGATCTGTAGCAGTGAGGGAATATTAGCGAATGATCTGTAGCAGTGAGGGAATATTTGCGACTGATCTGTAGCAGTGAGGGAATATTAGCGAATGATCTGTAGCAGTGAGGGAATATTAGCGAATGATCTGGCTTCAATATTCAGCCCCAATTCATGTGTTAGCGTGTCATATTAGGGTATCATATTTTTTTTTCTAAACCATTTTTGATATAAAAACTGTCTTGAGATATAATATATTTTGATAGAACTTCCAATTCAGATCGATTAAAGAAGGTGGTAAGTATTTAACCACTTGATCGTAACTGAAATTGTTTAATTTGCGATAAACATCGTCAGCTTAGAAGCTCATGCTTCACTGCATGAATTACCTTCAGAATCTCACGCGTCGCAAAAAGTTTCAGAAGATATGAACATAGAAGCACGACCCTCCCCATCTCAACATTTGCCTACTCAGAAATTCAGGAAATTCAAATTTTTCTCTGGTGTTCTGGTGTACCACTGCTAGTTTCTGTGAGATATTTCATCAAAATTTCCAATAACTTGGTGTACGTAACTTGTTACGTTTGTCACAACGAGAACACGTCCCAAAAGTTTTAAAAATCACAAGAATCTAACAGAGCAGGCACTCGGCCGCCGAATCAGACGGAGATCAGAGCTCGCACAGGCCAAACGAAGCCCAAATGACGGCTTCTTGTGGCCTCCCAAAGATTAAATTAGATTAGATGTTTGTTTAAGCTCTCCTAACCGCTAAAAACAAGCGTTCCGAAGAGAGGAAGGAGGAAGGCACCATTTAGTATGGAGATAAATGAACGCGGAATCTATGCAAAAGGGGCATGGAAACAGTAATTTGACAAAGAAGTTGATGAAACAAGATAAAGCTGAAGGAGAAACAGGACAGCAGTGAATGAAAAAGGGTGGTCCTAAGCACTGCAAAAAAAAACCTTTTGTTTCAACAAAAAGAAGGCCTACCATAGATACAATAGTTGTATCCCCCTCAGGGGGTCGCCTCCTAAATTGTGTACAAATCATTTGTTGAGAAACGAACAAACTCGTGCAAAACATTCGTGCATACTTCAAACCTCGCTGTACTTAGGAGTCAACATCTCCAATACTTTGACATCGTCTGCAGCTCTGGACTGCATTTCTTTTAAAAAAAAAGGAAGAATTATTTTACAACGAACTACACTGATAATTAGCAAGCATCGAATTTCAAACACCCTCTCACTACCTCTTGTCACTATGTCTTGTCAAGTTATGAATTCAAAATCATTCATCTTCCTTATTTGATGAAACAAATTATCCCAAAAGTTCTATGTAACGTATCTTTGGGAGGCTTAAGTCTGTACTCTCAATGTGTGGTACAGAGGAAGGTTCAACAGTCAAGTTTGACACAAGCTGGCAAAGTTGGGTCTTTTGCAACCATCGCAGGTATTTGTTGACTCAATTTCTGCCTCAAACCAAGAGACCGGAAAGATTTTTGTCACAGAATAACTTCACCGAAAAAGAGGATTCTCAGTGCCCTCGCCCCTACCACCTCACTACGACACAGCGTGAGCCCGACCCTGATATTCAACTTAAGCAGCACCGAGACTATTCAAAAGCACAGATTACAGCGCATGTTAAGCGAGCATCTACCCATAAAACGAATTAACATTCAACGAAAAGACTCAAATGCCATCAAACACTGATCAATATTAGCACGCACTGTTTTCAAAGACATCAATTTACAGGCGCAACTAATGTAAATAGAAGTACATAACAAAAAGCGTGGGCTGACAAGTATCACTACTCCTAGTTTGTTTTGCTCGAATGTCTTGTTTTGCGACACATAATTCCTCTATGAGAGAAAGTGCACAGTGGTAGCCAAAACTACACCATAAAAATATTACTGACTGAAAAGCAGAGATGTGATCACAAGTCAAGCGAGACTTAAATTCAAAGCACACTTATAGAAAGCTTTCTCGTAACCGGAGAGCCCTGCGTACTCAGACAACACTAAATTGAGCAATTACTTGAGGAACCATTTCCAAAATATTTAGTTGCACAATGGTTAAACTGAAGATTCAAATATTGCACGAAGAGTTAATCCAATATATTTATTTCGCGAACAAAGTCAGTATAGTTCGCAGACCATGTTCCTGTACATCAATTAGAATTCCTTATCGACTAAGTTAGTAATATTGTAAGATTTCTATTTATCATTTTTATTTCACTCGTCTCTTACAACGGGCAACACCCAACGGTCTACACTTCACAGTTACGGTTCCCCTGAGCAAGCATTAAAACATGGCGCCATCAGCAACGAGAGAACAACCGATGCGGTAACTAAAAAAATGCAATCACACAACAAAGAGATGTGCGGCGAACACGTTAAAAGTTCACGAATACAAACAAACTCGTGAAGTGAACACTATGGACTTGAACACTTTCCTTTTGAATACCCCCTAGCGTGAAGTGAACACCTCCCTATTGAACATCTCGTAGCATGAATAGAACACTTCCCTATTGAACATTTCGTAGCGTGAATAGAACACCTCGTTGCGTGAGGTGAACACCTCTTAGCGTGAAGCGAACACCTCCCAATTGAACACCCCCTAGCGTGAAGTGAACACCTCCCTATTGAACACCCGAGCGTGAAGAGAACACCTCCTTATTGAACATCTCGTAGCGTGAATTGAACACCTCGTTGCGTGAGGTGAACACCTCGTAGCGTGAAGCGAACACCTCCCAATTGAACACCCCCTAGCGTGATGTGAACACCTCCCTATTGAACACCTCCTAGCGTGAATAGAACACCTCCCTTTTGAACACCTCCTAGCGTGAACAGAACACCTCCCTATTGAACACCTCCTAGCGTGAAGTGAACACCTCCACATAGCGACACAGTCCAGGCTGCCAATGCGTCAAGAAGCGAGCACATTCTGTACAGCCCAGAACCCGAGTATCAAGAGTACTTAGAACAATGTCCAGTGATTGGTCAAATCGGGCTCGCAGTATTGGGAAGCATGCTTGAGCACGATATTCCACCTGAATTATGACCGTTCACAGTTGGTTAACACCCTCACTCTGCAGGCTCAGCCATTTGCAGGTCGATCAAATCGAACTACTGTAGTTGTAGAAGGGCTGCTGCATGCTGAATGATATCGCAAGCCTAGCTACTGCGGACATGATCTCGGTGTACGGACACAAAATAAATGATAAATAGAGTAACTTATGAAGATACCTGAGTCCAAGACACACAAGCAGAAGAGGAGAAAAAACGATTTGTGAATCTGGAAGTTACGCCCAGCAATCTAGAATTGCTGATTCTACGTTGAATGGTTAGAGACACCCTGTGAAGAAAACGAAGTCGAATGGCTTGTGTGAAAGAAAAATAAAGAAAGTAATTGCCTGCAGCAGTAATTTAAGAAGGGAGGGAGCAGCGCCACTTCCATGGTGACGATCTTCCAAAAAAATGCACAAGACATGCTGGAAGTTTCTCACATCAATGTTCGAACTTGTGCTGATTGTTTTCCTCACACAATCGGGCGCAGGCAACTGTACGTGCAGTTCTCCGGATGCGACTCTGTTTGTCGTGACAAGTTACCTACCTCATTAGAAATTATTCTCCAATAAATAAAACCAATACAGAAAAGAATTAAATCTCTTAAATTCCAAACTGACGTGAACAAGCAACAGCTAAATGTCATCAACCTAGTTCACCAATAGCCCCATCTAGCTATGTTGTTCGTCTGCTACTATTGAACCACGACAACCATGTCAGGAAATCCTCGAAATGAAGAACCAATAAGAAGACGCTAAAACTCGCATGTGTGTCAGCTGAGCTGGTCGGCAGCAACCACGCACGACCTCATACCGAGGCAAAAAACGCATAGCCCGTCATAAAATAATAAATTGCAACTGAGCTTGCCTGCCATCATCAATTTAGAGAATGTGCATCCCGACCCGCGGCCGCTGCGCCTCGCACGCTGACGGCGGCACGCCAGCGTCGCAGCGGTCAGCGTGTGTGTCACGGTAGAGGAAACGAGGTACGGTCATTTCTATGGGAGAAAATACACCTCCTCTTCTTCGGTTAGCCTTTATTTCAAACAAACTTTATGACTTCACCAAAACGCCATGTCTTTAGGCCAATAGTGGAGCCAGATTGGGGGGTAGCAGTGCTACCAGATGCAATATAAGCGCTGCTATTGGTTCGTTGTCATGACGTCAACAAAACCACACAGTCAACGAAAAATAGACTGGTTTGACCCTACCTTGTTTCCTCTGCCGTGTGTGTGTGTGCAGGGCTCATCTGAGCGGCCAGATAGCCCTTAATTCTCCAATTTGTTCCTTTACTCAAGTAAAATTTCGCCCAAAACACAAAGCATGAAATAAAAAATTTAGATGCCAAATTTTTTTAAGGAACGCCGAATTTGAAAATTTTGGTCAGTCTGCTAACCTTAAGCGATGGACAACTTGGTGTTGGCATTCCGCCGTGCCTGGTGTGTAGTGTGTGGTGTGTGGTGTGGGATGTGTGGTGTGTGGTGTGTGGTGTGTGGTGTGTGGTGTGTGGTGTGGGATGTGTGGTGTGTGGTGTGTGGTGTGTGGTGTGTGGTGTGTGGTGTGTGGTGTGTGGTGTGTGGTGTGTGCCTGGTGTGTAATGAACTTGACTTGGATTTGATGCAGTTAGTGACGCGTCTCCCATAAACTGCCTCACAGTTTAAAAGTAGCATTCCACGCATGTACAGCTGCACCGAACTTCAGATGCGTTGAGAGGAAATTTTACTCTGACGAAATCGCAACCATTATTCAGGAGCATAAATGAATCAAAATAAGCTGTTCTGCTAGGCAATAATAATAGCTTTTAGGGAATGAACTTTTCTGCCATCACATCATTTATCAAATTCTAACGACTACTGCGAAAAGAGTGATGGAAAAATGTCAGTAGTGCATGGTGATTCCAAAACACTTCCCCTACGCGGCACATTAGCTGGCACCGACCCACCAGGTGGTGCATGGAAAACTATGTGTTGTGCGCTGCCTTCATTCGCAAAAAGCATTATTATCCCAGCTGTTTTTTCATTATCGTTCGCAAGAAGGATTATTATCCCAGCTGTTTGTTCATTATCATTCGCAAGAAGGATTATTATCCCAGCTGTTTTTTCATTATCATTCGCAAGAAGGATTATTATCCCGGCTGTTTTTTCATTATCATTCGCAAGAAAGATTATTATCCCAGCTGTTTTTCATTATCATTCGCAAGAAGGATTATTATCCCAGCTGTTTTTTCATTTTCATTCGCAAGAAGGATTATTATCCCAGCTGTTTTTTCATTTTCATTCGCAAGAAGGATTATTATCCCAGCTGTTTTTTCATTATCATTCGCAAGAAGAATTATCATCCCAGCTGTTTTTTATTATCATTCGCAAGAAGGATTACTATCCCAGCTTTTTTTATCCTCCGTAAAAAGCATTATTTTTCTAGTTGCTATTTATTATCCTTCGCAAAAGGATTATTTCCGAGCTGTTTTTTCATTATCATTCGCAAGAAGGATTATTATCCCAGCTGTTTCTGTTTATATTTTTGAGATATAACCGAGATGCTTTACTGCATGGGCTAATAAAGACACGTACGAGTGTCTTCTAGCAGCTCCCTCACAAAAAAGTCAGGCCAACATTTCGGCTGTTGCTTCTGAATTGTTCCTGCAACACCCAGAGTTGCAGCGTGGACACATGTACAAGTCTACCCAGTTGTCATCACAGAAAATTTCATCCTATCAAAGCATGAACATGTATGTTAACAAGAGTTGCCGTGAAGCTAATGAGGAATTAGAAGCATGTCTAAAAAATATTATCATGTTGGTACACAATGTTGATGAAGAAATAAAAATAGAAACCACTTTTCCAAACATAAAATTTATCCCAAAATATATTTCATAAACTTTACGTGGCAGAATTTGCCGTTGATGTAAACGGGTTTCCAGGAAATAATTCAATAAATACTCAAAGAAGGGAAACTCAGCCGCAGAAGTATTCCAGAGATCTCAGCAGCGAGCTTATTCGAAAGAATTCTGGGAGCCATAAAGCAGGTGCAGCACGAAACACATTCATCAAGAAGCTGTTCATCGCGAAGAAGCATTTTCCAGGTGAACGTCAAGAGGAGCAACGTTTCAAAGGACTCCAACATTTCTCAAGAGACTGGCGAGGGGAAACATTCCCAGAGGCGCGTCTATTGCTAGCTGTGACAAGCAAGCTGAGAGCGTCGCAGCAACGGATTCCAATAGTGAGGTATTCACGGGCCTCTCTCTCACTGCAGCCGTCCGCGCACACAGCCACTGCACGCCTTACTCTGCCCTCGACTGAATTTCCCTTCCTATCGATTTTCCTAACGAGAAAAAGTAGCTCCTACAGCAATTGCAATGCAGATCTTTCTTCGGTGGATTTGATTTCGAGAAACTCGCAGATGCGACAAGAGGACATTTTCTCTCCCCCCTTTTGATAACACTTAAAGTTGTTAGTCTCCTGTTACATTTTTAGGAAAGAAAAGAAGACAGGTTTTGAAAAAATACAAGTATGTTTTTGAAATGAGCAAAAAATTGTTTGAGCTTCAATATACCTGCACATTTTAATATGATCCAGAGCACATATCGGTACAGGAGTGAATCAAAGTTATAATGTAAAGTACTTAAGATCAGCCAGCCCTGTCATAATTGTATCAGAAATTTCTCTAAAAATCAACGAACTTATCGCGATAATAATTTTTGTTTAAAATTTTTCACAAATAAAGAACGCGTTTCAACTGAAGGATAAAATTTTGTTTCAGAACACAACAACACTCTTTTCGCCTCTGCAAAAATTTAAAACAGTTCACTGTTTTTCCAAATAAAAGACCTAACGCAGACACCTGAATATTCAACAGTCAACTCCGTAATTTCAATTTTCATTCACATTTGAGCTCGCAACTCCCAGCTAGGTAAAACCTAGAGGAGAAGAACCTCCATCCATAACGCCAGGACAAAAATCTTCGCTTGCTGATTCCCGCATTCGGTCTGTCGCTCATTTCAAACACCCGTAGAATTTCTGTGGGGAATTTCTGGTAGCGTTGCGCTAAGATTTAAGAATTTCTGGTGCATTCGCAGATGCCGTGAATGGTTCATTAAGGAAGCAAGCCCTCAAAAGCAATCCATTAATGAGAGCTGTGCCAAGAACAAGGGAGTTGTGAGCGGAATACATCACTGTCAGCGCTGCTTATGTTCTGGGGCTCCCACCGCTCTTTGGTATCGGCAAAAGTGATCAATATCTTCAGACGGCAAACCTGCTGGCATTGCAAGAATGACAGCCATAACCAATGGACACAAGACGAGCTCAGGCTCACCGCTGGCAGCATGTTTTCCAGGACATTAAAGCCCTAGTGCATCAGATTGCGACCTGTTTTGAATAAATATTACGACGTTCTAAAAGTTTTATTTCATTTTGACGAACTCATAAAACGGCAAGCTCAAATCAAAGAGTAGAAACCAAACCTTGAGCTAATACTGAATTCTTATTTAACCGTATTTTACAAGCTAGCATTCAACAATAATTCAACAATAAATTACTGCTTACAGACAAAATAATTTCCTAACAACGTACACTAACATCCCATGAGGTACCATTATTCATCCATCAAGACTTTGTGATACGGGAAATCTTTAAAATTTCAACGTCATCGTTAAAGAAACTCACATTACTTGATAAATATCAGGCGCTGCAACACCTGAAGATGGAGTGGTGGTAAGAATAAAAACGAATCAGACACTACAGCCCAAGAGGAAGAGGTCGCTTGTACTGCAATCAGACTCGCGTGAAGGATACAAAAGAAGTAAATGGATGCAGAAAGCTTTTTATCAAAATCCAGAAGAGGGGA
This sequence comes from Platorchestia sp. MABIK, assembly GCA_014220935.1. Classification (NCBI taxonomy): domain Eukaryota; kingdom Metazoa; phylum Arthropoda; class Malacostraca; order Amphipoda; family Talitridae; genus Platorchestia; species Platorchestia sp. MABIK. The sequence goes on along the minus strand of JACJUY010000102.1, from coordinate 210,562 downwards.
CTTTTGTAACACACATCAATATTCGGCTGAATGGAAGCTGAACATTTCAGCGAGGATGGCTGACAAGACACACCGACAAAATAGGCTGGACCAGAACCACCTCACACATCGCCTTCTCCTCGCCAGTGAGTGATATAAATCCCATCATCCAGCAAGCAACGTTCTGTTCCTAAAGTTTCAAGAGAGGACAACCCTCTTCAACTCTCCCCTACGCAGGGAGTAGACCAAGCAACTCGAAGCCGAACTGAAACATTTCTGCGACGGGTAAAATTTCCCTGTTTTGAATGCTTTTTCCTTGCAGCCAGGGTAATAAAGTGGGGCCGAGGGCAAGCGTTCGGGCACAAATAAGGCGCATCTCTCAACTCAAGTGCGAGATGAAGAAGCACCGGCAGCCAAAATGGCGAGCGTCGCTGGCAACAAACGACCCTCCCACAACAGTTTCACTTTAGGCCAGCAAAGGACATTCCATGTCTAGATTTTGCAAGGCCGCCGCACCGTCCTCCTGGTATCGACTCAATAAATCGATAGCGTAACAAAGTTCCCCTCTAACAGCGTCCAGTTGGACTGCTCGCAAAAGCATAGGACCACTCCAACCTATTGGAAAGAATCCAAGGCGAGCGTGCGACCAACAAGCGTACTTACTTATTGATTGTCAACTCTGAGAGAAAGATCGTAGCCAACTGCACCAAACGTGCATTTGAAGGAACTCAATAGCTACAGCAGCAAGAAGAGCAGATAAATACAGGATTTAAGTTACTCAAGGACGACGACAATCCAATTCACGAGGAAAATTAGTAACCTAGATAATGCCGGAGGTACAGAAGGCTTTAAAAAGAGAAGACCCTTCTCAATACAGTATTACATTTGAAAATTCACGGGTGGAATATGTTTCAACGATCATCAGGTTCGTAAATCGTTCCTGAAATTTAGTAGACTACTATGTGAACACCTGCATAGCAGAGTAAACTTCTGTTGAAGTACAGAAGTGTACACTTGAAGTACATATGAACATTGCCAACTCATGACACTTCTTATTGAATCCTCAATTCAGTTTTTCACGTTTTATCATCCTAGTTTCTTCAGAGCAAATACTGAGCCACATTTGTTTCGTCTACCAGTGTCATGCATTTATTTACAATCACGCACAGGCCCCAAAGTAAAATTTGAGTATGAAAGAGTAAAAATCGCCGCTACTCTGCCCTACACTTTTACAGATGAAAACAAATTCCCCGTCTCGAGTATATATGCGAATACGTTCATTTTACACGTCGATGTTACTTAATAAATTACGAGTTCATCTTTCAGTGTTTTCCCTGACCTCTCTGAAGTTGCAGTTAGACCAACCATCAGTAGTTTAGATTTTTGAGAATTACTATCCAATACTAAAAGTGGGCGAAGTGCTGGAAGAGACGATATTTCCCCGAGTTGGCTTCTGGCACCAAAACTTACCAGCAGTGAGTTCAGAGCTCGAATGCCCCGAAATTTTCCCTCATTTGTTTCTACCAAGAAAACAACAAGACGTATATCTTTTGAATGTAGAGTAAGATTAATTCAATCAAATGGCACATACTTCAAGCAACACATTTCGAGAAAGCCATCGCCGTAAATCAAATCTATTTCCTGCCTAAAACAGCATGAAGGTGCAAAGGAAAGTCTCCCTGGTTCACTGGGCAGTTACCTGATAGAAACGAGTGCTAAGGTCGGCATTTTTTATCAAAGGAATACAATTTCGAAGACTCGAGTACACGACACGTGCCTCGGCTCCATGCGTCTCGCATGCCACGTATGAACCTCCAGTAAATTATCGGCCTCGGCGCATTTAGGTAAGGTGCGGCAACTCGCGGCCCGGAAAATCATTAACTCACTCCTCTATAAATATCGAGGTTAAACATAGACCCGCCGGAAGGAAAATGACTCCAAATTACTGAAATTGCTTAGGGTTAAGAGAAGATAGGGAGACAGAGCCCGTAAAGGATATACTGAAGAGGTGCCGCCGCAGATCCTGCTGAGCTTTGGAGCTCTCCCTCAGGTTCAGACGATTGTGTTCTGTGGAAGGTGACCGGTGCACCTCACACGGCCCTTGCGTCCGCCCGCCGCTGCTGGCGCCCAAAATCTATAAAAGTGATCACAATATCCGTGACAATTGGCGCCATTCTTCCTCCTCAGTCACAATTTCCTTTACAATTAGCGCATTACAATTAGCGCCATTCTTCCTCCTTCGCGTGTGGTGAGCCATCCTAAGTTTTGAATAGGTTTAACTGGTCTTATTTATATTCTTTTCAAATTTAAACGCGCATGTATTACACTTCTATCATCCCACAATGCGTGATTTTAAAATTTCGCCTTCGAAGATTTCAAAATTTCGCCTTCAATGCAACATAGTAAATTAGTAAATTGAAATAGTTGACTCAAGTTTGTGAATTTGATTTCATTGGACTTAGAATTTTACACTTCTCCGAGGCAACTTGGGTTAGATTAGAATAAATTAGATAAGTTGGTTCAAGCCTCCCTAACCACAACAAAGGTGTTCCAAAGAGATGAAGAAGGAAGGCACTACTTAGTGTGCAGTTCAGGGAGCGGAGAATCTATGCACAAGGTATGTTCCCATCCAAGATACCCTAATTACCCTATACATATAAACAGTAGGAAATAAGTTTATGTAACAAGATGACAGTTGAAAGAGAAAACGATGGGTGCTGAAAAACAGGACAGCAGTCAACCGGAAAAAGATGGTCCGTAAGAAAATAAAAAACCCATTCTATTTCAACAAAAAGAAGGCCAACCTAAATTTTTCGTTCGTTACATCACATTTTCCCCTTAGGAGCGCTAATTCCTATGGGTTCAATAGTTGTATATCCATGAGGGGCAAATTGCACAAACAGAACACCAAATGCACTCATGAATGTAAGGAAATTAGGATTTCGATTTTTCGACGCAGGTATCCATTTTATTTGTGTTCGTCTTTTGTCTACTTCAAATTCAATTGTTTCACGCATCTCATTGCTGATGGTGGAGTTTTAATTTCTGAAATGTTTTAATTTTAAAATGCATTTGTGCATTGTTTCTTTTATGAAATCAATTACGATACTAATGAAAATCTTGACATGATGCTGTGAAGCTTGTTATTTTTCAAGTTTGGGTCTAAGCCAGGCGAGTCTTTCGGTGTTTCCGTCACATGTAAAATCGCGGTCTGTATGTCACCATAATCCACGTAGGCTGTGCGTGAAAGAGCGGTGTGTACCACCCTCCTTTGGACTACTCAAATACAACATTCTTCTGATAGATAAATTGTAATTCTGACACGCAATGAACCGCATTGCAACTGGTAGCCCTTCGATAGAACACATTGCCTGGTAGGTTTTCGATGCAATATATTGCAATTGTTAGGACTTCGACGGAACATATTACAACTGGTAGGCCTTCGACAGAACATATTACAACTGGTAGGCCTTCGACAGAACATATTTCAACTGGTAGGCCTACGACAGAACATATTACAACTGGTAGACCTTCGACAGAACAAATTACAACTGGAAGGCCTTCGATAAAACATATAACAACTGGTAGGCCTTCGATGGAATGCGCTATCGCATCTTCTCCAAGATGACAAAATCTTGTTTTGAGGCAAAACAAGACCACGGAGGTGAGTAACAAATTGTGACAATCATGTACAGACCGTTCATGCAAGTGGAACACTCGAACATCGCTACGCGCGAAGGCTATGGAATCCAACTAAAAAGAGTGATGTAATAATGACCCTGAATAGGTTGATCAGATCATCCATTCAACTTTTTGTATTAGTTGGCAGTAGCTTTGACCATCGACATTTATTGTAGAGAGAAAGCCCCTCATTTTTGAATACCCTAAAAAATCGAACGCTAATGAGAATATATTTTGCCTCACTATTATATCTATAATTTTCCAATGTCATTTACGGAGAGCCTGAATTCATCTCCTACACACGTCAGAAAAGAGAACAGAAAATATCAGCAATGGAGCACGCCCAAACGAAGCTTAGATCAATAGCGAGGGCAAAATTAGGAGGTCAGAAGAAAGCATCAATAAGTGTACGCTCGTAATCCAATTGGTGCAACATTTTTACAGCCATGGCCTGGGCTCGGGGCCCTCCGGTAGAGATGCACGTTTTCTCCTTTATTTGGTTAGGATGCTGATTGAGCCTCTAATTTCATTGGTGACCACAGCAAAAAGCCGCGCACGCCCAGGGTCTGGACAAATCTGCGCCCTCAAAAATGTGATTGTCCGGCGGTGGTCCAGCGGCCAATCTGCGCCGTCACGATTGCTCGCGAAGTTAGCAAGCACAAAGACAAAGGATTTCGATCATTTTTAGTCGATGTCGCTACGCAGCGAAATTTGTTCATTTAAAGGCTAAAAGCATCGAGAAATTACTATGTACGGCGATGAAAGACATCGATCTTTCTTTTTCATAGGAGGGCCTATGACTTTACTTACATCAAAGATAAATATAGAAACTACTTGTGGAACAACAATGCAGTTTACAAACACAATGAGGGAGTAGAATAATTTCAACAATTAAAACAATTAATTACAAAGTAGATATGTTAGTTCACCGGCATTTTAGTTCACCGGCATTTTCTGTTGCCAATGTTAAGCGGCTTCAGTCAAGTTTTGTGTATAAAACGCAATGAACAAAATTTCTGCACCATCTTAACGCCTGCCCTCGGCGGTGACAATCCACTATTCATGCAAACCTGCCGGTCTTGATGCGCTGATCTGCCAGTTATGTTCTCTCCATAAATTTTGCATGAGCTTCAAATTCAGTAGTTAGCAACAGGTCACAGTAGAACTTAAAATTTTATCATTGAACCAACAATTCACTGGCTACCATAAAGGTTCGTTCAGGTGTACTGTCCTATTAAAACAACTATCTATTCTTGAAAACATCAGTATTCCGGCTAATTTGTTCAAGTTTCTTTCTAATCATAAAATATTGGTGAACTTATTCATATTCTTTTTTCTTTCGATTACTTCTGAGATTACAGTTCTACTGAATCCAATGCACGCCTACATCCTTTGCTTTTACCACTGTGCTTTGCAGTGCAAGCGGCATTTTTCTGTTCAGAGGCAATTTCGTTTTCACTCATTACAAAATCCCGTCTCATTGAAGTAAGGCAGCTCACTAAATCGTGCCGTGTTGGGGAACGTTAAAGCGAAGTAGGAAGGCAAGCCCGCCCCGCCAATATTTGTTCTTCCAATTTTGCTGAGGAGGAACGCGAGTAACATATACAGGGTGCCTGTTGTGTAATTCGATGCACGTGTTTTACCCATTTACAGAAAAACGCAAAATGAAACGATTTTCATGAGTGACAAAAACCTCAAAACTCCAGATAATAGTTTTATTTTGCGTTTTCTGTGTATGGGTAAAATGTGTGCATCGAATTACACCACACCCTCTATATATATGTGTAAAAATGGGCGTAAGACTTATACGCTAAAGAAAAGTTGAGATTATAGTCATAAGGTTGAAAATGCACCCACTTCACAAGACCACTGTATAAAAATAGAAGCATTTAACCACGAGATCCGCTACTGAGGACTCCTCAATTCTCTTCTAAATGAATATTCACAATGAATATTCTGCACGAACGGTGGATCAGCCTGTAGAGCAAGCCATAATGAAGAGATAGATCTTCATGAGTGTTCTGCCAGCCCAGGAACTGGGTTAAGAAATTGAAAATTCCCTTTGTTACGCGTGACGTGATGCAACCAGTAGGCTTTAACGAAATGAAATATACTGTGACTGAATGGTTACGCTTGGTTATCAATTTCAATCAAAATTTCGTGATGAAACCTGTGGTGTTGAGGGTCAAAAATACTGGAACAGAATCAAGTCAACTAAATACAGGGGCGTATCCTCAACGAGTAGTGAAGGAAGTTGAAATAAAAGGCTATCACAGACCGCACGAGCTGCTTGTCTCACCCGACGCTGTCTCCATCTCACAGGCACAACAGGTCATACAATGAGCTTCTGGATCGCAATGCTTTTCTAGTGACGTTCAAATTGAATTCGTGCGATTCGTCCAAACTGACAAGTTGTGTTAATAGACAAACACCTCGCAACAAAATAGCCAAAAGGAGGGCAGCAGCTCAATATTTGCTGCGCTTTTTTTCTGAGCGCAATGACCCTTCCAGCGCAACATTGTGAGCAAATGTTTTCAAATTAGTGTTGACAATGTGAAGTGGCAAACGCAGGCCAAATAATGTGCTCACTGGTGTAGATGCAGCGATAGTCACGGACGAGCCACAACTGAATTGATTTCATGCCTTTGAATATTTATGGACAGAAGCATAAAAGAGAGTAAACAACGAGACGCGAATCCAATTTTGCACTGATGCACAACATCGACGGTGCCGATGCAAATCACCGCGGAATGAAGCGTTGCGCAGTCTCTTTACAACTGCGTCCTTATGAAGCCGCTCAAAAGTCAACGAAAGCACAGTGACCTCTGCCATCGCTGTTTTACTTTGCGTTATTTGACGTACAATTGGTGCTGACGAGAGTAAGATGAGACAGTGCTGTTAGGTTTGATGGACCATGCGCGGTTTGGCAACAAGGTAACGCTTATGTTGCAGTGAGCCGTACACGAGCTTGTGCCAGAGATATATCGGTAAATGGGGATGGATCCGAAATTCAATGCAAATCAAACCCGCTCAGTCAATTTCGCGGGCTGACCAGAGTGAACTGTTGAGGAAAAGAACTTTAGAGAAAAAGATGCTGCAACCGCCCACCGAGTCTAAAGTAACTCCGTACGTCGCATTCGTTGAAATGAGAGTCATCAAGTGTCTTCCGTTTCCGTTGAAATTATTGTAACTGCAGAAACTTCGAGTGACAACCTAGCATTAATAAGCCTAAGAAGTAGTTCACTTACTGTAGTAAAGGAGATCTTTACTTGATCTTTGATGTACAAAGAATTCTTCGCCCATAATCTGCCAAGTGATTTAAGGAAGTTATTAATGTACCCTCTACATCACCGCTAGATTTGATTAGATGTTAATATGAGTTTCCCTAACCGCAACAAAGGCGTTCCCCAGAGAGGAGGGAGGATAGCACTATTTAGTACGGAGTTAAAGGGAACACGAAATCTAGGCACAAGTTACACTGAAATCGTACGTTGAGAAAGAAGTTTATGAAACAAGATAAAAGTTGAGGACAAAAGTGCTTGATGTTGAAAACAGGACAGCAGCGAACCTTGAAACGATGGTCCGTAACTAAATAATTAGTCTATTCTATTTCAACAGAAGGAAGGTCTACCTAACTTTTAGCTCAGGACCTCACATATTCCCTATAGGAGCGCCAATTCCCATTAGTACAAATTATTTTTGCATCCTCCTTAAGGGCAATTCTCAGAGATGCGTTAGTTGTATCTCTCTGTGAAGGATCTTCATGTAACAACTCAGCCAATTTCACCCAGTTAAATGCCCAGTTCAGACGAAGATAATGAGCTTATGCCTAATACTTAAAACCACCGACTCCTTTATCTATGTTGTCTTCGCTCATTCCATCCGTCCTTTGACACGTTCTCTGCGTATTGCGCCATTACCAACTAGGTAAGTTGCTCATTCACGTACTGGTGTAAATGAATGACATTTTATCTGTTTCATGTCCATTTTCAAAATAACTGTTAACATTCGAGGTGAAATGTTATCGTGCAATTGCATTTCTCATGCTTTTAACAATGGTAAAAATGTATCCGAGCAGTACAGTCAATTTCCCTAGTCTGCGACTTACAACCTAGCCAAACCAACCGCTAACAACCACGGAAATGCGATGAACGTGTTGAGCTGCAGGTACCAACAGAACTCAATGACCTGGTGGTGGTAGGGAGCCCCAGACTAGGTAGGATGTGACCAGGAGAGGGACGCATGAGACGCTGCAGCAGCGCGCATGTGTGACAGACCAACACACCGCCTACTGAACGCCATGTGAGCCTTCGCACATAAAACTGCGACAACGCTCACATGATGTTCACATGCTCTTGTGGAGATGATAAATCCAGCTGTGGTGTCAGATGTATCTTCTATTATGGAACCCACTTCAATGGTGAAGGGCACATGATCAAAGCTGGACGTTCCATAACACGAAGGTAACACAACGATTCACCAGCGCTGAAGACCGCCACCCAACGTAAGACCTAATATTCAACAACTTTTATAGCTCACTTTGCTGATCCACCATGAGAAAAAATGAGTAAGTGAAAAAAGGACCTGAGAAAGGGAAAAAAGGACCTGAGAAAGGGAAAAAGGGACCTGAGAAAGTGAAAAAGAGACATCAGAAAGTGAAAAAGAGACCTGAGAAAGTGAAAAAGGAACCTGAGAAAGTGAAAAGGGACCTGATAAAGTGAAAAAGGGATCTGAGAAAGTGAAAAAGGGACCTGAAAAAGTGAAAAGGGACA
>JACJUY010000102.1:174149-202095 GCA_014220935.1 Platorchestia sp. MABIK | reverse complement strand
ATGAGAAAGTGAAAAAGGGACCTGAGAAAGTGAAAAAGAGGCCTGAGAAAGTGAAAAAAAGACCTGAGAAAATGAAAAAAAGACCTGAGAAAGTAAGGGACCCGAGAAAGTGAAAAACTGGAAGTCTGTGATCAAGAGCCAGGGGCAGGGCGGTGGAGGGGCGCCTGTCCACGTTGCGTGTCGGCTCAAGCCAGGATCGCGGTTGACTGCTGTGCGGATTAGCGGGGGCAGTTCGCCAGCTCCGCCACCGCCCTCTCTGGTGCGGGGCCACTTGTGCCCCCGACTCTCCGCTTTGCGCTGTCGTGAAGGTACAGCACGCACACAAAGTTCTGCCTTATACATTCGTGGTTACACCGCCGACTGTTTTTCCCTCGCAATAATCCTTGGTTACTCCGCGGACTGTTTTTTTTCTCGCAATAATCCTAAGAATTTGCGCGAAAAAAGCGCAAACTTGAAGATTTCGGTTAAATACACCAGGCATCGAATGTTCTGCCATGTACATTCGTGGTTACACTACGGGCTGTTTTTTCTTGCAACAATCCTTAGAATTTTCCCGGAAAAAGCACAAATATTACGTTTAAATATGTAGGACGTAGAGTAGTCTAGTTGAAAGAAAAACTTTCGCTGCCGGTTGTACGAAACGACGAAAATCACATGAAAATCCGGTCTATGTTCTCAGACATGTGTCTCTCGAGGTGCTGAGCTCACACCAGGGCAGCGACTGGGAACATTTTTGCGGGAAATGTTCACTCGGAGAGATGGACGCGCACATCCTGACGTTCACAGCAACTTCGTCTCGAGCGCTCAATCATACACTAGTCAAAGAAAATGTGTACAAAATAACTTTCACTATTACTTCGCACTCAATCACTGGCAGAGATATTCATTGAACGAATGGAAGAAGTTCTTTAGAAAGCTTAACAACTTTTAAAACCTGAAAGCTTAATCCTTCTACAATGAGCATCTTGTCTTTTTGCCGGAGTCTCAGTTCAGGTATTTTTTGGAGCAGTAAAAATAGAAACTCTCATCAGGAAGCCATTACAGCAATCCCACACGGCGGTAGTCGGAGAGTCAATACCGCTTCGGTTGTCATTAATGCGCCGAGAAAGCGTGCAGGCTCAGATGGAAATGAACATCCAGAGAGCCTCGCATGAGTCACTAGCTGCAGCAGTGTTATTCACTCATTTTTGCAAGAAAGCCACTTCGGTTAAACGCGTTGATTGGGAGATCTGCAGCTACTGCAAGTTAGCGTACATTACAGAAATTATATATTAATTAAACTATTTATTTTTCGAGAGACTTGAATTGAGTCATCGCGAGCCGCGCAATGAATACCACTGCGCTACAGGAATACTTGAGTGCGAGGGGCTAAAACTCTATGAAGACATCGCAACGAATATAAATCCAAAACACAAGTCTCCAGCAATAAATATGACAGAGAAGAGTAGATTCAATATTTAATTTTGTTCATCATCGCTAAACTGATGCACTGATCCAGGCACACTCTGCGAATGCCGGAGTGCACGTGTCGAGTGTTCACTATATGATCACCATAGTGCACAGGACGTTCAGTTAGGCGTCTGGAATACCACAGAATGTTTGCTACACGCATGCACAGCATAATACTACCACATTCAAGTGCACACATCACTGCCATTTCACATACTCAGTCATACACTCACTCATACACTAATTCATACACTCTTTCACTCATACACTCACTCATACACTCTTTCACTCATACTCTCTCACTCATTCACTCTTTCACTCATACACTCTCTCATACACTCTCACTCATACACTCTCTCATACTCTCACTCACTCACTCACCCACTCATACACTCACTCACCAGCCGGAGCCGACTGCCGCTTACCTGCAAAAGAAAGGCCAATATTAGCCAGGGCAGTCAATCACCTGTAATGCAATTATCACAGCTGATTGGCCTCAATTTCAATCAAGCCCCACGAGAAAATCTGCGGAGAGAAGTTCCCGTCAACGTAAATGTGCTCCTCCCTAATCAATGCAGACAAGCTTCATTTGAATGATGCCTGAGAAGAGGGGAGCGTCCCATCGATTGTTCGCTAAAATTATAATGGCTGCCTAGAGCAGTAAAGTGCTGCGAACCGAGTGCGCTGGTCAAGTACGACGTAACTCGATTAGATGATTACTGCGCTCATCCAAGCATGATGGGTGTGTGTGCTGACATAAAACAGGCTCAGTTAAAGAGGGTATTCGTAAACTGTATTCTTATTCGGCTGAGTCAAGTAAAGAAAATAAAGTTGCGCTGTGTTGCACAAATCGGCCATTCAAACGGTCAGGTGCTCGGTCTTACCATTTGAAACAATTAGAATATTTGCCCTCAAGTGATCTCAGGACTTGAGAATTTTCTCCGTAAGCTTGCATTTCACGGCTGAAAAAATTTTGAATACTGATACAACTTGCATTAATTTGTGCATCCCCAGGCCGTAATGATGCAGTGTGTCTTGTCGGATAATTTACCTATTTCTTACTCTACTTGAAATCTACATCTTATCTTCCCGGTCCTTATGCGTTAACTGCCACGCTGATCATAACCTTGCATGGCGTCACATTCCTGAGTCAAAGTGTCTAACTTACTGAAACCTAGAAATGCTTTCAAAAATCCTTACAGTACCATGGGCTCTTCAACAGTGGGTGAAAATTTTCGCTGAAAGTAAGAGGAGAGATTTCATTCGAAACCAATAATTGCTATTGCTAATTACCCTCTTCGTTTAATGAACTTATTCGAGCAGTAACTCACCTTTTCACTCACTTTACGAGCTGAAGTGCGTTCTCAACCCATTAAATTTTCCACATTTCAAGAGTCAAGCAACGCACAAAATGCACTCTGTAACGGGTTAGGAGAAGGTCAGTCGGAGGTAATCCATTCTCACTTGAATCATTTTTGCTGGATGGCCACAGAAACACGTGATCTGGCATTGTTACGGGGGACAGACTTGCCTTTTATCTTTTCTAATGCTGGACTCTTCTGCTAGGCGACAGAGCGCAGGTCGTCACCTTGGGAACTGATTCGGAAATTTTCGTTCGATTTGATGGCACTCGCGCGAAAAAAGTTGACCCGTCAAACACACTTTTTTTAAGGATGAATGCATTCGATGAGAGTCGTCGGAAGTGTTCGACCCAAAAGTTACGTTTTTCTAATTGTCTCATGATATTTTTGCCCAACACAGCATATTATTTTAAGGCAGGTAGAGTTGCATTTATCCTGTTTCTCCTATACCGAAATTATTACATCGTTCTAGGACACTCATGTGTGCGCTGAGTTCACTTCTGTGAGCATTTGTGTAAAAATACTCGATGCAAAGAATTTCTCAACTGCGACGTAACGTGAAAAAAAGCTCATAGTTAAAACCATTTTAGACAAGTTTGCAGCATTTCGGAGAACTGACCGTGTTTTCAAGTAAGAAATTTGCACGCTCGTTTTAGCGAACCCAACAAATCCGCGTCCACCATTTGAAAACGGATACGAACGAAGGGCAATTTTTGCTCTTCATTATTCTAGACCTGGTTTTGAAGTTGGTGAGAGCCAGGCTTAATTTGATGATGTGGCAACCAGACGTTAGTGGCAATGTAGCAATTGTGGTAACTATACGTTAGTGTGAGATATATAGTTCAAAGACGCCCACTCACTCCCAGAATGGCCGCATGAGTTGATCAGAAGCTTCAAGAGTAACCTTTTGAGTTCTCGGTAGTGTAGGTAAAGCCTGCATTCACTGGCCTGCATTTTGGATTCACTGCAGCACACCTATCAGAATTTTAGGAGATTTTTCCTTTTGAGGAAAGGAAGGCTCTTGATCGTTTCACCTTTATATACATGAAGTATATCACAATTGGAACGTTTACTAGGATGAACAGTTAATATTTTGTCTAAAAACAGAGACATAAATATTTACATATAAAATATTTATATACGCAAGTGCAAAAAGTTTTTCAAACGTTCACGTTATCTTTACAACAGTTTCAATGAAGACCGTTTTATCATATCCTATGAATGTCACAATTTCCTGACCTCACTTACCGTTTCCCTTTCATCAAAAAGATCCTGAGCAACAACGCACATGTAAGAGAAGGAGATTACGTAGGTAACTGTGTACAAAATTATATTTCCGTCCTCAAAGCGCTGAGCCTAAATGGCAGGCGTCACTCTGTGGAATGAATCTATCAAGTAAAAATTCAAAACTAAGGCGAAAAAGTAAACTAGCCAAAGAAACACAAGATCAACTCACCTTACGACTTAAAACATGCTATCAAACAAGACGCAGTTTCGCCTCCCACAACACCGTAGCTAACTCTGTCTTGAGTATCATCAAGAAGTACTTCACCACCGAACAACAAAATTTCCTTTTGTGCGCGAAGCAAAGTTTAGCCGAGAGGAGTTGCACAGAACTGCTCAGTACCCGCGAGAGGAGATCGGATGTTTTAGATTTCCCAGTAGAACATTGAAGCTTCAAGATGAAGTATACAGGTGAGCTGTGTGACCTGTATCTCTGCTGTATGCAGAGATGCGCACAGGTGAGCTTTAAATCGACCCTAGCCAATTTTGAACATCATAAGAAAATATTGATAACCAAAGGAAAATTGCGATTGCTCAGATAACAATCGATTAGTAAATATAAACATAGTATCAATTTTAACGCCCCAAATAATGACGTCACCACTATATGTTCGATGGTACGATGTCAGCGACCTTTGCGCTGCCCGTCAAGAATCCAATCAATTACTCAACTACTGAACACGCGTCAGGCCCGTAGGCCGTGTAGCACGGGCCTTAAAGAACTACCGTTCATCAATGCTCACCCCAGCTACCTACTTACCACAGAAGTATCAACGCTTTTTGCAGGAGTCTGTTGTTTTTTAATCGCGTCTCACTCGCAAATCTCGCGTCTCCAAGCCGGTGGATAGCCATCAATCACTTTATTTTAATGTGAGCTATGAACCGAAGACGTTCATAACAATTGGAGTACACTGGTGGTAGAGTGATAAATTTTATTCTACGTTAGTACGGTCTATAAAAACATGATCGCAATCGAAATTCTCTTTTCAATTTCTAATTTAGTACACACTAGTGATCTAAATCAAATGTGCTATTTGTTAGCAACAAAAAAGGCAGTTGTACGAAATGTTCTCATGAAATTTTAGCGCTTTGATAGTAAAGTTCTCTTTGTTAATGAAACTCAAAGCACCATTGGTGTTTTAGTATTATAAAAGTAACTACACAAGATATATTCAATTTATTTACGTAACCATTAATACCTGAACCCGCCCTGTAACGGCCCTTATCAGGAAGATGCAGTTATTTACAACTTCATCACTTAACGAGCTGACACATGGGGCAAAATTTGCAAGACTCGGCTCACACCCCTCGCTGCGGCGACAGTCGGCTATGGCATCGCGATGAGGAGAAAAAGCGAAGAGAAAATAATATGGAATAGTAAACTAAAGCAGTCGTACAAGAGGCCGGTTGCATAGTGCACCAACCCCCCTCACGGGTGAAAAAAGTACAGAAAAGAAAGACTGGTACACTCAACTACTCTCATATATTTAAGCTACAGCCCACGCTCACAACAAGTGTTGCTGATTTCGAAGGGTTAGCCCGTGGCGCCGATTGAGGACTGAGGAGCGCCGATTTTAGAGGACTAACTATAGCAAACTTAACACAAGATTTTAATTCGTATTATAGTTTTACCTTAAAAGTTTTGATAACTATTAATTTGAATTACTGTTGTTCAACACTCAAAATTTGTGTACGAAATTTCGCTACGAAATTTTTACTGACGCGCTGTGGGGAATGGGTGCACCCAAGTATGGGTATCTCGGGACTGCAAAATTTAATACATCTAATATTCAGTGTGTCCATTTACATCCTAGAAGTTAGGCTCAAGGGTTCAGATATTTAACTCGAATACCATAAAGTTCGATCCAGAGATACGAAAAGAAACACTACGTCAACGGGTTGAACAGGCTGCGAAAAGAAGTAGGCACCCACAAAGTCGAGTCATGATCTTGTGTGATAATATATTTCACCAAACCCAGGCATCAGCGGGGGATATTTTTAAATCTTCCCTGCTATCCATGATTAAAATGAAAGTCCATCAGAGGGAAGCCATGATTCGCGATGGATTGAGCTGAACAGAACTATTAAGCGCAAAACACGCATTGCAGGACGCATTTCAAAGGGGAATGTGGGCATCCAGAGGCTGAACGATGCGGCCTCAAAATAGCCAGCCGAAGGCTATCGGAGGTCGCCTCTCGTGCGACACCAAAGGAAAAGCTATTACCAGAAAACATCCCTAGGCCTGTCTGGCACTGACCACCACGCCACCACCACCGCTTCACTTCGGTGGGCCAGGACCCGATCAGGGGAGCTGCTGGTCAGCAAATGATGCGGGAATGATCTCAAAATAGTCGAGCCCTAGACCAGGGGTGACCATACCAGGTTCTGCTGCGCTCATGCAAAAACTCTGATTCAGTTCAAGCACGATGGTTGAAAAGATCTTCAAATACAAACGCTCCAATCGATCCCAGTTTGGAGATTCGGTGCTGCACAGGACAGAATATAACTGATCAACCGAGTGTGAGTGGAACATTGGCAATAGACAGTCAAATGCGAAGCAGCGTCTCTTTGTCCAAGTAGCAACTTGACTATCACTCTGCGACCAACCCTCCGAACTAAATAGGCCATCACTCATACGAATTCCGTCATCACTCTTCACCAACTCTGCATTGCTTTTGTAACCTCAGCCAAAAGCTGTGTGATGAAAGTTCGCTACTTCGAAACCAGCGTATACTACTGGAACTGATAATTAAAGTGATTCTTGAGATGTTCGCGAGGAAACTCATACATGGATGATGAGCAGCCGGTGAGGTGGGTGCCATCGCACAAGCGAGCCCCAACATCGGTGCAGCCCAAAAGTACATACTACGCAACACTGAAGCAATGTACCATAAAGCTCAATCCTTGATAAGAATGAACTAACAGAAGACTAACAACGGATGATGTAGCTCTTAATGACTGTGAAGTGGTCGGAAGGATTATTTTAGCAAATGCTCAGCGCCAGGTGAGAGCTCAACAACAAGGACAAAGGACAGATGCCAGATTCGTCGGACTCGCGAGTGTACAGATATTGATTCGCGGAAACGAGCAGTGATGTAATAAAGAGCACCATTAGAATGGAATCATGCAACAACGATCACTTATGGACAGTAATCATACATCAGAGACCAGGACTAAGGGAGTACAGTTCAACAAACAGTGTGCAAAATAGCCTCAACAATGCAACAGAGACCTACACTATAAGAAGACCAGTCTGACAGCGGTGCAACAGAGACCAACAAACGCAATAAAGACAAACACTCGAATGAAGTTCTGCGGTAGAGACTAGCAAAAAGGCGAGAATTGTGCTCTAAAAGCTATTTGTCTATAAAAATGTTTCTATAAAAACCAACAGTGACGCCACAAAAATCAACCATGATGAAACAAAGACCAACAATGACACTACGACGACACGTATTGAATGGGAATGATGCATCCGAAACTAGTACCGAACATGAAGGATGCAACAAAGACCATCACTAAACATGAATGATGCACCCAAGACAAGTACAGAACACGCAAAAAACACTTCTGGACGAGACTGATGCCACAAGACCACTCCTCCACAGGAACGATGTCACAAAGACCCGCAGCGCAGTCCCCGAAGTCGCAACAAAGAAGCGCAGTCCCCGAAGGCCTAACAGAGGCCGGGCGCCCCGAGACCGCGAGGAGCGTCCCAACTGTCCCAGACGCCTCAAATGAAGCGCAGGGGCGGTCCTCACGCCACAATTGGCTTGGCTTATGGAGAGGGCGAAATTTTTTATGATCCAGGAGTGTTTTTATGAGCGTTTTACTTTTTATGGTCATCTCGACTGGCTGCTGAACACGACTGCTCTTCCTTTGATGACCCCTCAGCCTACTGATAAAATGCCTCAAGAACCCGACAAAACTCGGGCTAAAATATTCCTTTTATGCCCAAACACATGCGATTGAGTGCGAGGGTAGAGAATCAATAAAGTAATAAGATTTCTAGAAAAGGCACCTCTGGAGCGTTATGAACATGGACTTAGCAGACAAAATAAGGAAATAGATGTAACTCTTAAGACAAAACCATTTTAGATTTCAGTCCCCCAGGAAGCATAACTACCGACGGTAAAGAAGGCTGGGTGCCAGCGCTGTTAATGGTCTCGTAAATGAATGCTTTGCCTCATCGCTGACCGTCTTCTGATACGAAAAGGTTGGTGGCCAGGTTCGTTATTAGAAGACTGTTGTCATTCTTTCTATTAAAAAATAACATTATTTTAAAGGGCAGGGCATTTATTATCTTTGCTAGTACATGCATGCAGATGAGATCTGAAATCGTATTCATAGACTGCAACCGCCCAGCTCGTCGCTGACTCGCCTATGCAGTGTTTGGGTGAATTTTCTTCTCACGCTACTTATTCTCCTGGGAAAATGCCAACGCACACACTAGGCTTGACTAGATTTGATAAGTCAGCTTGAGCTTCCCTAACCACAAAAAATAGTTGTCCCTAAGAGAAGAAGGTACAGTTTGATATGGAGTTAGGGGAACAGGGAATCTACGCCCAGTAAGAAAAGGAAAGAGTTCATAAAACAATGTGAAATTGAAGAATAAAGATAGAGGTTCTGGCGAATTGATAGCAGTAAACCAAAAAAAGGAAGCTCAGTAACGAAAAAAGTTTTTTTTAACAACAAAAAGGCGCACCTAGCTTTTCGCTAAATAGGCTTGAGCATGGGTTTATTATCTAACAGTATTTCTAACAACACAAAACATTGCACTCCTTTGAAATGCACACAAGCCGTTTTGCTAAGAATTCAATTCACTCGAAAATGTTCTCAAGATTACAATTAATTTCCCGCTGCGAAAAACTTAGGACAAGAACATTCCCTCACGTATTATCGCTATAACAAAATTTCAAAAGATTAAAACATTATTGTTCATTCACATGAGAATAACAACGAAAAGTAAAGAAAATAGCCAAGCACATCCTTTTTAGACTAAGCTCAACGTTGACTCGGAGTGTGCATCGTTAATTGGGCCAAAAGTGAATCGAAATACCTTTGGAGCGTCGCATAGCCGGTAAAATCAACCCGAGGATTAAAATATACAATTTTGAAGAGGCCATTTCAAAACAAGGTTTCCTCATAAATGTAATTCACAGCACCCTGCTTATCGATGAGATGAGCGTGAGACGAATTCTTCAATACAGACCACCGATTTGCGGGCACAGGTTATGAAAAATTGACTTCGACGCTGGGGTTGCTTCGTAGTGACCGTTTAGCTCGGCACCAGATGCGATGTCATCTTCTGTGCCCTGAGACAGACATTTCGCTCGCAAATCTCTCGTGGAAGCAGAGTGTGGATAGTAATAATAATATTAAAGAAATAATAGTAATTGTAACTTATTGTCTAAATTATAGTAATAATGATAATAGTAATAATAATAATGTTGAGAGGTGCTGATAAAGGCAGAATGTGGAGGTCAACATCAAGGGCTGCCGCATGGTCCAAACGTCTCTCTGGCACCCCGAACTTCCCACACTAGCTCTCCACACCGCTTTGAAATTTGACTGCCGAAACGAGCTGTGAATTACCTTAAGTCTGATACTTCTCTTTGTTCGCCTCACATTTCGTTTCTCACATTCGGTCGCCTTCTCCCCGTCCCCACATCCCCCGTGATCCCTGCACTCGAGCAACTCATCACTCCTCTTCCGTCAACTCGTCACCCCGCTTTCTTGAGCCGCCATCAAGTGCTGGTCTTATCGTTAATTTATCGTTGCCTCCACTTGGGCCAGGAAGACTGGCAATATTAATGAGCTTTATTATAGAGCTTGCACAATTCATCATGGAATTAAATGCACACCAGCGCCCGACCAATGCACGCTCGCTCGGCAGTCGTGCAGTCCAGTCGGTGCTCGTCTGAACTTGGAGCGCCAAGTTTGGCGCGTGGCGACGCGTGATCTCACTCACTGATGCGGTTGTTGCTATCAGGGTTACAAGCTGGTGGTGCCGTTTGTAACGCCGCTACAAGCTGGTGGTGCCGCTTGGAACGCCGCTACAAGCTGGTGGTGCCGCTTGTAACGCCGCTACAAGCTGGTGGTGCCGCTTGTTACGCCGCTACAAGCTGGTGGTGCCGCTTGTAACGCCGCTACTAGCTGGTGGTGCCGCTTGAAACGCGGCTACAAGCTGGTGGTACCGCTTGTAACGCCGCTACGAGCTGGTGGTGCCGCTTGTAACGCTGCTACGAGCTGTTGGACTGGTGAGTTCATGTCATCCAAACTGCCCGCACACCGACGCAATTTGTGCGCTCAGTGCAGCAACTCACCGAGCTCTGGTCTTCCGAGGTGTCTATCCTCAAGAACCTTTTGTGGCGCACACACTTACGCTCCTAAAATTTGCTTCTCATCAGCTCAGCGGAGTAGCTGTATGAGTACTTGTAAGCGTTGAATGGTTCAATCCACACACGTGTTTGGCTTCATATGTTAAAGTTAGAATGGCAGGCCTGTGAAAAAGGTTCATGAAAAAGGAAAATTTAGCTCGAGATGGGCGAAAACAAGAAAACGAAGTCTCAAGAAAATCTTTCAAAACTGAAAAATAAAAATGTCAGAACGAAAAGAAATAAAAAAGAGAATGATTTGAATTATTAGATTTCGGGATAGGACGAGAAGGATTTTGAGATTAAAGGAAAAACTGGAAGAAATTCAAGATTAAGGAGCAGAATTTTGGGAAAAAATAAATGGCCAACACTCAGAGGTGCCAGAAAAAGCTTCTTCAAGTTATCATCGCTGGAAGTAAAACCGACTAGCTGGTTATCAAAAATTAAAATTAGAAGTAGCAAACATATCATAACTCTATCATCTAGCATAATTTTGTGTGTAAAGCATGAATAAGGGCTTAACGAATTTTTCATTAAATGCACTTCTGGGATTTTCTCTCCTAGAAAAAACAAGAGAACTACTTAATTATTTTATCCAGCATTTCGAGGCTCAGACGATGCAAGCTTTTTCTTCTGAGGGGTAATTGATCAAAGCCTTTCCTTATGGAATATACATACTCCTTCAAATTTGCGGATAAAGTTGTAGATTTTGCTCATTTTATCAGAGCGTGCAGAGCTTCAAGAGATTAATGAATGCGGCAGCAGCGCATTTTCCATACTCAGGACACTGGGATGCGAAACGCGATACGAGAATTAATTCGTCAGTCGTGATGAATTGTTCAGGGTAAATCTGTCAGGCGGGATTGCCTAGTAAAATATAGCTTCATTACTTGCCGCCATAAAATGCGCTTCCATTTTGCTCTAATATCCGAGAGAATTAAAACGAGTTAAGCGATCGCCTGATTTACGCTCGCTCACGCTACATGCGAACACAAGCATCCGTAAAAACTAATGACGAGCACACGGCAATAAATGAAGCCTCTGGTGAAGGGCGCCACGGTTCGCAGCGAATCTGTCCCATCAACTGAGGAGCTTACTGCTCTTCAACGCAAGGGAAGGCTAATAAAAATTCCGAAACAATTAATCTTTCACGGGTGAATTTCTCAGTGATATGATATGACATGCATTCTGCTTTAAAATATTCAGCAAGGTATTGTGCGCAAAATTACGGACCGCTCTTGCAATAAATTCAAAGCGCCATCAACGCCAATAAAATCGTAATTAAATTATGATCATGAACAGCTCACTAAAATTATGTTGTGTTCACTCGAGTTACAACTGATGCATGATTCCTACTTTCATAACCTCAAGCGACATTTCACCATTTCAATGCAACAATTGTCATTTTGAATTGATAAAAATGCGGAATAAAGTGATGAAAACTCCAGCGAAAGGATAACGTAAAACACAATCTACGCTCTGTCTATGAAAATTTCGCTGTGATCGACTCCTGTAGGGAGCAGACTGTAGGCTGAACGACTAAAGTTCATCATCATTATTGCAATGGGCACAGCTGTGAAGCACAACTTATACTCAGCTGCTCTGAACATCGTGAGGAGAACCCTGATCGCGAGATAACTTGTCCCAGAGACTTGATGAACATCTCGGGTTGACATTAACGCTCGAACTTAATGGAAGACATGCTCGGTATTCAAATTAATTTTGAAGGCTATTTCGCTCATCAGATCTCAAATCACTTGATGTAACATCCGGTGGCCTTCAAACAACATCAGATTAGACTAGATTATTAGTTAGTTTAAACCACCCCATCTGCCACAAAGGCGACCCAAAGAAAGGAAAGAGGAAGGCACCATTTTTTATGGAGTTTAGAGAACGAGGAATTTATGCAGAAAGGGCATAGAAACAGTAAGTTGAGAAAGAAAATTATTAACCAAAATTAAATTTGAAGAAGAAAGTAGTAGGTGCTGAAAAACAGGACAGCAGTGAACCGAAAAAAGATGGTCCTTAACATGACAAAAATATTTAATTTCAACAAAAAGAAGGCCTGCCTAACTCTCAGCTCGGGCCCTCACATTTTCTCTCTGGGAGCGCTAATTCCCATAGATACAATAGTTGTATCCCCCTGAGGGGTTAAACAACCTCATGTACTTAGTCAAGACCACTTAGAACTGAAGTGAAGTTTGATTTCCTGTTTGTTATTTGATACACAAACTCATGAAGAGCAAAGAGCGTCCCAACTACCCTGCCATAGCACGTTGACTGCGATTTGACCCATCGGTGGGTCGTGCTTATGTTTTTCCCGCTGCGATTTGACCCATCGGTGGGTCGTGCTTATGTTTTTCCCGCTGCGATTTGACCCATCGGTCGGTTGTGCTTAGGTTTTTCCCGCTGCGAAACGACCCATCGATGACTCGTTTGAGAAGGTTTTAACAATCTTTTAAAATTAATGGTATTTAATGGACCCAGTCAATGTTTCTTATTAATAATATTTCTAACAACTTTTGAATTGAAATTTGAGCTGAATCTTAACTTCAGTTTAACCCATCACAGGTGACGTGATAGATTCCTTAATAAATTACACAAACGATGTCCAATTGGAAGCCTATCTAAGCGCACGGCCTCACTCGTGCCGTGAGAATACCTCTGCTAACTTGTCACTCATTAGTCACAACACAAAACAGTGCCATAGTGAGCCTTGAGACACAATTTAAAGCATTTCCTATTTATATGCGAGATCACTTTCAATGACGACGTTCGACTGACATCGAGCATTAATCTGCTGCGGACTCCCCGACCAATTAAGAATATTCGATGAATATTCATGTGCGCAGAGCGATCAGAACAAGTCATCAAATCTGTATTCATGTAAGTCAATTCATTCAAAGTTGAGGATATTGTGTGCTCTGCATATTATATGGAAGCCAGTGTAGAGAGCTGCGCGCATCTGAGAGCCATCATAAAGACGCCTTGAGTTTCTCCCGGACTGGAGCTCCGTCCGTCTGGCCGGGAGATTAAACCGAGCTCTGACGCGACTCTGCATCGGCGGGCGGCACCTCCCATGATTCAAAACATCCCATCATGTTTGCCTCAAACTCTAGTTATGAATCGGTAGGTATTAGTATCGCTTGCACTATAAATCCCTCTGTCTAAAATGAAAGATGGTACAATAGACATTTTGGGATGATCTGCGTCAATGGAGAATAAAAATAAATTCTGTAGTCGTTAACATAACAGTTGCCAGACTAACATATTCATATTTGTTCGGTTTGGATACTAGAGCAGCGTAGCCATAAAATTCGGAAAACACACTCAGTTGTCACATGCATGAAAAGCAGGTTTTCAACTCAGAAAATTTTTTGCAGAAAAAACATTATAATCGATCAAAGCGTAACATCGGATGGGAATTTACATCACATATGCAGGGATGCATCAACAATTAACACGTCCTGTTAGTTGATGATACTATCTGCAGTAAATAATGCTGAACTAAGTTTAGCGTGGATCAACTTCAAATGTTGAAAATATCTTAGCACACGATTTCTGATAAAAACAGTAAAGGGCACTAATACGACCAGAAATATTTCAAAATTTCCAAGCTCATGAGCCGCACAAAATGAGCATTGGAACTTAAATCCTACCTTAAGAATAGCTCTGAAATGTTTTACACTCCACACCACATCATCACAAGCTGTTGAAGGCAAAACTAGACAGAGAAAGATTGAAAGATTGAAAGATTGAAAGTTCTCCTTTTTCAATTCGAATTTTTAGTCAGAATTCAGAGAGTCTTACCCCGACAGGACTTCTGCAATGATTCAATGTCCTTCATTTTACGTTCTCTGTTACTTGTACGTCTTCATTCTTCGACAACATGAAAAAATTCCACGACAAATTTTCACTTCGGATAATAAGTTCCTTCAAAGCAATACGCGATGAATGGATGGATCTTACAAAGACTCGAACCAACGAGAATGCGAACTGCTTTCTATGTAACATTCACGACGTTAGTATGCAATATAAGAGCAGTTCACAAGGACCATTGATTAGTATGAAATATAAAAAATTCCAAAAAGGACCTTTGATAAGTATGATATATAAGAACAGTTCACAAAGGGCCTTCGATAAGTATGAAATATAAGAACAGTTCACAAAAGACCGTTGATTAGTTTGAAGTATAAGAACAGTTCACAAAGGACCATTGTTTAGTATACAATATATGAACAGTTCACAAAAGATCATTGATTAGTATAAAATATAAGAACATTTCACAAAGGACCGTTTCACTACACTTAGAAAATCAGATGAAGCGACGTACGGGAACTTGCCCCATTTGAATTCCTCGATGCGCGCCGGGAAGATGAGGGAAGACCGGCTCCTTGGTCGAGCATATTCGTCACGGGCGACGAGCCAAGTTCGGCAGACGCGGCTAAGTTAGGGCGGGAATGTGCCCAAGACAAATGAGAAGGATTTGTTGTAACCGACGCAGTAAAAACGCCCCAAAAAAGTGACGAGACTCGTATATAATCCTATTCGGCTGCCATCACGAGAATGCAAGTGGGACCACAGCAGTTCGAAATTCGCGCTTCGTTCAGTTCAGAAAATTTTAAAAATCGTTTTAGTTGCATTGCCTAGGAGCATGGAAATGGTTGAATCTGATTTAACGTAGTGTGCGCATGAAACACAAAAAAACAATCGATACCAAATTATTATGAATAAATACTGAAAACGAAAGCTTCGTTTCATGAGAAAGATTAATAATCAGCTATGGTTTGGAAGGTTTTCCGAAGAGAAGTTCACGTCTGAAAAACAGAGCAAAAGGAGTGTAAGCAGACCTCGCAGTTGAGAGCCGTCGAGTTCGTGCGGCAGTTGGCGGGAGGCGCTGAGAGAACGCCAGGTGAAACCAACAAAAACTCGCCTTCAACGAGATAAGTTTTGTGCGGTGTGGGCTTTGCACAATGGTCATAGTGCGCTTGATATACTCGTTACGGGGAAGATTATTGCAATAAAATATACACCTAAAGATGGAGCTCTCAGACACAGGACACTATTGTAGCACGTGCAGAAACGAAGTTTCATAGAACTTTTCGTCTAGTTCAGCAACAGGACATCAGTGAAACAATAAACAGCGCTTTCATGTGCTATGTAATCACAGCTCGAGTTTGCCCTTAAATATTTTATCAAACCATGTTTTATTAGGCGCAGCGCTAAACATATTTTTCCTCTAATATCCATTCCAACAATTTAAAAAATATACGTGAACCCGAAAAGTACATTAAAAGAGTGAACGCTCTTAATGGGCTTACCCTGAACCTGAGGTACTTTTGAGACAGCGCCTAAAATACTTTGATGAGGAGGAAGAGGGCCTCAGGAACACGAAAATCAAGAAAAGCAACAGAAAAGCGTGTCAACCCGAGAAGCCCGCGGGTGTTTTGGACCTAAAATAAGAGAAAAAATCCTGGGGCAATTACCCAGTGGGCAAAAATGAGCAGAGGCGGCATCCACCGCGGAAGGAGGCTTAGTGTAAACATTTACTGGGACGCGGGACGTAATTTCTCGTAATGAATGTAAGCCGCACTCACGCAATTAGTTGTCAGGCTTGGACTTGCAGTGTTATGAAGCACTAAATGCCACCAGCGTATGACAACTGCACCAATAACTAAGCCATAGTGAGCATTGAGCGTAAAAATTACTCGTGAACACGAGCAAGAAAACTTGGGCTGGGCATTTTTGCAGCTTTATGGCACGTTTTTATTGCTGCGATACATTCTCGTGTTACCTTAATAACAATATCAAATGTGACGCAGCTGCTTCCTATTTGAGAAGAGTACGAAAGTTTTACACACGCCAGCTTTGCAAGCTCGGTGCTCAAATTGTTCTGGCACGCAAATTGTAAGAAGGACATACGAAAGTGCATTTGAAGAACAACGCAATCACACGAGTGAGATCGTATTTGCGCGTAAAGGGCTCAACATCAAGCGCTCAAATGGAGTTGCAAGCGTTACATTTAAGTTTAGAACACTTGTAAAAATGCTTAGCAAGCTCATTAATAATTGTACGAATTAAAGAAGAACTTCATGAAAACTAGACATTCAATTCATGGATCAACTATTGCTTCCAATATTAATAATCTTTGTTTTAGAGCATTTTATATATTTTTCATCAAGCTGAAAATGATTAATACGGCGAATCAAATTTTTATACAGCATTCATTAATACTCAACACTTCAATAATGGTGATGCCACTATAAGAGAGATAAGTATGGTTGTCATGTAACACCAATATTAGAAATAACGCAGATATTCTCCATGATTACACCGTTTACTGCCACCGATATTGCATTTCATCGCTGTGAGAAATAGGAACTGCCGTGTTCGCCTAATTCAAAATGTACTGTGTCTGTCACTTCTTAGGTGTCGTTCGAGGAGACCTCCGAAAGAAGTCTACCGGAATAATACTTTAAAGTTAAACGCAAAGGAACATCTAATCCAAGATCGACAACAAATTAAGAAAAATGTTTAAAAGATCTATGTGTACTAAAGCGGGAGAGGCTAAACTTTTTTGAAGTCCTCCAGTATCAATGAATTTTATGAATAGGGAAAATCGGCATGATAATTTTACAATCCAAGCAACGGCTACAGTGCAAAACACAGAGAAAAGTTTGAAATGTCGCTTCACTGAGTCTTCTTTGCTTTATTTTCTAAACTTAGCCTCCTGCCAACTACGTCCTCGATGTCAGAAGCCTGACTTTAACTGTCGAACTATGAGGCGGAAACGTAATCTTTTACGAAGTTTGCTTCGTTTGTTTGATTGCCTAGGAAATACTGAGAAAAATAGCTTATCATTAAAATGTCATACCTGATGAGCAGCAATACCACACAGCGTCTCGGGGTTTCAATCTGAGTTCGGAATCGCCTGCTTTCTCACGAGAGGCAGTTCATGTTCCATCAAAGTCTTGATGACACCGTAAAAAAGAACATTGTGAATTTTCACTTTGGATAACAGCTTTTCTCAAAGCAATAAGGGAACACGAATGCGAACTGTAACTTGCATTGCGAGGTCATGTTTGCCTCAGGATGTAGACCCAAGAAGCGAGCAACATTCCCCGCTCGAGCTCCACCGCTGCCGAGCATCAGAAATTCTAGAGGACTTCCACAGAGCAGCGCGGTGCCCTCCGTCTCCCTTTCACTAATGAGCAACAATTGCCTTTGATTAATTACGAGCTCCTACTTCGCGGAAGGAACTCATCACCCTCTTCTGCAAAAATAACCTCAACTTAATGGCGCTGGGGTGCGAGGAATAGAATGATACTCGTGATGAACATGTGCGTTTTACTAACTGAGAAGTCAAAAATGTTCAATTTTGAAGATACTCGGAGATAACTGAGAAGCACAGCTTTTTTTGAAATGTACTGCAAAGACCCATACCCTTCCTCACACCTGAATTGGGAGTAGAGAATGCAAGCTGAGACACCGTCTGCTGCCAGTTTTCCTGGAATTCTGGATGACAATCAAAAGACAACTTGTGTCACTGCCCGCTCTGATATTATAAGCTCTGCTGTTAAACGTACGTAAAACAACTTTTGACTTCGTCCGTCAACTCCTTATTGATTCTTCAAAATTTTAAAATTTTCCATCTCCTCATTTTCTACTTAAGACATCCGCTAAGTCAACATTTTCAGTGGAAAGACTACCGCACTTGCTTTTTCGGACTGGGCGACCCAAATACTCGTTGCCAAAATTCAACTATCCTGCCTATTTGAGCGTATGACAGAAAGATCAATGCCTTTCTTCTATTTGTTTAAAATTAAAACTCGGGTGAAAAGTTCAGGTTCAGTTATGTTAAGTTGAATTAAGATGAATTTGTTTAAGGGTCTCGTTCATTCCATGTAAAAAATTAAGATGATTAAGTTTCCTCAGCCTCATTAAATCCGATCTCAAAAAAGCAAAGAGAAGGAACCATTCAGTGTGGACTGTAGAAAATGAGAAATCTGTGCACAAGGTGAGTTCCCACACTAGATACCCTGCACTCAGAAACAGCAGGTTAGGAAGGAAAAGGAAGAAAAGATGAAGTAAAGATAGCGAATAAGGCAAAAAAATTGAGACAAGCAAAGTGAGCACGACGATGGAAAGAAATTACGAATGACTCTCCACAGCTGAGGTATCTAGGATTATTCTCCCTGGGGCGCCAGTCTCCTTAGCATGGGATAAACAAACCTAACTAACCTAAATCTATTGCCCAGCCTTCACTCCCTGTAAGGAGATGTTCAAAAGCGATTCTAACCTGTAATCAATGAGTTGCTCTAGTGAGATCTAATTACTTCAAAAAAGGCTTTAAATTTTTGTGACGGACCATAGCGTACGTACGAAAGTTTGCCAATCAGAGAATGTCTAATAATATTCAGATGAAGGTGATCACTTAAACATCCCCTGTCAATAACTTTTTTCGTCTGTCGCGTTCTCGATCGACCTGTTGGAAATAGCACTCCCAGATCAATGAATGAATTTCCATTTTCTGTTCCTCGAGATTTCAACACAATTTCCTCAAAGCACCATGGACTCAGGATTTCCATCATTTACTCCAGTTGCTCAGATTTTGAATTCCCCAACATGCCCATAGGTGAACACTTTTTGTAACACCTTACTTGAAAAGGAGATACTTATTCGCATTGACCAGACACTCAATTCACACATGCTGCATCTCCCAGTTCACAACCAGCCCAAATTCAGTCCTCTGTCCAAGTTAAGGGATGTACACTCGCTGCTTCACACGCAAGAGAACTGATGATTCTCAGCTCAGTCACTGGCCTCTGAACACACAAGCGTTTGAAGTCGGTTTTTTCACTCAAAGTAATGGCTAAAACTACGGCTCCCACTCTAATTATGGGTATTAGCATGACTAAAGTGGCTATTAGAAAAAAGCCATTGAAAGGCACTTCCTCGTGCATTCTACTTACGCTCGCCTTCATACCGTAATTGATGATTAGCGCTCATGATTGATCAATTTCATTCTTTGAGAACTCACCTTTGATCCACGAGATATACGAGCTCCCGGAAAACTTTATTGAGTACATAATAGTTTCCGTTATAGAAATGAACGCGCCTTTCTTGAACGTCATTCAAAAATCAAAGAGAAAACCATCACAGAAAGGATCAGGCAAATCGATGGCCCATTAAAACTAAGACGGAGCTTTCACTGTTGCCTCTGCAGCCAGCAGGACTCGAACGATTAAGCACCGATACTTTTAAGCCACTTTAATGGACGGAGCAAAATTAAATCCACTCTAAAACTGCCATCCCCTAACGTTTGAGAGCGAAATTCAATCACAAAATTGAGTGCTAGCATTCAAGTACATAAATTGACATCAGAGTTAGTATGAAAACGTGCGTTTAAATTTATGGACTTCTTTCTGTCTGGTATTGGGTCAGTACTCGGGACACATTTCCATGCACATTACTGATGCATCATCCAAAGAAAGAAATTTCCGAGCCTGCGAAACTTCTACACGAAACCCTGAGGTTTAGAAATTAAACTACTATTTTTATGCAAGGATAATAGAACGCGAGCAAGATATTATTCAGTGAAGTATTTCTTAATACTTAATCATCGTTTCTGTACATCCCTTGCAATGCCACTGGAGATTCAAGCCCTAGTCTTGTATGAAGAGCAAAGTGAAGACAAAATAGCACAGCAACACACGGAAACAATGTCAGAACAGAGCAGAATATTAGGCAGCTTAATGCCTTGTACTGACTCCTCGCGTGGCTCAAAGAGCAGTCCCTTTAAACGAGGAAATCTTGTCGAGAGCTCCAGCACAGCTAATGATGATTGATCTGCACTCGAAAATAAAGGAAGAAATGAGCGTATGCAGATGAGGGTGTCATTGTATCAGAAGGAGTTAATTAGAGCTCCGGACGCGAATTAAGGTGCACGGCGAGGGCGGAGGCGTGGAAATAACGAAATATGGCGG
Organism: Platorchestia sp. MABIK; assembly: GCA_014220935.1. Lineage (NCBI taxonomy): Eukaryota > Metazoa > Arthropoda > Malacostraca > Amphipoda > Talitridae > Platorchestia > Platorchestia sp. MABIK. Next base: position 181,638 of record JACJUY010000102.1, on the reverse strand, counting down.
AGCTGTTACAAGATTAGCGATATTAGCATGGGAGGGCAACGCAGAGCTCGGCCGCAACAGCGGGAGGGGCGCGCTTTAGCTTGCTCTCCTCATCCTAATATCGAAATGAGAGAGTCGTCGCTCAGCTCATTGCACGCCTCAGTTCAGCTCATTTAGTGGGGCCTTTCTGCCTGATTTGGCCTCCGCTGAGTGAAGTAAGAGCCTGACACCAGGCGCAACTCTAGCTCAAATTCCCTGTCGCTGCTCTGGAATATCCAAAAACGAGCTGCTGTGCCGGTGTCTAGTACGAGGACTGAAAGGCATTAAGTACTGCAAAGGATTTCGGTCTATAATGGAGAAAGGATCATATTTACCTGCAAGGGCTTGGCTCCTACGAATGTCAATGCTATGAGGAACATAATTGGTTGACACCGAAAACTGAAATATTTCTTTCATTAGGCGTCCAGTAATGCAAAAAAAGCCTTCGGTGCAATAATTTCAAATAAATACTGAACACAGTATACATATAAGACCTAAAAAAGCTCTGTCTTGATTTGAAAAATATATTCACAACATTTAGGGTGAAAAATCTTCAAACTAGGCCAATTTTTGAAGACACTCGACAGAGAAAAGTATGGGAAAATGTAGCAGATTCATAAGTAATGTGGATTATTAAAAGTGCACACGAATTTGCTCTTTACAATATTCATGCTATTCTGGCACCAAACCTGAAATCGAAATGCAAATTGTGCTACTCAAACAAAAGTCATGATGAAAAGAAGGTAGTGCTCGTAATGAACACGTTCACCGCAAACTGGCATTTTACCAGCAGTTTTCAACAAGAACAAATACCTCATGAACTACAAAACTTTTGCAAATTTTACAATTGAAGCTGATATAAGTGCTCAAAACACATGCCGTTGGAAAGGATATCACTCTACAGCCCCTAGCGCTATTTTTTTGGAGTCCTTCCTTTTTGGATACAATTTACTTTTCGCTGTCGAGGTTCTTAATTCTAAAAACTTAAAATCCTAATTTTCACGTAATTACTTCAGAACGTTCAAGAATGTTTCGAATGTTTCTAGAATGGCCAAGTTAATCCTTAGACTTTAAAAGCTCAATTGCAATTTTGCAGCTTTATTCTATCCATTTTAATTGAACGCAATGCTCGAAAAACATCCCTGATCTAAACAATAAAATAATGCGGAAAATTAAAGATGGACCCCCCCCTCCAACTCTGCAAAGCATCAACTGAAGAGTACGGGCGAAGACTGATTTAAATAGCGGCCATAATTTAAGATGTTTACTGATAGCGATGTTACTTGAGTGAGGTAAAAATATTTTATCGCTTAATATTGAAGGATTAAATAAATTTATTTGTTTCATTTCGTGAGTTTCCAGTGTTTGTCATACGCGTAATTGTTTTTTCGCATACATAATTAAGTTGCGACTTTTTGAAAAATCATGGTAAATGAACGACTTCAAGGATGCCGATAAATGCTTCCTTTGAATGAAAAGTCGATGAAGTAGCATGGCAAATTGGTAAGCTCGCCTCGATGATCAATATAAGATTAGTTGAATTTAGGTAGAGGAAGCGCTAATTTACTTTTGGGAGGGCTCTCAAAACTGCTCCAAAAGCACACAAGGAAAAATAGCCGACTTAACCAGTGGTGAAATCATCAGAAACTTCAAAAACAAGCAGTGCAAAACTTTATGAAAGTATGTTTGAACAAGGAATGGAACTTACAATATGGTATAATAGTAATTAAATAAGAGCAATTTTACTTTAAACTTCGTGTAAAATAAAAATAGATGACTGATGAGCCTTCACATCACAACTTCTCGCTAAGTGCAGGCTTTTGATCAACAATTATTCGATTTAATTTTGAACCCAGGGCAGACGAATAACAGCATGAATGTACAGTCAATTGCAAAAGTTTAAGACCACCTTCCAAATTTCGGTTTTAGCATAACAAAAGGATAATTATGCAAAATATTCATGCTGTTTGTGTTTTTTGTGATAAAGTAAAGAAATAACAAGCAATTAATGATTTGAAATATTCAGTACTTAGTGTGGCCCCCTTTATTGTCAATAACATCCTGGATTCATCGTGGCTTGCTGTTGAGTTGTTGACAATACTCCTTGCAGAACTCTTGGCACCACACTTGCTTGATGCATTCCTGTAATGTCTTCAAATTTGATGGCTGCTTTGCTGAGACCTTATTCTTCATGACAGCCCAAAAATTCTCAATGGGATTCAAGTCTGGGCTATTTCCAGGCTAGTCTAGCAATTTAATGTTGTTTGTGGTCAAAAAATCTATCACCTGTCGGTCCCGATGGCATGGAGCACCATCCTGCATGAAAATAGTACACTGGTGTATTCCCATGTGTAATACAAGCTTTTCTTGAAGCAGCTCGAGGTACCTTTCTACATTCATAATAATTTTTTGAGGTAAAAAGTGCAATCCAGCCGTCCCATTTTGACTAAATGCTCCCCAAACCATGACACTGGGTGTATGTTTCATGGTAGGAATCGTATACACTGGCCGCCTAATGTGTTAATGACGTGACCCAAACTGCTGAAAGGTACTTTCATCTGAAAACAACACTTTGTTCCAGTCAGCAACCGTCCAATTTTGATGGTTCCGAGCAAAATTCAAACTCTTCACTTTCATGGCAAGAGTTAACTTTAGTTTTTTGGCCGGCTTGTAACTATTTAGGTGAAATTCTTTGCTTAAACGGCGTGAAATAGTGCTGATGCTCAACTCACATCCTTTTTGAAGCAACCTTGCTTGAATTTTCTTGCAGGAACTTGTTGGAGATCTTGCTACAGTCAGCTTCACCATGTTGTCATCACGGCTAGTTGTTTTCCTTGGACGCCCCGACCTCTTCTTGTTTGAATACCGGCCATCATTTTGAAACTTGCGTATTGCAGTGTTGACAGCAGTCTTGCTGCAGCTCATCCTAAGATAACTCTGGCGTTCAGAATAGCCTTCATCATGTAAAAGCACAATTTGAGCCCTTTTGGCTTCGGAGAGGGAGATTTTTCTGCCCATTTCTGAGGAATAAATGTTCAGCTCTCTCACAGCTGCAATCTCCCCCTGTCAGTGCTGTGAGGTAACTGGAGCCTTAACACACTTCTCTGACCGCCTGCCCATCCTCACATCCGCCACACTTTCATAACTTGTACCAAACTCTACCTAAAGTGACATTGCTTGACATATGTGAAATTTGGTGGGTGGTCTTAAACTTTTGCAAATGATGGTAGATAGGAAACATTTCTTTAAAAGGTACACTTTGAAACGGCTTTATAAAAAGCATTTCACTTCCCTCCAATATAGAGCTTTTGTATACTGTGTGAACTTTCTTTCCTACACATCAAAAAAACTTTATATAAAAAAAATTTAATGTAATCAAAATTTAATCAAAAATATAATCAAAAAAACTTTACTATACTTCAAAAAAAATTCAAATTGCGAACAATCTCTGCCTAAGCATGCACGTTACGAAGTGACATTTCAATCTTTTGAAAGCCTCCATTATAAGCAAATAATCCGCTTATGTAGACAAATTTTGGAAATTATTACCCCGAAATGCACCATTTTGGAAAGAAGTTCATAGGCTGATTAAGAGCACTCAGCGTCAAGTAAATGATTCGAGAGTACGGGTGCAGATGTGACTGTGATAAGACACGAATTTACAGGCACACTTCTAAACAACATACCCCATTTAAAAATAGCGCAATCGAGAAAGGAGGCCTAAGTACTTACCTGTCTTCAAGAGTAAAGCTTATAACAAACAACCCAGCCAGCACCGCTCAATCTGTCGAGAAACGCTCAGGCTATCTCAAAGGAGCACCAAGAACGCTGACTCTGATATTGATACCATTAGCATTCGCTCTCTCTTCTTAAAAGCTTGCAGACTCTGCCCATCCCTCGGTGGAGCGCTTTGTACGTAGAAAGACAATCTCCATCAGCGTATGCGCTTCTGGCAAGTTTTGTTCTGAACTTGAATGTTGACGAGCTCGTCTCACTTTTTATGCGGCGTGAATTTCAACCTCAATCACAGCACATTAAAGCGCTGCTAAAAGCCAGGCAACACACATCAAAGAACGAAGGAAACACGAGCTCCTCTGCGGTGTTTGTCGAATGCAGAGCAGCTGGTCCGCTCCCCGTCCCTGATTTGGAAGCCCGTATTCTGGACGCCACGGCCACGTGACAGCGAGCGTCGCGCTCACAAGTTCAGGATATGCTGTGTGAGTGATGAAAAAAGTGTCCCTTCATATCGGCAGGCGGGCCAGCTGCTCCGGTGATGTATCGAGCATACCAACCAACCGCCTCCGCCGCCCTCCTCTCGCGCCTCCATCGCTCTCCCCTGCCAAATTGTTTTCCCTTATTTTACCCGCATTCGGACCCAAATCTTGTTAAAAATGTTCCCGTACAATTCGCGCATTCAACTTTATTGTACGGAAGGGTGACTTGACTTATGGTTTACGTGCAGTTCCTGAGACGAATGGCAGGTTGGAGATCACGTTCCCGTGTGTCTGGAAGGGACGGACATCGTGAATAGGACGGTCAATTTTTAAAAAATATTGCTGTGATGTGATGTTTCTTACTTCTAAAACACTATGATCTTTTTTAAAATAAATAGGTGCTCATGAATGAAATGCAATCCTATCGAAAAACATGCACGCAGTGGCAACGTAACTTAGGATTAATATAATTTTTAACTCTTCAAAGTGACCAGCCGACAATTGATGAAAGAACTATTCTGCACGAATATATTTTGCTTGGAAATGAGAACGAGATAAGTCTTTATTCTCTCATAATCTCTCTGGAATGAAGAGCTAATTATCGTTCATCAATTCAGCAGAAATGAGATGCATTTTTATCCGCCAAACTTACGGTGCTCGCTGAGGTGTAAATGAAAATTCGTTGAGCTAATTGGACGCTAAAAAAGTTGTTTGCGACAGGTAAAATACAATTTAGAAATTGTGTAATTTTACAACGTTGAGTCACGCACTGAAGAGTAGAACAGAACAAACAGAAGAGTGCTCACACTAATTAAATTTATGTAAAACGTAAAATACCTCTAATTAAACCTGGTTTTATTTCCGAAATACAAACTCCAGAAGTCCTTCATGCGCGTGGGTATAAATGTGATCGCAATGATGAATACTTGCAATGACTTTTACGTCTCCTGAGAACTACAGTTCATTTTAGTCATGACTTAAATTCTAGAGTGCACATAGTTATCTAACAGCAAGTTCAAGCCGCAGTTTTTCTAAATGGCAATTAACGTATCGACCAGCAAGCACGTTTGCCGGAGTTCAAACGAGCTGTTCGACCGAAATGTCCCTTCCATCCACGTGCAAAAGTTTCCTTTGCTCAAATGAAACAAACGGCGGGTGTCCATGAGTTCAAATAAACCCTAAGAAGTAAAAAAAAGACTGAACAATTTTTCGAAGGTTCGGGGGAATTTCTAGTGAGGCCGGAAAAAAAGGACAACAAAATTTTTCGAAGGTTCGAGAGAATTTTTAGTGAGGCTAGAAAAAAGAATAGAAATTTTCTAAGGTTTGAGGGCAAATTTCGAGTGAGGCTGGATGACACAGCCGACGGAGGGGGAGAGGCGTCACGCCTCAAATGTTTGCCTCGCTGCAGATTATATATATAGCGAGGCGCTCCTCCTCAAATGAAGGCCAGGGACACCCCGACCCTCTGGTGTTTGCCTTACTTAACCCTTGAACGCGCATTTTTGTACTTATATTGCCGTTATCACAACCACTGTCAACACACTGGCACTGGCATCAGGTTGTCTCTGATCCCAAAATTAGGAGAAACAGGCAATCGGCAGTGCCCTTCTAGGAACACATTAGGGAACAATCTGGAAAATAAAAGCAATATGTCGAAGCTGATTTTGAAAGAGGACCGTTTAATCCTCTGGAGCGTTAAACAACTAAGTGCTTATGCAGAGAGTTTTGTTAACGTGCAATTTCTGAGACGAATAGCAGCTTGGATCAGGGTTTAAAAATTTTCAAACTTAAAACGAAACGTAATTTGGTAACACATGAAGTGAAAAATTCTGTAACAAGGCACACATGCACAGGAGATCTTATGTCTAAATTACAGTGAGACGTGAACCAAGCTTCGTCTGCTTTTGCTCCCCTGCTCTTAAACATCGTCCGACTTCANAACGATTTTATTTCATACGTCAATCGAAAATTATATTAAGTGAATTTCATCAATGTTCATTATTTGGTGCGGCCTTTTTGGCTCCACGTAGTTCGGCCTGTTAGGCACCAACTGAAGACAAGACGTTGGCTTGATTTTCCGCCATTCTTTGTGAAATTTGACTTTAAATTCTCGTTTTGATGTACATTTTTGCACTCCTCGGTTAGCATGGTTACTGATTTTCAATGGGATTCAGATCCGGGGACTGACGGGGCCACTTCATTACCCTCATACCTGAGCATCAAACGAAGTCTTCGCTATTCGGGGTGTGTGGCAAATAGCAATTGTAATTTTCAAAGATTACTGTCTCTCATATTCCATTGTTGAAACCTTTCTCAAATGAAGGAATTTCCTGGCCTTGCACACTCTTCCAAGAGTTCTGGAACTCATTCTACCACTCAAGTGAAGAGCATTCCTGTTCCTGAACGCAACACACAGCCCCACACCTTCACACTGCCTCCTCCAAACATCACAGTGGAAGCAATGCAAACGAGACTGAAGTTTTCTTAAGTCTTTGCGAACATTGACAAATCTGAGAGATTATAAATCTAATGAAAATAAGTTTTGTTTCAAGAAAATCGTTGTTTCAAAGCCTAAATTATATCGAATTGAGGTTTATTTATCAACTTGTATAATGGGTGAACTGACCTCAAATTGTCCTTCATCAGACCATACAACTTAGCCCAGTCATCTGCCGAGCAATTTTCATCGCTTTGGCGAAAACAAGTCACTTTTTCTCATTCAATTAGGACTGCAGTGGCTTCGTTCTACCCTAACACCTCCTGAGGCAACCCACTGGTCAGGTTGATATCTTCTCTCCACTGTTCGAATGGTAATCACTTTTTCAAATGCATCACAAAATTAAGTAGTCGCATTCGGCGAGTTTGTTTCCTATCCCCAAGGGGTGCCCTCTCAAATAATTATAATTAACGTCACTTTGAGGTTGTGCACTTTTGTGGAGCTGATCGCTACAATTTGTGGCTGCATTGGTTTCATTGTACCTTTCGATAGTTGTTTGAACATAGTTTCTAATGCATCAAAATGTTTTTCTTGATTGTAGCTCGAGAGAGCCTTTCTTCTAATTATTCAGTGATTTGGGCAATTTCAATTGAGTCAAATTGTTTCTTCAGAGATCTTCACAACAGTAAATAAACATTAAATAGAAAAGAAAGACAAGAAAAGAAAAACAGTTAATTTCCAATAGAGATGGTACAAAATTACCATCATTGGTTTTTAAAATATCTTAAAGTTAACACACTTAAATGATACACACACGAGT
>JACJUY010000102.1:160884-173794 GCA_014220935.1 Platorchestia sp. MABIK | reverse complement strand
AAAGTGTTTAGCATACGACCCTAACTCGAAGAAGTAGAGCAACATGATTTTACATTGAATATGGTAGTGATTTCCGCTCGAGTACGAGTTGCCAAAAAGTTTTGAACTTTTCCACACCTACCCATATAATTTTGTTCATAGCTTCATTTCGGATTCTCAATTAGATCGCAAAACTTAATCTAAAACATTTCATAACGTATTACACCAACACTTCGCACGGTTCATTTGCTGTGAACGATAGTCGTCCAAATGAAACGTCGTTCACAACTTGCAAGAAAAACTTAAAAACACATTTCGTCTAGTCCATTTTAAAAATACGTTATTTTATGATTCAAGTTTGACTTCTAATTTTGTTTAACTTGATCTTCCGTTTTTTAATTCAAGTTTGACCTTACTGAATCGCGTTAGATCTTAGTTGAGTAGTTTGTGGTGTGCGTTCTATTCTAGTTGGAATTTCTTTTGCCTTCCTTCCAAGTCTTTGCTTCTTTCCCAGAATTCTTAGCGCGAAGCCATGAAATGCTGTTGTATTTTTCAGCGGCGATCGAAGCGGGCGTTGAGCTTCATTTTGTAAACAACAGCTGATAAGAACGAGGGGAGCGGCGGCCCGGCCCTCCAGGTGCAATCCCGACGGAAAAAGTCTTAGAAAAAATGGCAAAAGAGTCCAGTGTTGTCCACCGATTTTACTACAGGATTGCATAAAAGATAAACGAACTAGATGAAAATTAAACTATTTCTGATTTTATTCCATGGTAGCATTTACGTAAATGACGGACTGCGGCAAAAAAAATTAAAATAAAAAAAAATGCGAATCCGAAAAATCTTCATCAAGATGAACTTTTTCCATCCGAAAAAATTATACCGCAGAGTAGGAAACATTATAAAGCAGCTACCATCAGCTATTGTGACACGAATTCATTTTTATTTTCTGATATTGGTCGAATTATTAAAAGTTACGAGTGGCTTAGGCAATTCCCCGACGCATATTTTCCCAGCAAAAGACCACTTTCGCCCGAAGAAAAGTTTCGAAAAGCTAGTTGAATGACATCAAATGGTAGGCGCGACGACGTCGCTAAAATCAGGCTGCACAAAAAGCGATGCGCTCGTGCAGTAGAAGAGCAAACGATTATCTCAGTGCTGCCTCTCTCTTCAGCTAACGACTGTACTTTACCGACAAAGTTCCTGAATATTTTTCTAACGCATTTGCATATGAAAACCTACCCAATTTCGGTATTGCCAAACTTCCAGGTCACTGAAAGCAAATCAAATCCGACGAAACTCGAAACTTTTGCGCCAATATGGAAAGACGTGTATTTTAGTGGCATTTTGCTCACTGTCTCTCAGGCGCCCAGGAGCGTCACTGGAGAAATTTCGCTGCTATAGTAGTGACCACACGCCGCAATTACCGCGAGTCGTCGCGGCTGTGCACGCTACGTCTTGCGTTCTGGGAGACCCCACTTTGCGTTCAACTTGCGCTTGATTTCGAATCTAATCATTCGGTAGTTGTGCAGAACTTCTGTACTTGCTACGCTTCTCGAAAATAATCAAAATGGATAGTCTCGCTTATCACCAAACGAAGTGTCACTTCAAGAACGGAATTTTGAATCAATTGGCGTGATCGTAAGGAGTAATGCTTGACAGCGGTAGTTTTTCTGAGTTGACATGGCTTCGATACGTGAGTATTATGTCAAGCATGGGCTTTTTGAAATAAAATTTGGGCACAAGGAACATTCAGAATGAGGCAGCTGTAGAAGATCGCTACTTGCTGAATACGCAAATTGATTAAAATGTTTTCTCCGTTCTCACAAAAAATAGATAAAGTGGCTCCCGCACGAAATAAGAAAATACAGAAAAGAGATCGTCGCTTAACAGTGCAATGCCAAGTAACTTTTTTTATTCAGGAGATGAAATAATTGTAACTTCACCAGCAGTGACACATCATCAAGTCCTAGTCCTACTCGTGAAGGACACCTCACTCCTTGCTATTCCATCGCCTCTCAACAGGACGCTGCCCATTAACACCCGCCTAACACCCACACCACCGCATTAACACTCAAAAATACGCTGAACTTGTTTAGCTGTTTCGTCTCACCTGTACTTCATTTCGCCTCGATTCCCAAGTGATCTGCTCGTGTTCTCAAAACCATTCATCTCAAAACCTCGTCTCGAACACACGAATCTTCCTAGTCAAATGCCTTGCATTCATACCATCAGAGCAGGTCCAGTGTGACCTTTCCGGCACCTGCATGCATGTTTTTCGCCGCCTAAGGGCGTTAAGCGATTAAATCGTTTAGGAGGCGAAAAACATGCATGCAGGCGGCGAAAACGTTAGACTGGGAGAGCGGTAAAGTACACTGCTATGACCACCATCACTATCTCTTCACTCGTAGTGTTGTACAGGTAACAGAGTCGAAATACAGTCATGTCTTTGAAACAGTGCCTCCATCGCCGTGTTAGAAGATCAGTGAGCTTTTATTTAAAGCTCTTACTGTCTGCATTTAACTTTCTCTTCAACCAGAGCCATTTTTATAATAGTCCAATTCGTAGCACACCTATACAAATTTATTTCACAATTACATTTGTCTGCCACTTTTCCACCATCACACCAATCCTGCTTTAATAAATTCATACTATTACACACTTCGATAAACCAAAGATACAAACAAATCTTCAATCAGAAAATGATCCTGAAGCTCCGATGTAGAGAGAAGCGTACAAAAACTCTTTTCAGTAATTTCAAAATCGCTTCTATCTTCTATACGAAATGTGACCTAGGAAGCGTAAACAGACGCAAATGCACAAATATATTTGTGCTCACATATTTGAGCTGTTGTACGTGCGTCTTCTGCACGCCCGTCACATATGAGCACAAATATACTTACGCTCATATACAGCATGTCCCACAAAAACCCGAACCGAGTATTTATTTTCCCGGATCAGTAGTACCATCATAATCAGTAACACCTTTTCTATAGGTTAATTAACGAGGTAAAATATCATCGTGCTAATACATTTTCACAATTCTTAGGAAAGATGCAATTTTTTTCGAGCAGCAAAATCGTTTTTTAAACTCTGCTACTTACCACTTTACTCAACATAAGGCCGCTGGACGCACATGTGCGCCCAGCGGCAGCGAACGTGTTAAAATATACACCTACAAATATACAAACTGGAGACGAAATAAGGTGCAAAGACGAGCAAGACTCATTCGTATTCAGCCTTCAGCTATGACTTGCCTATTTTACAGGTGCCGCCAGTCTCCAAAATAAGCCTCGCATCCCAGAAGTTGAGTTTTTATGCATTGCCGTATAATATTAATGGACTGGTGCGTAATGAAATGTGTATTTGTAGTAATACTACTTTGTAAAATTCCAGGTTTGTATGATATCCAGCATTTCTGAATACACCAGGGCCATAGATACAAAATTTGGAACGAATAAATCACCTCATCTAGCAAAATCAATGCAGTAACATACGCTTACACAAACCTCTATGATAGAGCAGTACGTGTACTCCATTGTGAAGGTTAAATACCACTCTTATTGTGTAATGGCAATCATTAATGATTCAATTTAATACAACAGAAAATAATCGCAATAAAATGAACATAACAAAGACGGAGCAATAGACTCCTCCACAAGCAGAGCCCCGTTGAACTCTTGCCACCAGGCCAATGCGAGCAGGACGCCAAATTCCGTGCCAGCAAATGCTATGCGCGCATCACGCACTTCAGACACTGTGTAGTCTGCGCAGCAGCAGGGCAGTTCAGAACAATTCCGCAGCACAATGTGATCAACACCCAATTCATTAGATTCAACTCTCACCAGAACGAGATACTAACTGAATGTACATCATCACTTACGTTAATTTATTAATCATAGCTCGTATGTGTTAAAACTACTGCACTTCAATACGCACAGCAAAAGTACGCACAGGAGGCCAAAAATGAAACCTGCTCCACGAAACCAACTCCCAGATCAATTAACTCACGCGCTTCGTACACAGAGTGAAATGAAGGCAAAAACGCAAGTCGTACATGACGTAGTTAATCAAGACCCAGGTTCCTTAATGCTGGACCATGACACACAGCGCACAGCAAACTGAAGGCAAAAGACAGCTCCTTTAATATTGCTGCGGGCAAGAGGCAGCAGCTGCATTTCAATTGGCGAGTGGTGGTAAAAGTCTCTTCCAATTCTCCGGCATCAAGTCTCAGCCAGGACTTTTATTTCACGCAGGAGATTTTCAGAAGATTTTTTAGCTTGGGTATTTACGCATTAATTTGCATGTTTAATCGCGCCAAGGACTGAGAGCAGTGATAAAATGCCGCCTGTCGGCTTCATGAGAGACCCAAAAATGGCTCGAATTTTCACAAGACAACGCTGTTTAATTGAGACCAGCCAAGAATATCTAATTAGATTCTTTGCACATTTAAATCGCCAAAATGACGCGTTGTTCAGGAACGCTCTTCTGAACGACGGATATTGCAAGATCGCGAGGTACGTTCATTTTTCAACTGCCAAAGTGTCATGCAAAATTCCAGAAGGTTTTTTCGTTTTTGATAATGATTTTTTGTTCAGATTAACGAGAAACGTGCCTGACAGCTGATCGTAACCGAAGCTCTTTCACTGCATGACGTCGAACTTAATTGGGAACAAAGCCTGAACGGTGGCTCTATACTTTTATTCTGACTGTCATTTTAAGTTGAACGTGAAAACAGTACCTCCAGTCAACAAGCAAAAACAATTTATTTTGTTGAGCTATAGCTCAAGTGTTCATAGACTTAAAGTGTTATAATAGTTTAAGAATTTATTTTTAACATTGAAAATTTCAAAACTTTTATTGGGTAGTCAGAAAATGAGATGAGAGTATGTATGACGGGTGATAGATAACGCCTGCTGCTTTTTATCCTTAATGTTTTCTTATATGTTCATTTCCAAGAATTTCAAACAATGTGGAAATTTCGGGGAAACCAAAATTTTTCACTGCATCAAAATGTACAAATATTTATCAAATAACTCTATGACGTCCGGTGAAGTTCTTTTTGAGTAAAAAAAAACCCTCCTTCAACATCAGATGGACAATATGTAGATGTATGCCAAAAAAACAATGTATAACCTACACTTTTTCCTCATAACACACACCTCATGTCACCGTAGTTGCAGCTTCCAAGTTTCGGGTGCACAGATATTTGCAACGCAGATGTTTGCAATAGGTTCCGCGGACGTTTAATTCGTCGTCTAAAATGAGAGGCTTTATTTCCACGCACGTCGACATCTTTCAGGCAACCTATTCACCAAAGGCAAACCTAAAATTTCGCGTGTGCAAATCTGCCGCAACTCTGAGAGCGCGTTGCGTACAAGTAAAATTTACACTGTGCAAACCTGCCACAGCTCCGAGACTGGAACAGAGCGTTAACACCACAAGTCCTAGCGCGCAGCATGCAGAGCGCCCTCGTTATCGTTGCCACTTTTTGGTATTCAATGAAGCGCGACCAAAAGCAATGTTGGCTTTGGTGTTCATTTTGGCTGCGCTAGTATAGTAAAAAGAACACCATTATCGCGATCGCTCTTTGTTGCTGACATTGCGAAGCAGTACTCTAATTTTAGTGCCGAGATAAAGAGCGTGAATTATTTGGAACAATTACTCCGTAAATTCTCTCACGCGAGAGCAGTTGAAACGACGGTCAAATTAAGAAGAGCGGGCACATCTCTCAGGCTTGCCTCGCTAGTAACAGTTTTGCTTTGGAACGCTAGAGATTTTTCCGATCCATCAATTAGGGAAGTATGCAGTGAACTGTCCGGACGCTCGAGGAATGGTGAATATTTGCAAAATTGTACATTAGAGCGAGCACTAATTGCGCGAGAGTGCGGTTGAGTCAGTCACTGGCTCAGATATAGCATTAGGGATGCAGCACTTGACATCGCAGCGCCGCTACGCTCGCCTCCAGCAACCGTTGAAATCAGCATGCAAAATGCACGAGGCCCAGCAGCTGTCTGCTCAAATGGTTCCCGTAGGCACCTTCCGAAAAATTTCGCCGCCAAATGGCCCTTCTAATGGCACGTGGAGCAGCGCGCTCCCTTCCTTTCTTACAGAATACGACTGGTTCGAGTGCATTATTTAGAAATGACAAAGTGGGTCAACAACGCAGCGCCGCGGGTTGCGAATGATAAGGGAATTTCCCTACACTTCAATCGAGGTAAATTTGCCATGAGATGGCTGCATGTATCGTGCAATACTCAACAGATTACACTCGCCACGACGTCCATAAAAGCAAACTCTCGCTCCACCCAAGAAGCAGAAATCAAGATGAGCACAACCAGGCGCCATTTGGGAAAAAAGGAAGATTTTAATTCGTTTAATGCACGTGGAATGCACTGTCACTCACCTAAAATGTTCATTCATTAATTCTACACACATCGTACGCCTCGCATGGTTTATCTCTCAGCTATAATTCCTAAAGAGTTCAGTGAGCCTGTAAAATTTTGGTATTTAAATCTGATATTTAATTAGCTGCACGTATACTTTACTAATTATGTAAAGCAAACTTCAGGTGATTAGAGATGCTTTGGTTCCTTTCAAACAGCAACGCCATGTTCGATTGGGTAATTAAATCAGACCGTTTTCAATATCCTCTGTACCAACAGATTTAGACACAGCCCTGCAAATCATACGGAACGTTTCTTCAACAGCATTATAATAAATCTTTTAGATCTTAACGGATCTGTGAATGAATAGTTCTAGTCTAACAGCAAGTAAACTCGCTCTTTAAGTTCAGGAAAGAAGCAATGAAAGCCACTTGAGATGCTAAATGTAAGGTTTTTCTGAAAGCAATGGCTGACGTATCTTAGAGCAAATATTTTTAATTCGTATCTTTTGAACCAGGAAAAACAGAAGTCCCACAACAATACTGTACAGATTAGATCAGATGTTAGCTTAAGCTTCCGTAACATCTAAAAAAAAGCGTTCCGAAGAAAGGGAGGAGGAAGGCACCATTTAGGTTGGAGATAAGGGAACGCAGAATCTATGCAGAAGGGGCATAAAAACAGTAAGTTGAGAAAGGAGTACATGAAACAAGATAAAAGTTGAAGAAGAAAGTAGAAGGTGCTGAAAAACAGGACAGCAGTGAACCGAAAAAAGGTGGTCCTTAACACAACAAAAAACCTTTAATTTCAACCTAATTCTCAGCTCGGGCCTTCTTACATTTTCTCCCTGTGAGCTCTAATTCCCATAGATACAATAGTTGTATCCTCCTGAGGGGACAGCAGTGCTGTTTAAAAAGTACATACAAGTATACACAGAGCTTGACAATCCCTCGTCCTGCCACTTTTATGGATTTGCTTATGATCCTCCGCTTGTCATCTACTTCTAATCAAGATAATTTTTGCATAAAACAGAAACCATGCACGGTATAGGCCAATATTTTTTTATTTTAAAGCCTCCTGATCTCAAGGCGGTGGTGCACCGAACAGAGAGAAAGCCTGGGTGATGTAGTGCAACTTCAGAATTGTCCTAATGTCACACTCAAACCTGCGCGTGGTCAGGGAGCTAAACATAGCTTATTTATTCGAATGACTGCCCTAAGCCTGAACCAAACCTTTGCTTTTGCAATTGAGTAAACTTTCGACTATAAGTTTGCAGTAATGACAAGTGCAATTTCTGTGAAATTCAATTGTATTATCCTTAAAAAACCCATCAGTGGAGGCCTTTAAGTTTTACCAACGCTATGAGACACTCAATTGAGAAACAAATTACAAGACACAGAAGCAATGAAGCAATTCTCATTTAATAAAAACGCCTTGAACTGCAACAGCATGGCATTTATTTCGAAACACAATTCAACGCGTATTAGTCATTTCTTAGTCATTTTCATCGTATTCCGAATTTGAAACTGAAAACAATAATCGCTATGAAAAATTTCAAACAAACACAAATCAGTATTACGTTGATTTTCATTCTTAGCTCCTTCGGTCAGAGTTTACTATTCGCACGGCAGGAAGGCCACAAGCGTTGCGGCAGTAACATCAAAGCCAAAACACGAGGGAAGAACTACGTACTGAGAGCTGTTGTGAGAGGAGTACCTGCGAGGACGCTGCTGCCTGCAGCCTCTGCAAGAGCCTGCGCTATTCTATCAGCAGAACGTCCATTACTGACGATGTCTGGAACTAACTCCGGCTCGCACACGATGCAAATGACTGAAAAGTTTGCAATGATAGTACAGAGGCTCGTAAAGCCGGGCATCCGAGGCCTTTACCGGCCACTCATTTGCACTGGCGCACGACGTGCATCCTCCCCGAGCTGCTGTTGCTGCTGCTGCTCGCTTCTGTAGCGCACAGATGGCCAAGATCATCAACGTTAGTGATCATCAAGATGAGATTAGAACTCAAGCATAAAATTAATCTAGAAGTTAACCTTCCATTTATGAGCGCCAGGGGACACTCCATCAAAGTGCGGCGAGTCTCCACATAAATTTTACTTCTTTCAATGCTTGTTGAAGCGCACTCATGAGGCTTTCAAAAATAAGGCTTTTTCACTAAGCGACAAATTTTTGACGCACTAGGAAATATACCGATAAGCGACTTGTTGTATAAGATCAATACATACGCAAGCAGTCCTTCACATGCAGCAAGTCTACACGAGACGTCACAGTATTTCTTACTCAGTTCCATCACCGTACAACTCAATAGTTTAAATCCTTTAAATAAATAAAACATTAAAGCACATGATCAGAAGAAAAGAACATTCTAAAAAAGTTACCACATGAATACAATGGAATACAATGCAATACAATGACCCCTGCTCAAGACCCGTACAAAAATCGGGGAAGTCCAAGAAGTACTACCAGGCAACAGTATTGTTATGCGCTGTTAACCGTCCTTCTCTCCCACAACTTATCTAGTTTCAACACCAGAGTCATTCCAACAAAACAGAAATATAAATCAGAAAAGAGAATTTCTGAGATTCAGAAGCTCTCTTACACGAGCGATGTACTAGATCTTAAGGGGTAAATCCTGACATCCCTTTAATAGGAAAAGTTATTGACCACTGCCATCCCCGCTTATTTCAGGCACAGGTCATGCCCAGTGACATTTAGCGAAGATTCAATTTACGTTCACAAACCATTTAAGTAACCGTGGGCAAAGCTCGATAAAGAGCCACTAAATTTGAAGTAGTTTCAGCGTACGTATGCAAGAGACAGGAAAGCAAAACAGGAATACAGAGTAAAGGATGGAGACATTCATAAAGATGTTCGCTCGCACGGAGCGCCGGCCTGCGCCTCAAGAAGAACAGAGACGTAAGGAAGAAAAGCAAAGCCTATTCAACTGAAGTCTAAACTCAGAGTAGACTCCCGCAACAAGTTCTCCAGGTTTTGCAGTGTGTAGTTAGGGTTACTCCTGCGGAACTCTAGTTCCCCCAAGCATCACTGACGAGGGCAGACATTGTCAGTATACTTCCTGAAAGTTTAAGGTCTCCAAGACAAGCTGAGGGGTTCCGTCTTCCGTAGAAGCCTGCTCCTAATAACCTAAATTGACTTTTACTTAGCGAACATTTTCCACCGCACGCAGTCTCCAGCGAGCACTGTGCATTACCACCACGAAAAAAATGTATTGCATATTCGCTTAGTGTTCAAACACCGGCGCGAAGAACTGCAAATAACCAATTAGACAGGTCATCTCCCAGGCGCTATCCTAACATCATTAGGCCTCTCTTCGGTAGCGCCGAGTCAACTCCATCGCAACTTCTATTACACAAATGGCCTCGATCTGGATTTTGTCAAGCTCGTATTGAGTGTAATTTCGAGTTACCGCGTTCCAGCGACGAATACTCGCGTCATAAAAAGTCGTTTTGGACATTAGTTTGCAGTCCGAAGTTGCTCCATTAGTCAAGAGTTCTTTTTTAGGCGCCAGCCGTTGGCGTGTCACTCAGAAACCTAAAACTCGGGTCGCTCTGTCAGGAGTAACCCAAAACTCCGATGCCGTGTGTTCTTGTTTGTTCGGCGGTGTTTGCCGGACGGTTTGGGCTTTCAGTCGGCCATGCGAAGTCCACCAAGCACCGATGACGGCGCACGTGAAGAATTGCGGCGCACATCGCTCACGGCACCAACACCGGGGCCACCGCCAGTGACGAGTGCTGCCCAAAGTTGCCCATTGTTCAAGTGTCAGCCACACAAGGCGCCCCCTCCCTCCCATTCACTACTTTCGCCTCCAGCTGAGGAACGCCGAAGGTGCGAAAGTTAGTGATATATTTTACAATTTGTCAGACCCTCAGCAAACTGCCAAGCTCGGCTGGCGCTGATAGCTTTAGATTTGGAGAAGAATGTCACAGGATCGAGTTCGCCGAGTCCCAGTGAACCTTCACTCAAGACAAGCAAAGAAAAGAAGACGTGCGAATGGATTTGCATAACTTTCTGATATTCTACTTGGAGGAGGGGGTGGCTGGGTATGGAATGGTGCTGGATTCCCGCCATTTAATAAGAACAATTTGAGCTTAAACATTCAGAAATACGAGGACAAATGAATGGAAGGGAAAAATTAAATTTGATTATCGAATTCATCGATATAAACAGAGTGACCTTCTTTCGAGTAATACAAAAGTTACTGAATTGATACTGCTTATTTCTACGCTAAACATTTGTTATTGATTTTATAATTTAAAGCACTCTGAGGTACATCCAAAGTTCGAAACCAATGTCCTCATTAAGGAATTTATGAAGGCTTTCCTCAACTAGACTACAGTTGAACTAAATAGCCTTGTCTAAATGTTCCACATTTACAGTAAAGTGTTTAAATCAGATTACATGTTATCGTAAGCCTTCGTTACCGCAACTGAGGTGTTCCCACGAGGAGAAGAGGGAAGTTATCATTGAGTTCAAATTAGTAGATAGGAAAGCAAGAGTGTGTCCCCACACCCTGCGCATCGAAGAAGCGAGGCTGAGATGAGGTTATGAAACAGGGTGAAAGTTAAAGAAGAAAGTCATCGGTGCTGTGAAAAACAGGGGACCGAGAAACGATAGCCCTTAACAGAGCAAGAAAACGATTCCATTTTAACACAATGAAATCCTAAAAAGCCATCAGCTCGGGACGTCGCATCTTCCTTTAGGGAGAACTAATTTTCATAGATACAACAGTTGTCAGGTGGTCTCCCATCGAGGGGACACAGAAGAATTCGTTACCTTGAAGTCCATAACTATACGGCGTAATCTATTTCAAACTTATCTCCATGGAAGAAAATCCTCAATGCGGAAAAGAACAGGTGGTGAAGATTTAATCAAGCTATGAATTCATTGAAGTAAGTTTTAGAAGATCGATTTTTCACTCCATTGACGTACACGCCCGCTCCACTACCTTGGTGAAAGCGTCGCTTTTGCTCTGACTATTACGACTGGCGGAAGCAACCATTGCGGCAGAACTTTACTTCTTCGACTCTGACATAAATGTACGCACGTAATTTGCTTGCGTGATGCCACGCTCTACGCTGATCAACGTTTTAAAAAAGATGCTGGAATTCCACATATTGATTTGCATTTCATTGTAGCTCGGTAGACTAAGAGCACAAAAATGTTACACAGAGTAGTTCTAAAGAACTAAAGGGCACTTTCCACTTAAAACATGAATTAATTTGAGACAATGGCCAAAGGTAATCGGTGTTTCCCGTATTTTGATGATCGTGAATGAAAGATGTACTTATCAGTAAATCAAAACGCATTTGATACAAGATTTGTTGCGTGTCATGAGTTTGTACTCAAATGAAACTATTGTCAAACGAGAAAGATGTTAATCGAGAGATTCTCAACACTGCGCGAGCATAATTTCAGATCTGAGACACGTCTGCAAGTGTCAATGCCATGACGCGCGCGCCACATGATCGACCGGAGCATCCAACACTAGACCGAAATTTGTTTATGATTATTCCAATCGAGCCTGAAACATTTCATCTAGTACATAGGTTTTTCAAGTGCCTTATAACTAACACCAGGACGCAGTGACGGTTACCCCTGGTCAAGCCGGTACCCATGTCCGACACCTGGGTAGAATGGGGCTGGCTGAGTTCTCTCTTTCCCAACGGGGAGATTCACAATCAACGGGCGGCACTGCTGAGATTCGAACTGCCGACACCTTCTCGCGAAGGGCACGCTCTTAACCACTCGGCCATGGTGACCGTGTTTGCCTCACAATAAATTACTACATAAGTCAAGTACACAGCAAGGCCAAAATATAGTATTTGAGGTGAACATTTATACGAGTTAGAGAATTGAGGGAAGAATTTTTTCAAACCCAACTTGTGTCTTTTGTTAAACTCGAGATACTACGCTATTGAAGTTGTCAGTAAATACAGCACAAATGAGCAAATATTCCATTTCTTCGCTTACATTCAAGAACAGAGAAGGCCATTTTATGCGTTCAGGAAACATTTATAGAAAAAATTATCTAATTATAATATCTAATCAGATTCAATTATCAATTATCTAATCTAAAGAAGATAGTGTAGAACAGAGACAACAGTCGCAAACGTTGTCGGAGAGCAAATTCAGTTCCAAGATAGAAATAGAATGACCTTGCGCTAGAAATATTCGGATGTGCATTCAAGAAAAAATTAAGGCACGATTAATTGAGGAATTATTCAGACAGACTAAATGGAAACTGGCAGTTTTAAAATTTCCACGTTCAGATAATTTGGCATTGGAAAACAATACAAGAGAATAGCTGTTGCCTCACGAGTGCAATAAGCTAAGATCAACAATTGCAAATTTGCTAATCTAACAGAGCATTGCCTGTGAAATAGGGTGAAGTCGGTAAACCCAGTCAGCGTTAGACAGAAAAATTAACTGGAACGAAGTTATGCGAAGAAAAAATCCATCTCGGCTAATTATGCAGATTAGATTATTAGTTAGTTTAAGCCTCCCTATCCGCTACAA
>JACJUY010000102.1:132298-158479 GCA_014220935.1 Platorchestia sp. MABIK | reverse complement strand
TCACTTTAGTAGAGCACGAGCTAAGCTGCTTCCTTACCCGGCCGTACAATTAAGGCTCCTAATTTATGGAACGATCGACTAATGAAGCGTCAACTGGACGAGCGCCACTCTACTGAACACAAACCCGACGCCCGCCATCGATTGACGGCTACCGCCGTGCTAGACCCTCGCATTTTCCTTCACTCCACTCTTGCGCCTCCAGAAAAATATTTCCCGAAAAAAAAAAAATCCTAGCGTCTTGTGCTTGCGTGAGAACAGCAGTGACTCGGCCCATGAAAAGAACATTGTTTTCATAGAAGAGAAATTTCTCCGAAGGAAATTTATGGCATTTCCAATCTGAGAACGATTCCACTTCCTCAGCTATGCATTTTATCGTTCTGCGCTCACCTCCCAACCCAAGCAAATCCTCGCGAACTTGTGCGAAATAATTGAGTCAGTGGTTGATGCGTTCCATAATGATACAAGTCATAAAATTCAATTTGTTCCGAGCTAAAACCTTCTTCTTCGTACTTCATTCAAGCTTCAAAGAGCAAAACTGATCAGTACAAAAAATTGAAGTATGATGAATTGTGTAAGATAAAACCTTCTTTCACTTAGAATATTTGAACGGGAACTAGAAAGTGTTTTAATCTTCAATAATGTTAAAGCTCTTATCCGTTGAATAATGAAAATGCAAGACAGTAACTGAGCAATGATGCTACACCATCCTCTAATACTTCTACATCCCAGGGACTGAATTTTAAACATTTTACCCGTTGTAGAGATACAGCCGATCGTAAAAGTTCCTCCGTTTGCTTGGCTACTATACGAGCTGGTTTTGTCTAGACAAATACCCAAATTAAAGCCTTTCAAATAAATTCACCCTAAAACATCCTTTTTCTCAACTTAGCCCGACCTACAGATGCTGTGCACTACAACAACGTAAAGTGATTGAAAATAGATTAGATTAGATTATTAGTTAGTTTAAGCCTCCCTATCCTCAACAAATGAGATCTAAAGAGAGGAAGGAAGAAGGCATCATTTAGTATGGAGTTAAGGGAACGTGGAATCTATGCAGAAAGGGCGTAGAAACAGTAAGATGAGAAAGAAGTTCATGAAGCAAGGTCAAAGTTGAAGAAGAAAGTAGTAGGTGTTGAAAAACAGGACAGCAGTGAACAGAAAAAAAAGTTGGTCCGTAACAAAACAAAATCCTATTCTATTTCAACAAAATGAAAGCCTACCTAACGTTTAGCTCGGGCCCTCACCATGTCCCCCTGGGAGCGCTAAGTCCCATAGATACAATAGTTGTATCCCCCTGAGGGGAAGTGATGGAAAATTCGGCACCTGAACTACACAGCTGCACCATCTCGATACAAATTACTTGATCAAATCCGGATAACGTAGGGAGAAGAAAATCCTGAGCGAGAGAAAATTTCGCTCAAAATCTCCATCCTGGGTGAAGCAGCAGAGGAGCAGCTGTAGTTCGCTGGAACAGCGTAACTTTTAAGCCTAAAATCAATTCCCAAACCAGACTTCGCCCTAAGCCCGCAGCAAAGTACACTCTGCTGCACTTCTTCGACAACTTTTGGAGCAAACTTAAAAACTTTCCTTGTAGTATTTCGTAACGTGAGTACGTTGAACATCAACTCATTGAGCATCACGAAAATATATAAATACT
This sequence comes from Platorchestia sp. MABIK, assembly GCA_014220935.1. Classification (NCBI taxonomy): domain Eukaryota; kingdom Metazoa; phylum Arthropoda; class Malacostraca; order Amphipoda; family Talitridae; genus Platorchestia; species Platorchestia sp. MABIK. The sequence goes on along the minus strand of JACJUY010000102.1, from coordinate 156,822 downwards.
TGTCGAGTTTAGCAGGAAAAAGTTGCAGGCAATTGAGAGACGCACATCGAGGAATGTCGATAAGAATCAGGAACAATTCTAACAGTTATTGTCTGAAGACGTCACCCTTGTTCGAGTATACAACAAAAAGCTGTTTGTTGTAACTCCTATTCTTGCAGGAAATTAGTTTAGATGTTAATTTAAGCCTTCCTAAGCGTAAAAAAAGGCGTTCTTAAGAGAGGAAGGAGTAAAACACCAGTAAGTATGGAGTTGAGGGAATGCGGAATCAATGCACAAGGTGCATGGAAACAGTAAGTTGAGAAAGAAGATCATGAAACAAGATAAAAGTTAAAGAAAGAAAGTAGTAGGGGTTGAAAATCAGGGCATCAGCGAACCGAAAAACGATGGTCTTAACGTAACAAAAAATATGTTATTTCAACAAAAAGAAGGCCCACTTAAATCTCAGATCGGGATCTCACATATTCCCCATGGGAGCGCTAATTCCCATAGAAACAATAGTTGCATGTCCCTGATTTGTGTTCTCGCAGGAACAGCCCCGTACGCCGCTGTAAGCTCAAATTATACGACGCTCAAATTACTCACTGAGTCGTACTTGGTGAAATGAAGAAACACATGGCTAGTTGTAAAGATCGGTCTAGTAGTAAGATATTCTCTTTTCAAAAACCGTTTGATGACTTTTCCTTTTCGAAATGAGCGTCTTTAAAAAAAGGAGACTTTGAAATAGAAATAGAATGAATAAAACTTTGAAATAGAATGAATCAGCAGGGAATATTTTAGCAATAGTTATGGTTCACACGATAGATTAGCTTAGCAATTCAAGTGCGACGTGACCCACCGGTGGTCACTGAGGAGATTTTCATAATGCTGCTGACCGACCAGCAGTCACTACCTCAATTTCTATAAATGCTTAATAAAAACTGAATAAAGGCGCGATCCATTTAATGTTCGTTGATTTCAAAATTGATCTCTAAAATTAACTCTAATTTGCGTTGAATATTGGACTTCAGTTTAACCCGGCTCGCTTAAGGTGTTAAGAAGCAGGCCATAAAACAAGGGAAACCAACGTAACCAACTCCACAAAACAGGCAGCTGAGGTGGCCAGCAAGCGATGCCAGCAGACCGGCCTCCCTACCTGCCCTCTGTACGCCGGCCACAGACGAGAGTTGAGCAAGAACACAAGTGGTTGGCACTCATATTGCATTCAGCTAGAATTTTTCCATAAACTTTAATTGTTCAAACCCAAGGTTGTCATAGGAGAACATTTAAATTGTTTTATTTACTAAAGATAGTACAGTGTTGTATTTCATTCGTAAACGTGAATAATTGTTGTCGAGTTACTGCAACTTTTTCTCTCAGTTGGATGACGGTCCCAAGCTCAAACCGTGAGAATGATTATCTTCTGCTGGAGGTGGACCGCCTTCTAATTTTAATAAAAGACTCCGCCATTAAAACTCCGGAAGTCTGTCAGAGTCCCACTAAAATATACCATCTTCTCAAATTATAACAGATGCAAACCACAATTAATTGAAGTTTCGTATTGAGATCAAATATTTAAACTCTCGTACAGGAAATAACGCGCGAATTTGTTGTATATCTAACTTATTATTCTCTTCTAAAATGAAAAAACGCAATTCTGATCGTTGAGTGCAACTGCATCCATTCGTCGCATGACAATCGAGCCTTCATGCCTGAAGTTTTACGCAACAAACTTCCACATCAACAACTACATGAACTGAAAGTTGAACGAAAAACATTTTTTCCATCTTAAAACCAAAGAGAATTCATGAGCATACGGTTATGATTTTCACATTATTCTAGGAGTAAGACAAAACAAGAAAATAACGAACATAAAGCTTCTTTTCCCACACCCATATCAAACTCTCGAGAGACACGAGGGGACTTTTTATCGTTTCCCCAGTCGATCTTGCACTCAATTCCCCTAATGCTTTCCCCTCGTGTGAGGCGAGCTGCCGAGGCTTCACCAACAACCGAGTTATACAGGCAATTCCAGCGGCCTAAACGCGACCCTTCTTTATATCCAGAATAAACTTCCCTTCCAATTTGCTTACATAATTTCGCACAGTTCAGAACAATTTGTGATCATTGCATTGCGGTGTGCAGTGGGAGATCGGACACCATGTCCAGGCCCTGTCTAGGTCCAATTCCCTACGAAGGTTTACAAATTTGTGCACCGCGCGCTCGATAAATAAAGACCTTAAGGCAAAAATTAAGAGAGATAGAAAATCATTTATTTCCAATAAAATACAAACATGAAATATCAATATATTGGTTTTTAAAACACCTGAACCTAAACATCCTTAATTGAAAATAACACATTGGTATCGTGATACCCGTGTAAAATGTTGAATCAAAAAATGATTGACAGAAAAGCACATCATAAATGAGTTCCTTTCCTTTGCCTAATCTGATTTTGACAGTGCATTTGAATATAAGTTACTAAAAGAACACAATCCCCTCGTAACGCTTAGTTGAAAAATGTATTCGTTTGTGCGCATTTAAATTGAAAAAGAGCATAAATCGCGTTTAAATACCTTAACACAGAGACCCTTAATTGTTATTCATACACGGTTATCGTAATACACTTGATAACTGTCGAAAACACGATTCGGAGAAAAGCACGAAAAAATGAGTTCCTCTTTATAGTCGGAGTCTGGTAGTGCATTTAAAATACAGGTGACTATGGAAAGCATAATTCATGCGACGCATTGCTGAAAACCCTCTCGTTAGTGCGTACTCGTATTGAATTATGAGCATAAGGTTATAGGAACTAGTGATACGAGTGTGAGGGATTGATGTTAGAAGTAAAATGGGCAAATTTGATTTATTTTGCGTCTAGAACTATGAGGTAGGCAGTCGGGATTTGAGACAATTTTTCACACAGACGCATCATCTACTGTGCCAAGTGGAGAACTTCGGAAAGAACATAATATTCACTCTAACAAAACAAAAAATTGTTATGATATTTCTTACGCTGATAGTGCTGGCGTAAAGAGTTCATCGGAGTCAAAGACATGAAAAGGATTGTTGTACAATGCTAGCCGTGACATTTTCAACATAGATGGAGCCGTACAAAAAGTTAACTAGCCAAAATAGTGTTATCATAATGTATTCACTAAAGGAAGAAAGTAAGAAGAGCAATTTAAGACCAGAAAAAGAAGATTAAAAAATGATGTTCTTTAAAGTTATGACATTCTTCGAAACCTTGGCCTCTTTTGTTTAAATGTTTACCAAAGTCATTGAAACAATGACTGAGAAATCAAGGCCCACCTACTGCGAGCCAGGCCTTTGTCCTGCCACTCGTCAAGGCAGCTCATATTTTGGGGCAGCAATATTACAAGTCTTGTAACATGAACACCTTATATTTATTCTCTTTAATACAAGCCCTATTTTGCTCTTCCTTTCAGTAAATGCAATTCTACACAACATTTCATGTGCGTTATATAAATAAAGTCATTTTTTTCATAACCTCATCAAGAACTTTGTCTCCAATGTAATAATACTGTAATTATATTATAAAAATCACAAATTTTCAACGAGAGAAATCTGCCAATGCAGAGGATTTTTCCAACTTGAGAGGGTATCAGACAAACCTTCTGATGTTCAACAGTTAGTCCTCTCATATATTCTTATTTTCAACCAGCAAAATTGTGTGCTGGGAGGATATTACCGTAGCAGCAGGAGATACAATTAACAACGAGCAAAAACCTCTATTTCTTCCTAGAAATCATAGTCAGAACCTAGCCTATGAAGTTTAAATCCTTGTTTTCCGGCTAGAAATTGTTATAACAGAACCTGGCCTATGAGAACACGCTCGTGTAAGCAGGAAGTTTGCACACCAAGTGGCGCATAACTTCTGGTTTGGTCCATGACTTCTTTGCGAGTGTTTACCGCGAGTGTTTCCTCCACAGGGAACAAGAAAGCAGCACCAGCGCCTCTAAGCCAATCATCTGCGAGTAATAATCTTCATAAGTCCGAGAATTCCTCTTAAAAATGTAATCAGTACTCGAAAGTTTATGAATTTACGGACCGCGCGCTCGAGAAATAAAGACTTCAATGCAAAAACTCATAAATGACCAAGACGCCGAGGCCGAGCTTCCCGGAGCAGGGCCGGCACAGGTACTATAAACTAATGCTGGTGTTTTGGCGCAGGCAGCAGCATAAAATCAGGCTCAAATTGAAGCCAAATAGCGACGTTTTCATAGCAATTTAGAAGCAAGCAGAACTCGCCGAGCGTAAACAATATAGCGACGTGGATGACCGCACCAACACCAATGCACAAGAAACGCACCGAGAGATGGTCGCGGGAGTCGTGTAACTCTCGAGGCAATGCCAGACCAGCGTAAAATGAGCAATTAATTTGCTGAGATACGAGTACGTGATGTTATCAGCGTGCCATATCAATTTCTTAGTACAAACTTCCTAACAGTCATTCTCAATTCATGCTCTAGGTTTTTATGTATGCATACTTATAAACTCACACGCACCACGTAAGAGTAAAATTTTCGCCCTTACATATGTCCACATTTTATTCATAACGCATCCACGCGGCTTTCAAAGCTTTACAAAATGTGTCTACATGTAGTTACGCAAGCATGCGATTATATGCGGGCACTCGATCACCAGATTAGATTTCATTGGAGAACTATACGCGTCCGCTAAGCCACAGATTCGAGACCTTACCAAAGTCATTTGAAAAAGCTCATAGACAGTTGAACATCAACTGTAGATTCAAAGCATGGGCATACTATAGAATACGAGGATGTCGAGTTCAAGTGTGTGGTATTAAATGGTGGGTCTGTGTACTGCAGTCACTTCCAGCCAGCCTCTAGCCGGACCTCTTCTCACCCCTTTACCGTCAAAGTGGATTTCAACATCCACTTTCATAAATAGATCTAAGAAATTTTATTCCTTGTGAAATTTGTGCCCTAATGTGTTCTTCAAAACTTATTGTCGAGTAGCAGTCACTTCCAGTTGTGATGTCGGTGACTACATGATGCTGATGCCAGTTTAGGGATGGTCGTTGTGATGACGCTGATATGCGTGCAAATGTGGATGTTGAAGGCTTAAGAAAATGAGCTGGTCTCTCAGCTAGATGCTACGCGTGGTGATGCACTAACGTATGACCTCACGCCTACACTGGGATTTGCAACCATTAAGAGTTCCGGTAACAATACCTATCAGCAGAGAAATACATCGAAGTGATCTGAATGTCTCTGCCTCATGCAGATTTCCGCTTCTTGCTGCAAAACGTATTGTAAATAAGCTGTCAATAAAAGCCATTTTGATGAAGGAATCGAATTTAAGAACTTTTCACGAGTACGGTTTGCTAAGCGCAAGAAAAAGATTTCCAGCCGAAATGAAGCTTTCGTTTCGAGACAGTTATGTTTGGAGAAAGGCTAAGACAGGCTATGGTCCAACGCACGCCCTCTCCCTCTGGAATGTCTTGGAGATGTGGTCTTCAGTTGCTCCAGAGCCTGCTACGAAGTATTACTTCATATCATGACTTTAACGGGGATATGTATATAGAAAGTGCTGGTGTAAAAAAAGTAGGTTACCAGCTACCTAGTCTAAAAATTGCACAAGTTGAGAGTTTCAGCAAGACAACGATCCGCCTCACACTGCGAAATTGATAAAGAAATACTTCGAAAAGGAAAAACTATCCTCTAATAGTTAAGCCGATTGAATGACCTAACCTCATCGAGAATGTTCGGTAAATACTGAAAGCTGTTGTGTGCAAAAAATGGCCAAATATACTCGCATGTTTGCATGAGGACCATATCCATGCGAGAGCTTATTGAAATACCACAAAGTGAGCGTCAAAAGCTGGTTTCCGTTCCCTATAACCGTCTCCACACTCTCGTTGCAGACGAGTCACACAAAATGCAAAAGAAAGTTATCAGTTTTACCTAAATACTGTTAGCCATGTTCATACGCTTAATTTTATTTACCTGGTTTTGAAACTATGAAGGCATGTCAAATCCTGTTCACTTCTACTGATGAACACAATTTGCTCACCTTTTTGTTGCCTCCCCGAACGGGAGCACGAAATTCTTGAGAATTTACAAAATCAATTGTGTGAACACTTCCGTCCAGTCACCGAACATAAATCTGCTTTAATTGGACCCATAAACAATAATCGTGAGTGATCGATTACGTTAGCTGGATGAGGCTCAACTCGCGTCATGCTTCCAACGAAGCGCGAAATATACGTACGAAAAAAAGCGTCCGCTCTTTATATTGTTCGAGGCTCACGAAAGACGACCAAAGTGTTGAGAATTCAACAAAAGTGTTGAGAATTCAACAAAAGTATTGAGAATTCAACAAAAGTGTTGAGAATTCAACAAAAATGTTGAAAAATCAACAAAAGTGTTGATAATTCAACAAAAGTGTTGAAAATTCAACAAAAGTGTTGAGAATTCAACAAAAGTGTTGAGAATTCAACCAAATAGTCGAGAGCGATGGGCCTCAATGCATTGAATGAAGGTAACAGATGTGAGTGCAAAACCTAACCCTTAGTTTCTACTTTCTTCAATTTTCTGTATGCCTGTACGTACTTAAATTTTTCGTATCAAATTCTATAAAATAATGCTGGAGAAAATCCTTGACTTTAATCCGCTTAAAGCAAAAAAAGTACGTCTTCGAAGCAAACCGTACGTCGACAACAATAAAACCCATCAACATCCATCACAAACCCTCTCTTTAATTTCCGCTCATTGATAGCGAAGTCGACATGATAGCGTAAGTAATTGAATAAGATGGCCCCTGCACCGTGGAAGCTTGAATAGAGCAGAATACAATGGTAAATGAGACGTCCTGCAGGCAAGCAGGCTACGGACCTGGACAAGGAACTCTCCCAGACACGACGGCTCACTACAGTCGTCCGTCTGCAGGTATTACACCCTGGCGCTGCAATCCCGTGTGGAATTCTGTAGGCATAAAAAGTGTGACGACTGCATAATAGATATGGAAATAATTCAAAACTATTCTTGAGAACAGTCTCAGAGATGTTGAAGTTCATTCTCCTGATCACACGAGCTCATTGCTAATCAGCATGCTCTATGAGAAACAAATGGGTGTAGAAAGTTGCATCTCCCTGTATTTCTGTGGGCCAGGAGCTCTAGTTAATGCTGAACTAAGGGAAGAAAGACTACTTTACCGAAACTATTTCTGAGGAAGAGCCCTCAATTTTAGAACTCTACTTTCTAGTACAGAGTTTTTAGAGAGACAAATCTCTACGTGCCCAAGTACATCAGAATTTTACTGGTTTAATCTGCACTCTGCCGGAACAGCACGTGAATGGGAAGATGACTAACATCGTAAACTAAACTAAGTATGAGCACTTCAGCATCGTGCACCGATGACAATCCGTTTTAAAACAGTCTACACTCTTTTAACAATGTTTTTTTACTCTCAACAATAATAATAATAATAGTTTTCCATTTTTACAATGATTTTTAACAATAATGGTAATAAATCATATCGTGCAACCTTTGAACTTTCTGCTATATTTCATCTCTGCTGAAGCCCGCATTCGCGCCACAGTGCTTCCTTCACGCGTACAATGAGCTTGCTTTCGATGGGTGATGAAGGTTCATTTGTTTTCTCAAAATCCTCTAAGCCATCAACGATCACATAAAACGGTGGCCTAGCTCAACATCACAAGTGTGTCCACCTTCATCTATGAAGGAACAGCACATTTACCTGGATTCATCCTATAGAAATAGAAATAACATTCAAGCTGACGACAAAGTGTGCTTAGCCACGAGTATCTGTAAGAATATTTGTAGGCATCAAATAGGTATTGAATGGCACGTCTTCAAAAGGTCACGTCAATAACATACTAGCACGGCTTGCAACTAGAGCGCGTGAAGGAGTTTTCATTCCAAAGCCGAAGTTTTCTAGACAGATTTCTATGCAAGTTCAGGAAAATGGATAAGTGAGCTTAGCTTCAAGGTTAAATTCAGAGAAAATAAGGAAAAAAATCATTTGTGTTGGACGAACTTGTCGAGAGAACAGAAAATCATCTCTCCACCTTTGCAAGCTAGAGCATGTTTGTTAGTCATCAGTCCCATCTCGGATGCCTCGTGTAGACGAAGGCTCCTCAGTCACGGTAGAGGAAACAAGATAGGGTCATTTCTGTGGGAGAAAATACACATCCTCTTGTTCGGCTAGCCATTAGAAGGGCTTTATTTCACGCAATCTTTATGACGTCACCAAAACGCTAAGTCGTTAGGCCAATAGTGGAGCCAGATTTGGGGGTAGCAGTGCTACGAGATGCAATATAAGCGCTGCTTTTAGTTCGTTGCCATGACGTCAGCCAAACCACACCGCCAACGAAAAAAGACTGGCTTGAACCAACCTTGTTTCCTCTACCGTGGCCTCAGTCCCCTGGGGTCCCTGAGAAGGTAAATCATTTCAGTGAAGTGCGGCCGCTGCTCAGTCCCCAGCCCCCAAAAATGAAAGACTTGCTTCGCGTGAAGTTGAAAGTTAACGTCCAATTAAAGCACAAAGCTTAAAAACAATGCGTGCCATGTAAATTTTAAAAAGTCTATAAAGGGTGGCCCATAAGGAAGGAAACTTTTTAAAACTATCTTAACTATAAAACCATAAATAATAAAGAGATATGGTTAAATCAGAATGAAAACGTAGATATCAAAGTTTAGTACCAGCGTATCAAGTCTACCGACATTCCCAACATATTGCCCAAAAAATTCATAAAATCCACCCCTCAAAACGAATCGCTATGCAGTGGGACAACGAGCAAAAATAGTGGAACTTTACTTCCGATGTATCTGTTCGGTTACTGCAGTTCAGAGGAATTACAGGAATATTGATGGTTTTAAAGGAAGTTCTTCTAAGAACTGCATAAAAAGCTGGTACTGAAATTTAGAGAAGCTGAGACAACAGCAGACAGATAACTTTGTGGCAGGCCACGGACCATACGAACTGATGCTTCAATTCAGTTTGTGGCAACGAGTGTTGCTGATCAGCCCAAAACCTCAACTAAACTTTAAAATTTCTTCTTTCATTCTGAATTAACCAAATCTCTTCACCATTTTTAGTTTATAGCCATATTAATTTTAGAAAGGTACCTTCCTCATGGGCCACCCTAACCTGCGCAGAGAAGCAAGCGCAGTGACGCTTGCCCTGCGATGAAGTACGTCCACTGTCAAGGCAGAGTACAGAGTGAGAGGAATAAAGTGAGAGAGAGAGAGATGGGTAATTTGATGGAACACGAGACGCGGTGTGAAGTGCACGCCATCTCGCCTGAGGTGAGGACGCCACCGCGCAGCAGACACCACGGTATACCGAGGCAGACACGCTGCCTCACTGCGACCAATAACACCAGCAGACACGCTACGAGCGTGTCGCCTGCGCGCTACCATGAGGAGGGGATGTCGTCATGCTGGTCATGTGTGCTCAGATCAGGGTAGCAGGGAGCAGCAGCAGGAATACAGAGCGACACGAGTCTAGTTTCAACGGCTCCTGATGTGAAGCAAAGGAATACAGCCGGTGTACATGGTATATTTAGCACTCTGTGTCTACAACGTGGACGAGGATCTACCTGTGTTCAACACGGTAGTATTTTAGAATAAATTATGAATCCTTTTCGTGATTAGAGTTAAAAGGTTTAGTGAAAAATCTAATGAAATTAATTTCATGATTGGAGCCAAATTACAGAAAATGTCTCGTATAATCCTCCTGCAGCTCCAGTGTTTAACACTTTCAAGAAGATCGACGAACTAAAATACAACGCTGTAAACTGATTAAGTAATGAGGAAAAACAACACCTGCTATAAATATATTTTTCAATTCACATATACCGAATCATATCTAACCAACCAAAAAGATATACCGAGAGAGCCACAGAAATTTTCCAGTCTAAATTTGCAATTTTATGAAAAACGTACACGATGGAACAACAAAACGGCTTAAGAAATTTTAAAATATAATTAAACCAAATAAAAAACAGGAACTTTGAAATAGCCTCTCTTAGCTGTTATAAAATAGCCATCGAACTCATAACGACAGAGTTACAACAAAATAAAAGTGATCGTCACTGAATGTGATCTTGGTCCTCTCAGTTCAGAGCTGAAGCCCTAAGATGACAGAGTGCGGCGACATGCTGCTCCTTAATAGACCGTCAGAAGAAGTCCTTCAAACTGGGGCCTGGGCTTCAAGGTGGTCAGAGTTATTCACCACCTAAAGCGTGACTTCTCCTTAACGTGGGTAGGTGCGCGTGCTGTGCGAACACACGTTTGTCTCTAAGCATTTCTGTTAGCCGAGGTAGTACTTTTGGATGGAGCATCGACCCGTGAACTAGACTATCCATACGAGTATATACTACCTCATCGATGAAAACTATAGGAGGTTGTGAAGTATTTGGACTCCCCTGCAGCACGCGCCACACTCCAGCCGGCTTTTAGCCCTTGGAATGGACTCCGTCTTTGCAGGAATGTCATGTGAAGGATCTACATTGATCCTGCCATTGTGGAGATTCACAACCGCTTCAGATTCCTATAGAAATGAGGTAGCTGAGCTGGGCTCTACTTCCCTTGTAACTGTCCCTCATTACTCGAGTGGTTTACTCAATTCATTTTCCTCGTCCTTCCTTGCATCTAAAGAAGAATAAATGAGTAAAAACCGCATCAGATGTACGTTTGTTCCTCCAAAGATTTACGTAAATAGGTTTTTCGTTCGGCCTTGAAATTATCTTAGCTTAGTTTAGCTTGCAGTAAATTACAAAGAAAATTTAATGAAGCAACACGAAATGAAATTATGTAGATAACGATTTTCTCTTAATATTTCTATCGCTATCTGCGTAGAACACAACTCTTGTTAAAAATTGAAAAAACCGTGGGTTTTCACAATAAATTCTGAGCCGTGTAAAAATAGAGCTTTACTTTTTTATCTACTAAATCACATGAAACACCACAGATGTAAAGCGTTTCACGCTTCCATATTTTCTGGCGCTTAAATGCAGTAGTATTTTAAAAATTAAGCACGAATTCTGTCTGTAGTTTTGCTGAGCGATGGACGATGCAAACCCAATTACATCGACCCTCTTTTGGGAGGCTATTTTTCGATGCTAATTTCATGACATATATATCTTCAAAGGTAGAAAATTGGTCAAATTAAGCTTCAGTATCCAAGGTACAAATTCTGATCAACGCCACGCAGTGATGGCTCACACCAACGCTTACAACAAGGAACTCATTCATAACAAACGGTCAAATATAATCGACGTTCACTTCAAAACTGAAAAACTAGCTTCGCTCAATTTTATAAATGACTCCCTACCCAGTGTGGCTCAACTATTCTCCCGGAAAACTCAGTCGTAAATCTAGTTAACAAAGATCGACTTGGCCAGAATAAATTTCTCAAAACGCGCAAAGCTTCACCTCCTCTAACTCTCCAAATGGCCTCAACAAAATGGATAGCCTATAATCTCCCCTCAGCAGGACGCTGTCTGAAGATTCAAATTATACACAGGAGCTCGAAGGCCAGCTCGAACAAAGAGGCCGTTAAGGAAGCTATGGAAACAATCTTCTACATTACTATAACTCAAGTCAAAAATAAAAGCTCTTCTTATCACGTAATATCCTTCCGATGTTTGGACGACCTTCTATTTTTATCGGTTCCGAAGCTTCATTCCTTCATGAGATGCTTCCTGACCAGTAATGAAGACGCTCCTGCACAATGGGACGGAAGGAGCCTTACGATCACCATCGTTACTGATCTTAACAGCGTCCACACAATCTTCAGAACCCTCGCTCTAGCGCTGGCTCAGGCGGCACTGCAGTAAGTAACCGCAATCAAAAGTTGCCCGATCACATACGGCACAATCATTCCCGAAGCATAAGTTTCGAAATAACTATAGAGAATACCCGTAATTTCTCAACTTTTCGATAAAATAGTATCTTCTGAAATTTCAAAGAAGTGTGAATATCTAGTGTTTTCAGCGTGTAGGATTATGAAAAACAGGATAAATTTTCAATTGAGCCTCAGCTTCATCACCGTCATGGCTCGAAAAAACAAGGATTTTAAACATGACATGCAAATGGTCGATGCAAACCTGCAAACAATTCTTTCCCTTGAATAACATAAAGCTTAATTGGATTGCTCTAAAAAAGGCAAACTTTAGAATGTCACGTTTAACTTGCATCATTTACACTTCACTCCCTCAGTTAAAACATCCCTTTTTCCGCACTAAAACAAGGACCGTAAATTTCCACACGCATGGAAAAACTAAATTTTTGCAATTCAATTTATCAAAAAACGACAGAGTTTGAAAGAAAGAATGAAAGAAGAACGGTTTATTTCAAATAAAGATGATACAAAAAGCACATCATTGGTTTTTAAAATGAGTGGGCGGAACGAGAAGGCGGCAACGGTTGTGATGACGGTAGAGCTTTTGGAGCGATTATGTCCGACGCAAATGACGCGTATACGTCAAGATCGACCAGGTTCACAGAAGTGGACCCGTGGCGACCGGAGGTGCGGCCCCCTGGCAGGGTTGCCGGAGACGTTGACTGCAGAGGTGCCGCCGTAACTCACACCTCGCACCGCCCGGACGCTCCTAACGCTCATTCCTAACTCATACCCGAACCTGACCGGATGCTTGCGACGCAGGTTTATAACCTCCAGTCCAACGCCGACAGTATTTTAGTGCGCGGATTCTTTCCAGACACCCACGCTGCCTGGATGCTCGGATGGAACAACTTAAAGATAGAAATTTTTAGCGAAACATCTAAATGTACAACGAAAATTTACCGTTTCTGAATAGCGTACCAAATGGAAGCTCGAATCAAAGCATTACAGAATTTCCAAACGGACCAGAGGATAAAAATATTTCCAGGGATAGAATGAAGCCATCAAACATCCTTATCAGTCAACTTATTCCCACGCGTCAATTCTAGAATATACACAGCCACAGCGAACATCTATCCATTCCCAGACACTCCTCCCAGACACTGCTAGGTTTCTAGCCAATAGTCATAATCCGGCCAATACTGACAACGCTCGAGACAAAGTCTTCTTTCACCAAGGACGTCACCTGTGCTTGGTTTAGAGTTAATAACGAATAAATTTAGCGAAAAATCTCAAAAAATCGAAAATGGCATGCAAAGAGATAAATGTGGAACAGCAGTAACGATATTTCGGTTCTGAGACGTTACTTCAATTTTCTACTATATTTCAAACAGAATGAAGCTTGGGTGTCAAGTTTCAAGAGCGCAATGCTTCTATTCGATAGAGACGAGGTGCATTCATTTCATTCAGTTGAGCTATTGAGCTGTCGGCTTGTTATGGTTTCACCATGTGATATTAACTACCCGTAGATAATTCTTCAGGATTCCATACCTCTCACACAGTATCATCTTGGGCTCGAATTGAGATGTAGGAACAGATCCTGGCAGCTGACCCAAGCTTGAACACTTCTGGGCGTTAGAAATATAAGAAATATAAATTAACACATAACATTTTTGACGTAACTAACACGAACATTTTTCAGAAGTTGCCAACACTAGGCAGTTGGACTGCGCTCATTTCGTGAGGAATGGCATAGTTGTTCCCGATTACATATACCCGTTTATTATCTTGCTATACCTGTGACGGTCATCCACAGCGCTCGCCTGCAATGGTGAAATCCGGTCTAATGAAATTAGAATACTAAAATAAACATTCTCTGAACACTAAAATGAACATTGGCTTACCTTCAAAAACTTTCTGACAATGTCAAAACAGAATGCATTTCTCGCGTAATTCGGTTAAGACTTAAATTAAACAATCTTTCTCACTGAACACTCGCTCACCAGCGTACGTTGATGGAGTCCAGTCTTTCACACACGCCGGCGCGCTTCGCTCAGTGACGTAATGCACGATTCACTCGCACAACAGATAGAAAATGATGGTCTTTCCTGCCCGCAGCACTTAATGCAATTGCGAAACGCTGGCCCACGAACGCTCAGTGTGGATAGAAAGACGTGCTTCACTTTACTTCTGGTCTCTGAGCTCTGAATGCACGACTATATTCGGCAAAGTAATGCTAGCAAAGTCCAACAGATTCTACCTAAAACATCTATACCCAGATTCTACCTAGAACACCTATACCCAGATTCTACCCAAAACACCTATACCCAGATTCTGCTTATACCCACTTTCCACCTATACCCTGTCCAACAGCCAGCAGATTCTACCTCAGTTGGTTTAAATATTCTATAAAACCAACACTGCTTAATTTTTTCTCGTAAATCAAAGAAGTATGTCGTAAAAAATGTGATGCTACAGATGACAAGCCAAAATTTAAGCTCCAAACAAATAAACTTTCTAAGCGTAGATCTGAAGCCTTCAGCTGAAACAAGCAACGACAAGTCGAAATTACTGTATTCTTTCCCCATTTCTTCATATTTCATTTCCAGTCAATGATTGTAGGATGCTTGCGAAAGTCCCCCAAATAAAGATACTTTTGCACGGATAAAAATATTTAATTCTATTTTCAAGTTTCATAAATTCATTGGGCTTTTGCCATCACTTCTCGAAACTCGTGCACAGTTGGAATTTATACGAAATGATAAAATTGTGAGGAAGCTGCGCCGTGCTGTCAGGCTGCGAGAGCAACAGATCTGCGCTGCATCAGGCGCACATCAAGTTGAGCTGAAAGTAATCAGGGCAGGATTGCCCGGTTTAATCGCCGTGTCTATCCTCAATCTATTGTAATTGAAACTGTCCGTGTTGCCTGTTCAATAATAGATACCTTATCGCACTCCAAGTCAGGTTCTCGCAACTGCATCCGTTGTGCTCACGCATGTGCTTCGTCTTTACATTTTCTGTGCACATTTATCTAGTTTTTTACCGAGAAACAAGAGTCAGTAAGGCTGCTGAAGTTTCCAGAGGGATCCTCTCCCCCGCCAATGGTTGCATTATTTGAAACAAAAATGATAATACTAACGGCGCCAACGCAGAAACTTGCGCAATTTCCCCGGAATGGAGCCAAATAATTGTTCACTCTAAATCAAGGCAAAGGTAGTAAGAGTTACTCATCGGTAATGAAGCCAAAACTTCAGTAAGCTCAGCTCCATCATCACACTCGTGAACTTCATAAAAACTTCAGAGGCGTTATACTATCTTTCTTGGATTTTTGCGTACGCAAGGGCGTAACTTTTGACACTTGCTTTAAAACAGCGCCGTAAAACGGGAGCTTTTGCACGGCAGCAGCGGTGCGCTACTGCGACTCCATTCAGCTCAACTCAGCGTCTCCCCTCTACTCAACGCCAAAATCTTGCAATAAATTTCGCTCTGCTATCGTCTCAATTTATATCATTCAACGTAACTGTGGAATTTAATTAAAATTTAAGGTAATCTATCAACAAACGATTCCTCAACAGCAATGCTGCGCTGGCGTACATGCACCAATGCCCCAAGTCATATTCCCGTTGGTGCAATCTAAAGTTATTAGCACATAAAGGCTTCATAACTCGGACCTGACTACGACGGGAAAAGTGAATGGCTTTAAAATAGAAAGTCTCAAAATCGTTTTGGCCTTTCAAAAACGCCAGGGACGAAATTTTAGCGGAGTTGCTTTGAAGCTTTAGTATCAATACTGAGAGCTCCTGGCACAGGAAATGGTTGCAGCCTGTAGTAAAGGTGTCGAAAATATTTCCAAGATACGTACGAGAAAATGAAAGGCTGACTTACTCGTAAAAATTCTAAGCACCTGCTTGAAGAGAGTGCTTTTGAGAAATACATTTCTTGACTTGAGAAAAGTTTTTTTTTACTATAGTGGAGAGTCATTAATTCGAGGAGCCAACGACCGCCGTCGAATACAACAAATAGCTGATGCCGCAAAACCTGCGACGGTCGCACAGCAGCCCGGCGTCTGGCATGCGAGTTTCTGCTCCCGTGCTCCTCGTCATTACTGACCCCACTCCTCATGTCAAATGTACAAACACGTCAGAAGACTACACTTGCAGTTTCTGAAAACTTTTTGCGAAAATTTAGAAAAGTCTTTAAAGCGTGTTGAATACCCTTCCTTTGTATATTAACTGCGAGCAGTGTGTTTTTTTTTTCACTCTTCAGAAACACTTTCTGGTTTGAATAATCTTTAATTCGTGTCAGGCTATTCACGAGAAAATTTTACCGAGAGGAACTTTTCCTGAAGTGTTCACGCGAAGGCATACACGTGACTAGTGCAAGTTGCAATGAATCTCTTTGGAATTTGTCACAATTTAGTGGTTACAAATTGTAAAAACAAATTATTTCTTCTCATGAGGTATCGAAGTGTTCATCAATACAACCCCATTACATTCTCAGAAATTTCAGTGCGCTAAATTAATTAACAATTTACAATTCCCCTTAACTTTAGAGAAACAAATTAATAAACTAAATCGTAGCCAGAACCCAAACAACGGAGGCTTAGCCCAAACCATTACATAGATCATTTTTCCCAGGCTAAAAGCATGGAGACGGCACCTGTCATGCAAGACTTCTCTCAGTTCACTCCCTCGCGAAAATAGTTACCCACAACCATCGCAATACGATGAGAAAGCTTTCCTAGTCCTCCCATAAGAACTGAAGGTGACATCAACCTTCAACAGTTTCGTACGGGCAACACAACACGCAGCAAAGCCAAAACTAAATAAGCAAATTACAAGTTTATTCCGGAAATAAGCATCGCGAAACGAGAAAGCAAATCCATGCGTCCCTCGTCACGAAAGGCGGCGTGGCGAAGCTAGGCAAGATTTTCGGAGTTTATGCAATGGATGTAAGGACGGAAATTGAAATTCCAGAGACGCAATCGTCGGCGGGGCGGTCGCTTCACATTGCCTTGCTCTCCTCATACAACAACTGCGCTCAAACCCTATTGCATTTTACCTCGGAGCCAATGCTGGGCATAGCTCAAAATATGCATCGGTAGCGCTGCTATAACAGTGAGCTTGCAAGCTAGGCGAGAGTAGATGTGAGGAATAAAGCAATATCCTGCACTTAAAGTGAGACGATTTAGAATACACTCGTATCAATAAGATGTAAAATGAATAGAACAAAGCAGTATCGACTGCTCAAAACAGCTTTCAAATTTCGATTTCAAATCTTCGATGCTGTAAAATGTGCAATTGGACTATGCAAAAGTTCAGAGAACTCTTAAGCACTTAGCTCTGAAAATTCAAATCGTTTTTATTGAAGCAAATGCACAATAAAAAGATCATAGTATATTCAAAGAGATTTCCATTTAATGATTTACCAAAAGTTACGGTGGTATATGAATCTTTTCTTGAACAGAAGGATATCGAAGAAAATTCATTGAAAGAAATCACTTCCCCTCAAAGCAAGCACAATTTTTTGCGAACCTCAGTTTATTCCTCAATGAGCGTGCCACATTAATATGGTATAATTATACTGTGCACTGAAGATAACTTCGCAGATGCAAATGAGAGTAGTACTTACTTCAAGGCAGCGACTATATTTACATACACTGTACATCGAGGAAACAAGCACTCATTGCAAGACATTCCTCGTGGATCAAAGTTCAGCAATGGTGCACTCCCTAACAAGTGTTCTGTGTTCGCCATTCCATAGACCGGGTACATAAAACGTAAGCAATATATTGCCAGCTTTCTTCAATCTTGAATGAGTTCAGTATAATTATTATTACTAATGTTACTACAATTATTTTTACCATTACCATTATTATTATTGTAGAGTTGAAGTGGTGGGACAGCAGCACGGCGACGTGAACATTGCACTGCACCGCATGTTGTGCTTCACGCATCACCGCATGTTGTGCTTCACGCATCACCGCATGTTGTGCTTCACGCATCACCGCATGTTGTGCTTCACGCATCACCGCATGTTGTGCTTCACGCATCAATGTGCGACTCAGACACCATATGTTGATGAGCGTATCTTGCACTGTCGCGTACTAAACTAAGCTACCCACTTGTATAACAGGCCGGGGCAAATACATGTTCGCTATAGAGGAAATTACGGCGACCTAATTTGTTGGATAACCTCGCTCGTCAAATTCCTTAAGGGAAAATTATGCATCCATTAAACAATTAATGAGGGAAATTCAACTTGTGACGATTTGAATGACAAATTAAATTATGTCTATTGAACTGTTAATGAGGGAAATTCAAATTATGACGAATTAAATGACAAATTAAATTATGTCTATTGGACTGTTAATGAGGGAAATTCAGGTTGAGATGAATCGAAAAAAGCATCATGTAAGGGATGACGGCAGCGTTACCATTGGTTGAATTGACGAGAGAAAATACTTCACTCCGAGACTCGCAAAGTTACGATACGAGTGTGGTGATGGCAGCAGCGACCCCTGCACTGCCATGCAGCCCAGCTACTTGCCATCCTCAAGTGGCAGTGTATGACTAATGAATTGTAGGTTTGATTACATTCATTCCAATCATGCCGAATTATATCCACTATTCACAAAGAACTTCAATTAAATTAATTTTAAGAAAAGTCAAATACAACTATTTACGCAAATAAGAAAATAATTGATCAATCATTATTTTCAATTAAACAGTGATTGATCAGTTTTTTTCATAAATGGTTGTTTTAGATTACTGTTAAAGTTAACTTCCATAAATTTCTGTTTGATGCTAATGATTTTGGTAGACCACAACTTCTATAACAAAGAATACCTGTAATCATTCTATTCGAAAGGACAACTTAGAGATCGAAGTTTTTTAGCGAAAGCTTCTAAATGTAAAACGAAAATTTACCGTTTCTGAAAAGCGTACCAAATGGAAGCTCCAATCAGAGCATCACAGAATTTCTGCACGGACCAGAGGATAAAAATATTTCCATTGATGGAATCAAGCCATCAAACAATCAATCGACGCGAGCTAACCAAGCGGAGGTCTGCCTCAATATTTCCGGGATCAAATGCAGGGTGGCGCAAAACTCACTTCAACATTTCGAGCACTCATTGCACGACAACTAACACAGCTGTAAAAATGCGTTACATACAAAATGAAAGGGAACAGCAATCTTCAAGTAAGTTTCATCGTGTATCGGTGATACGGATTTGAAGCTTATTTTGTAATCGAATTTTGTAATTATTTTGTACTGTAACTTTGTAATATTTTGTAGACCAACGGAAAGTGGAAGTTATTTTTTTTCGCAATGTGGAGACTTGCGAATGATGAGACTTTTACCTCACACTTGATCATGTCTGATGAGGCTCGTTTCCATGTCAGAGGGCATGTTAATAAACAAAACTTCCGTTTCCGGCGTGATGACAACCCCAGGATAATTTACGAGCAACTGGATTTCAGTTTGAGATATATTCAGTTTGTCCACTTATTTTACATGGAAGGTTTTTACTAACTCCTTCAAGCTTGACTAAATTATTGGTCCACACTTCTTCGACTATGTTGATGGTGCAACCATGAGAGTGCAATGAGACAAATAGAGACAAATGGTGCTGGAATATTTATTGCTACAACTAGAATATTTGGACAAGCAGAATTTTTGTTCCAAAATGATGGGGCGACACCTCATACAACAGGAGAAACCATCGAGAGACCAAGAGCTGCCTGCCCTACTTGGGAATTACACGTTTTGGTGACATTCCATGGCCACCACGGTCTCCTGATTTAGCCCCTCCAGATTTCGTCCTACGGGGAAACCTTATAGGAAAGGTTGAAATCACTATGCCTAATACTCTCCATGAATTGAAAAACATCGAAGAAATCAATAGAACTCTACATATTTTGAAATAGTCAAAGAAAGTACTGAACGTAGAATACGCTTGTGTTCAAATTACAATGTAGAACATCTAAAAGATATCACAATTAAATAATAAAACTTAAATATTTTTTTCTTCATTTCATATGTAACCAATTTTTATAGTTGCATTAATTGTCGTGCAATGAACGTTCAAAATAGTGAAGTAAATTTTGCGCCACCCTACACATACATCAACGAGCAATACGTTTTCTTTTCATCAGTTTTAATTCGTCGTTTAGCCTGATCCATCCAACTCAGACGACAAAAAAAACTTACTTTTAGGTTACGTGTACTTACAGAACCTAATAACCAGCTTAGTAATGATGAGAAGTAATTAGTGCCTCTTCAGTCATGTCTCCTAAATAGCATATTTGCTAACTTTTTTTAAAGAATGGGAACTAAATCAGAGGGATTGTTTATCACTATCGAAAATGAAATAAAAAATGTTACAGTAATTTATTGATGCAATCCTACACCGAACTTCAAGGCCCTTCTACTTATTTCAAGCGATTTCAATTGTCCTTGAGAAGGACGCCTAGAAATATTCGGGAGAAGAAATACCCCGCAGGAGTGTTAGAAAAGACCCACCGCAACACCTACGAAAAGAATTCGAGCTCCTCCTTTTCGGCGAACAGCTTTGTGTATCTATTGTGTACGACGCAAGCTTCCACAAATCAAATAAAACACAGGTAAATTGAATGGATAAAATCGGATGAATCGAAGACAATTCAATTGTCACAGGCAAATAAAAACAAAGGGACTCTCTGGAAACAGACTTGAGGTCGCAATCCGGCGCAGCTGCGGCCTCGCGCTTGTTTTGTGTATCCTGGATACGCTGCCGGCAGCCTCGGCCGGCATGCTCCAAATGTGCTGCAAAAAACGCACATCCAATGCACGGTGGGCGATGCACCAAGTGCACAACCGAGCTCAAGACGAAATGCATTTGCAAATATAATATAAAAACCGGTGTTGGGTGTTGCAAAAACTGAAATAAAGGCCGTGTCGGGTGTGTGTGTGTGTGTGTGTCTAGTGCACAGATGGCGCAGCACCTCCGTTGCGCTCGTGATGAAGAAGTATAGTAGCTACACACGTAATGTTTTCCAGCCTTCTTTGTTTCGTATACTTGATGTATTTCCATAACAAGGCGTAACTTATTTTTATAGAAGAGTGCCGGTTCTCAACGGGCAAACATGCGAGTAAGGGAAAATTTGATTTCCACCGGCCTCTGACTTGCCTGACTGAAAATTAAAGGAACTCACAACATTATTTCAAAAAGGAGCAACCAAAATAGGATCAACGTCGCATAAAATAGATTACAGAATTAACAATATCCAAAACTTAAAATTTGTCCAGCCCCACGGAAAAAGAAATTTTTATCAAGTAATTTATTTCCACACTCGTTTCGGTGGTAGAATATTTTAGCGCCAACCATCTTATTCCGAGCAATTACAGAAGTTCGAGTTTCATCTCGCTTTTTGACATTATCAGAGAGGATGAAAACTTTTTTGATCTTGAAAGAAAAAAATGATTAAGAGTAAAAAGTAAACTGAATCTTCTTCCTTGAATACTTGAGGCGCGATGAAAAACGCTAGGAGATAATATCTCCTTGCGTTTATTATCTCTAGAAGATATTATCTCTAGGAGATATCTCCTAGATGAAATCTAGCGTTCCTAGATATTATCTCCTAGGAGATGATATCTCCTAGCGTTTTATTATTATTATTATTATTATATAAGAAAGTTTTAGCCTCCCTTAACCCCGACAAAGATGTTCCAAGAGAGGAAGGAAAAAGGCACCATTTAGTATGGAGTTAGGGAACGTGGAATCTATGCACAAGGTGCACAGAAACAGTAAGCTAAGAAAGAAGGTTATGAAACAAGAAAAAGTTGAAGAAGAAAGTAGTAGCTGCTGAAAAACAGGACAGCAGTGAACCGAAAACAGATGGTCGTAACAAAACAAAACCTATTCTATTTCAACAAAAAGGAAGTCTACTTAACGTTTAGCTCAGGCCCTCACATAGTCCCCCTGGGAGTGCTAATTCCCATAGATACAATAGTTGAATCCCCCTGAGGGGTCCTAGCGTTTAATAATATCCTAATATCCATTAGTGAAATTTTAATTAATGATAATATTATTAGGTAGTTTATTGACACTGCGTCGCGTGGCAGCTGTAAGGCGATGAAGCCGTCGTCGACTGGCGAGCATTCACCAAGTCGACATTCCATCTTCGTAAGGGCTGTGCTTTGCTGCCTCTCAACGCAAGCGAACGTCACTTCAAGTAACTCACATTGTCTTTAAAAAACAATGTCGGACTCTTCCACCGCCGCTACGGAGTGAGAACAATGCTCGTCATAATCCGGTGCAGGATTGTGATCATATTTTTACTGACAATAAAATGTGCAGAAGAGACCAAAAAAGAAGACGAAAATGACGGTGGTGAGAGGCTGTCACGAGATGATGGCGGTGTCACGACCGCCTCGTTTAGCCGACGACAAGCGATTGCCTGCAGCGGATTTTGCCGAGTTTTTCTGACCTAAATTATTCTACGCTAACAGCCCTAATTTTCGAGCTTTTTGATGGTTCATGCAAAGTTGGACATCGACTGCGTTTGCAGGCGGCATCAAATAATCAAAACATTTATTCTAAATGATAAAGCTCTCGACGGACATGCATCAAAAACTTCTAGTTAGCGTTAACTGATGAGCTTGGGCGATGCATTTCTAAAATTTCGCCCGGATATCCAAAGTAAGGTTTTCAACCCTACAGGAATTGCATCGGTGAAATAAATGTGATGATGCTCGTACACAAAGTTGTATGTGTGAATGATTCCATGATGAAATTGCTTCACATTCCTGATTAAAGATTGTTTGTGGCTAGTGAACTAAAGATTTTACTTGCGAGGCTTTTGGCTGTCTACATTTCCGCTTCATTATTGGTGCAGAGGTAATCAGTTTTTTGCTGAAATTTTCACTCGGAGCTATGGTGGAGGATGATTTGTTTTCAGATAAAGCAGCTTTCCGAGTAGTCGAGCGAGTTGCATATGAGCACATCGTGCATTTATGTTGAGGGTTCGATGGATAGAGAGGAAGATAAGTTTATTTGTTTACTAAGTAGGAGTTATGGGGTGGACAACTTTCAAGATTGTTAGAACATCAGCCGTTGAAATGTGAGTGAAGGCTAGCTGCTCATTAAGATTCAAAAGCACCGCCTTTTGAAGTTCCAGGCAAGGAGACTGTCTGCGAGAAAGGGGGTGAGAGAGCAGGGGCTCTGGTGTGAGCGACCGTCTTCCTAGCGAGGTTTGGTTTTCGTTACATTTGATGATCTATATGAATTCTTTTCTTTTTTAATCAATGAAACGATGCAAATTGGCCTAGTTTACGGCAAATGTGGCTCTCGGAAGTGAGAGAAGTATAGCAGTTCTTTAATTCACGCAAAGTTTCTGGTTGACATAGTTTGCAGCGAATGCAAATTTTTGCATTGAGATTCAAGATTTTATAAGCACACGTAAGGAATGTTTTCTCCCTGAGATAAACGGAGCAGAACGAATGAAAAACACCGATAGAAGAAGCGGAGAGCAGGACCGAATGTATAGGAAA
This sequence comes from Platorchestia sp. MABIK, assembly GCA_014220935.1. Classification (NCBI taxonomy): domain Eukaryota; kingdom Metazoa; phylum Arthropoda; class Malacostraca; order Amphipoda; family Talitridae; genus Platorchestia; species Platorchestia sp. MABIK. The sequence continues at coordinate 133,455 of JACJUY010000102.1, read as the reverse complement.
GGTAAGGGGAGACAGGAAGTGGCTGTATTATCTTGATGTCCGCGGCTACACAGTCTTTCGCTGTTAAGCCCTTACCGTCGAAGTGGATTTCAAAATCCACTTTTATAAAAGACTAACATGTTTCATTCCTTGTGAAATTTGTGCCCTAATGTATTCTTCGAAGTTCATTGTTGAGTGACTTGTCATTGTCTGTCTCACCTGCTTGGGAAAATTGCGCTGCAATATTTCCGTTGAGAACTTCCTGTAGTGAGCCATTCAAGCGACGTTGTGTTGTTAAAGTCTAACTCACCTCTCAAAAGGATTTCCCATTTTTTAATTTCAAGTTCATTTTGCTACTATGCGTAACACGGTGAACTTTTCCAAAGTAACCTGCCCCATTTTATTTAAGTTAATTTATAAGTTCATTCACCAAAAAAAAATTGCTCTTCTCTCTCATTTTACGTCACTAGTTGACCAAATTTGTTCATCGAAAGAACGTAGTTATTTATTGATAGGGTAATTGAAACCAATTTCGGGTATCAGAAACAAAAAACAAGTCTGCTCTGCTTGTTAAAAATCATTAAAGCTGAACACATTTTGAAATTATTTTCCACTTTCACCTTTCATAAAGCAATAGAGCACATTCACAGACACTCAGTTCGAGTTTTGTGTTTCGTGAACACATGAAAACTGTTTTAGCCATTTAACCATTCAGTGAGGAGGTAGAGAGCACATTCACGAATACTCAGTTCGAGTTTTGTGTTTCGTGAACACATGAAAACTGTTTTAGCCATTTAACCATTCAGTGAGGAGGTAGAGAGCACATTCACAGACACTCAGTTCGAGTTTTATGTTTCGTAAACTATTCATTGCCTCACATCCTAAGCAGTTTGATGCTCCGTTTCCTTACAGCGTCCGTTTGCCACCGCGCCACCAGAGAACCATCTAAGCTGTATAAAAATTAAGCTCAAATGACCCCACAAGGTCAAACAAATTTACTGTCTCCGTTGTTATGACTATTACAGATGTTTAACTAAAGCGGCCAAAGTGTCTCTAAGAAAGGGAAAGAAAAAAGGAAAAATGAAAAGAGACGAATTTACTCATGTAAGAGATCGGTAGCGTACGAGTACGCAAGGCTTTTACACTGTAGAAACACGTAAGGAAAATGAGGGAAGAAT
>JACJUY010000102.1:49437-122246 GCA_014220935.1 Platorchestia sp. MABIK | reverse complement strand
AATGATTACCGCAGATCACGTTACCGAAGATTACAGAAAAACATTCGAATATAATATTAATAAATAGTGAAATGTTCCCTTAATGGGTGGTGGCAGCTTCAATTTGATTAATAAATCATAGAAAATATAATAATTGAGACGAATATATATATATGTCACGACGATTAAAAGATTTGAAAGATTATGCTCCAGCGAATAATCTGACACGCGAATTATTACAACGATGTTCCCATCAGAGGGAGAGGAAACACACAGTTGGTTAGTATGAGAGGCTGAGAGCAGGTCCAAGAGAAAGGGATTGAAAAGAATCTGAAAGGAGTCACTCTGATCATTGAAAATTCCACACTATAAACCTCTTTATAACGCAACTGATTATATTTTAATCCTAAGAATAATTTCTAAATACCTCAGAGTTTTATGCAGAGTACAAATTTAATTAAACCATGTAAAGTAGGCCTAAGGTGTAGGTTACCTTACATATCTCTATGATTTGAACCATGTTGCAACATGTTTAAAGCTGCGCGCGAATTCCTGCATCCGCCGGTGAATAACATAAGCACGAAACATTTTTGAATATCTGTTGATCTCCGTACCGTTGATTCGTTGATTCTGAAATAAAATTATGTCGTCAATACCATCAGTTAAAGCTGAAGACAACGAAAGTGCACACCAAAATGAAACTCAACCTCCTAAAAGAAAAGTGAGTCCGAGTACATCCTGTCTCATCTCAGACTGGTGGTATAAAATGATTTGATGTTATTCGTTATTTTTTTAATGAGAAATACACATTCATTATGGAATAAAGGCTTACTTGTAGCAAATTGCATATTTTTGTTCCTTACTTCTTTTTTTATAATTTATATTGGCTAAATTTACGTTATATATGTAAACTAAACACACTTCAATCTGAGTTTTCGTTTGCATACATCCTGTTGATGTTGTTTGGGTAGTGTGTTTTATTTTTGCTTTATCTGTAGGTATGAACAAAATATTTCAAACTTTAAATAATTGTTCAGTCATGTTTCTGTTTCTACATTCTGTGGTTATACATTCTTTTCCTTGATAACTATGGCTCAGTTTACTTTTCTATGAGTAAATCTCAGTAAAATGTAGAGCCAATCAAATAAATTGAAGTTTAGTTTTAATTGAATTTAGTTTTATAGGTATTTCATATCCAAATTCAAACCCTACCAGATATATACTAATTAGGCTTTAATTTATTTCACATAAAAATTCATTATCCACAAAAGATGTACTAGTAAGAATTGGATTTGTTTGTAAAAAATTTCAAATTTAACACTGTATGTGCTACAAAACCCACTGATGGTCACGGAGGGGATTTTCATAATGCTATTGACCGACCAGCAGTCACTAACTCAATTTAGATAAATGCTTAAAGAAAACTGAATGAAGGTGCAATCTAAATGTTCATTATTTTCAACATTGATCTTAATATGAACTCACATTTCAGTTGATTATTGAATTTCAGTTTAACCTGTCACACTTAGTGTGTTAATTATTTTTACCTTAGTTTATGATTACAATCAGTGCAATTGATGCCAAATGAATAAATATGTGAATTGGTTTCACACAACAGTAAAAAACTTATCAAAAGAGAAACTATTAAAATTTAAAACTGATTATATATTTGAACTTGTCTTTACAAAGTGCTTGAAATGTATAATATATTTTCTATATCATATAATAATAAATCTGATAGTTTTGTGTTATCCCAACAATCTCAAAAGTAGGATTGAGATTGCCTCTAAATTTTTTCTAAATGTTTTGTGGATTGACCAAAGATTTAGTAAAAAACATCAGTAGGTTTATTCACTCTTATTTGATTAACTTTTGATTTAAATGGATTCAATGTATGTTTTCTCTAAAGACCACTTATTCTTCTGATTTTAAGGTCATTGTAAAAGTGACTAACATAATTTACAATTTGTTAAAGAACATGATTTAAGCTAATGAAAATTTTTTCATAATTATAAATGAAGCCTGTTGGAACTTTATCAGAATGCCTCAAAACCATAATTATAAACTATAACCATTTCTGTAATAGAACATAATAGAAAAACATAATTTAAACTTGTAAAAATTTAGATTGAAACTAATAAAATACATTGTTACATAATCCTATTTGAAACTCAACAACTGTTTAAATTGTTCAATTCAAAAGTGATATAAAATCAGTTTAAAACTGACTTGAATTTTTTAAATCCACCTGAAATCTCCATGAAACACTCCTAAAAATTAATTTCAACTGACCTAAATATCTGTGTTAGACTGATCTAAAATTGTAAAATTAATACCTGCATGATAATTGAAAGTTTCTTTCAAATTCGAACTGTTTTAAAAATCTGCATGAAACTATCGATAGATAAATTAGTTTGAAACTGACCCAAAAATCATTTTAAAACTGACCTTAATAATCTGTTTAAAACTTATTTATATATTTGATCTGAACTGGCCTCCAAATCTGTTTGAAACAAACTTAAGAATTTTTTGAAACTGACCTAAAATTGGTTTAAAACTGATCTGGTTCTAAGCTGAAAGCTGGTTTTAAGAGGCCTAAAACAAGGGTTGCAGTCTTGTTATCATGTTGTTGAACTTTCTCTTGGTTGTGTGTCAAGTGCGCTGTGTGGGCTATCCCCCTCCTTTGTACCCTTCTTTTTTGTTCACCAGTAAATTCCAAATTGTACGTGTGTGTTTCCTTATAAACTCTCGTGACTCGGGCAAACCACAAGCAAAAGCATGCTCCTAAAAACTCGGTTAGCATTACTAAATTGTTATTTGCCTAACTAAGTAAGAGCTGTATGTAAAGGCTATTGTAAAAAAGCCAACATTAAATAATAAAAATGTATCATGAATGTCTTCTCTCCTAAATAATCTATAATAGACATCACAAGAATGTATGAAAGTCATGGGATACCACCAACATTCAGAATACTGATGTAAGTCTTCCTTTAATATTGAACTCAGTATTACATTTTCATAACTCCAGAATGTTTTGCTAGTGAAGAGATTCATCATTTGCATCAATAGATTCTAATATTCCTGAAGTGTAGCCTAATTTTCATAGGTATTAGTTGACTAAATAAATTAACATCACTAACATATGAGTGTGCTCTGACATTTGCTATGAAATTGAAGGCTAACAATCCAATTTTGTACATAGAAAATTCAAATAGAAACTGTGCTTCTGAAAGGGTTTTTGTATCGTTAGTTTTTAAAATATGTATTTATTTCAATGAAATATTTATTACTATTTTCTTTATTTTTCTGAAATTCCAATTATCTCCTGCAAATGCTTGATGGAAAATTGACCACAATGTGCAGTGCTCAGTTCAGGTAAGGAGCACCTAAATATCAAATTAAGCTTTCCTTTTGCTCAGACGCTGCTTCAAGCTTCTGGTTCCATTGGATGTAAGAGAGAGTTAGTGTTACATTACGGTGTTTTAAGATTCCTACTCACTATTATGGTAAAAATTGAATATATCATATTTTTCAGATGCCTGTTGTTGGAGACTTTCAAGTCTTGAAGCCGATCAGCAAAGGAGCATTTGGGTGAGTGCTCCTCATGACTCCCTTGTCTCTCTTTGCCTAAGCTGCTCTTGACAAAGAGGTGCTGGTGTGGGCAGTAAATTTACTTCAGGTATGGCTGAAGTGTTCTGAAGTGGTTTAGTTCTTTCTTAACTTGTTGAGGCTTCCATTGGAAATATGAATAAAGAACTAAGAAATACAAGGGAAAAAGATGCTGAGCAACTTGTAGGTGTGAGTGCTTTGTAATGATACAGTATTTTTATGCGTATTGTATAAATAAAAGTGAATACTGTTGTTTTTGCCTTCTCCTTTTAGAAAATAATCTATCTGAAAGTTTGCTGATTGCTTTTGTTCATTCCTTTTTTAGACTGCTGCTACATAAGCATTTGTGCTCAAGACTTGAACTTATGAACCTGGTAAATGTTAAGGGGCTTCTGAGCTATTGTGAGTGGGGGTCATCATGTGCTCACCTTCACTGTGTGATCATCTTTCTTTACTTGCAGGATTGTGTACATTGGCTATCGTAGAGACAAACCAGAACGTCTGTATGCCATAAAAGTGGTCAAGAAGTCGGATATCATCCATAAAAACATGGTCCATCAAAGTAAGTGCTCAAGGAGGGAGTGGCTTTGAGTAGAACGTCTCTTCAACTGTAATATGTGATGAGCTTGCTATTTTACTTTCATATCATAATTAATACATTAGCTCATAACATTGAATATTGTTTCAGTAAATTCTTCAAAGGGTGTATTACTGCTTCTATGTATCTGTATGTTAGAGTTCTATTTATACAGCAGTGTGATATCTTCCCATGTTTGTTGAATGTATTTGAGATGGTAAAAATCTTTAATGGACTTGCATTACATTAATGATAGTTAATAGTTTGTATGGATTTTTAAGTACTGTACCTGTTATTGATATTATGTGCTCTAATTTTAAATGAAAAAGGAACAATAATTGCATTTAAACTGTTCCTAATATCCTAGCATGATAAGTAAATACTGAAAAAAGATTTTCTCCACATTTCAATCATTTTTGACTTCTGGCAAGAGACAAAAGAATGCTGTAAATCTAAAAAGAAATCTTTTCGATAAAGAATGAAACATCACTGTATTGTTTTGTACAAAATAAAAGAAGGGCAAGAAAATCACACTAGGTGCAGAAAGAAGGCTGATTAATCATCTTTTAAAATAGGTTAAAATGAACAGCAATTTCAAGGTACAGGAATTTATGGGACCAAATGTAGAAGAAATTATTATAAACGCATTCAATCATACTTGGCGGCCACACTTGTATCCTTAACAGTGTATAGCAAAGTGAAAACATGTGGAATATCATTGGTTAGTCCTGACAGAATGCTCTGCAATGCAAATTCTAAGAGCTGGCTTTGCCAAACATATTCTGATGCACATAGTGTATAACTATGTTTGTGCATGATGGGAAATAACATTTCTATGGGTATTATGTTTTTCCCATTTTATAAATATAAAATGACATTGTTTTGTGATAAATTTGTTTAAATGTTTGAACAAGAACATTTTTTGTTGTTTTGACATTTACTCAAAATTTCATATGAAAAAATGTTTTTAAATAAGATTGGATGAAAATAGATTAGAATGAAATTTAATGTTTGAAAATTTCTTAATGCAAGAATATTCTAGTTTTGACACAACTAAGATAATTAAAAAAGATATTCAACAAATTAATTTCAGCCTAGATAAGCTGACACTAAAAACCCTTGATGGTTATGTTTTTATGTTGGTTTTCAATCTAAATCCTGAGAAACTAAAATAACTGATTCTTAGGCCTGTTAGTGGTTGGCCCTTGCTGTATAGTTGTCAAGTTTCTGCTCAAATAGTGGGATTTTAAATTGTTAACTGCACTGTACGTAAATGCATCTCAACAAAGCTGAAATATATTCTGAGAAAGGTTGAACTAATGCAAAGAAACAAAAATTTCAAAATTTCTTTGATGAGATGAATGACATTAAAGTGATTATGAGGATATTCAAAATATCAGTGATATGGTTTGAGATGAACTATTTGGGCAGGAAACTAGAAGAACCATTTCTTTAAAATCCTTTCAAGCTTGTGTAGCTGACTGTCGGACAAGACTACGTCGAATTTTTGCAAAGTGCAATGAAATCGTTTAGTTGTGTTAATTTCAAATGTACATTTTACGCCCTGAACAAATATGACGTTTTTAGTGATCACTGAGCGAGATGCATTGGCCCACATCAGAAGCCCGTTCTGCGTGCAGCTCTACTACTCCCTGCAAGACTCCACCAAAGTTTACCTTGTGAGTACCTCAGCAGGGACTCTCAACAATTATTTTCCTGTGTAATTTTCTACATGCTATTAGATTATATTATATTTTAGTTTAAGCCCCCCTAACTGCTAAAAAAAATAGCATTTTGAAGAGAGGAAGGAGGAAGGCACCATTCAGTATGGAAATAAGGGAACACGGAATCCATGCAGAAGAGGCATAGAAACGGTAATTGGAGAAAGAAGTTCATGAAACAAGATAAAAGTAGGAAGTGCTGAAAAACAGGATAGCAGTGAACCGAAAAAAGGTCTTCCTTAACATAACAAAAAAAAAAAACATTTTATTTCAACAAAAAGAAGGCCTTCCTCTCAGCTTGGGCCCTCACACATTTTCCCTGGGAAGTGCGAATTACTATAGATACAATAGTAGTATCCCTCTGAGAGGTTTCTACATACTATAAGTGTATGTCTTTTGACTGCTTAAAATCTTCCCCTGCCCAAATAGCTCTCATAGGATACGTTTGCTTACTTGATAAGCTTCCCATCGTCAGGAATTTGCTGAATTGCAGTCAGGAGCTGATGCAGGGATTGCATGATGAACTCCCAGTGAACAACACTAAGATATTCTTGTGTGAGTCCCAGGAGGAAAATATGAGGTCTCTAACTGACAGGTAGGCCTTCTTTTTGTTGGAATAAAATGTTTTTTGTTCTGTTTAAAGATCATCTTTTAGTGGTTCACTGTTCTGTTTTTCATCACCTCCTACTTTCTTCAACTTTTATCTTATTTCATGAACTTCTTTTCAAAATGCTGTTCTTCTGTATCTTGAGCATAGATTCTGTGTTCCCTTATCTCTATACTAAATTGTGCCTTCCTCTCTTTGGAACGCCTATGTTGCGGTTAGACAGGCTTAAACTAACATCCGATCTAATCTGTTATTGTGTGATGCAGGTGATGGACTACCTCATAGGAGGTGACTTGAAGAGCTTGGTGCTCTATGGCTACCTGGACCAGGACATCGCTGCCTTCTACATAGCAGAGCTCGCGCTGGCGCTCGACTACCTACACAGGTTACTCCCAGCATCAACCTTTGTTCCTTAGAATTGAGTCATCAAGGGATTTGGTTTCACCTTATTGCAGTCCATGTTTCAAAAATAATTTTTGTGTCCATGTTTTCTCACTTTAGATGCTTGAAGTGGGTTTTTTGATATCGTGTTAGTTGTGTGTTGACCTTCTACTGTTAAAAATTTACCAGCTTCATTGTTGAAGTACTGGACGTGTGTGACAAAATTTAAGTTTTGCTCATTTTTCAGTAGTTATTTTAGTGAGGACATTTATTCTTAGGTCACCCGAATTTAAAATGGTACTGCTTAACCCCTAACGGACCTTCATAGTTCATGGAATGACTAAGAAAGTCCATAACATCTTTCTCACGCTCAAAGGTTTCAAGGCTTGATTCAATTGCATATTGAGAGGGATAATTCTCGAAATATTTTATTTGCAAGAAAATGTATTCATCAACACATTGACGGCGACATATACCCAATATGGCGCATAGCTAAATCATGCAGTGATCTCTGCAGTTGCGAGCAGCATACTGAAGGAAAAAATCCTCCCTGTGTCTTTTTTCCTAAACGAAACTGCTATAGGAACCATTTTACAATTTAAGCATTGCTCGATTGTGTCGAGATTCTGAAGTTTTTTCTTGAATACAATTTGTGCAGGCACGGTATCGTACACCGCGACGTGAAGCCTGATAATCTCCTCCTGGACAACAAGGGCCACTTGAAGCTCACTGACTTCGGGCTGAGTAAGATCATCCTCGCCAGTGGTGAGTGCTGCTCTGCGACTGTGGCTTCAGTCATGCAGGTGTGAGCTGGACGCTCTTCCAAGTATGAAATGAACATTCGCGATAATGGTTTGTTGTGACAATTTAGTGCTTTTGACATTCATGTTATTCATGATGCTTTATCTTTATCTGTTTTGAAATTGGAATAATGCAAAGTAAAACTGTTAGGTGTATTAACACAAGTTCATGTTGCAGAGGAGCAGTTAGAGAAGTTGACCAACTTCACACCAAGCGTTGCTTCACGTGGCCCCAACGCAGCGCGTTACGCCCGCACCCCTGGCCAGATCTTGTCCCTCACTTCACACCTCTCTTTTGTGAGCTTGTTTCTGCCTTTGTGAACTTCTCTCTGCCTTTGTGAACTCCTTTCTGCCTTTGTGAACTCCTTTCAGCCTTTGTGAACTCCTTTCTGTCTTTGTGAACTCCTCCCTGCCTTTGTGAACTCCTTTCTGCCTTTGTGAACTCCTTCCTGCCTTTGTGAACTCCTTCCTGCCTTTGTGAACTCCTCCCTGCCTTTGTGAACTCCTCCCTGCCTTTGTGATCTCCTCCCTGCCTTTGTGATCTCCTCCCTGCCTTTGTGAACTCCTTTCTGCCTTTGTTAACTCCTTTCTGCCTTTGTGAACTCCTTTCTGCCTTTGTGAACTCCTTTCTGCCTTTGTGAACTCCTTTCTGCCTTTGTGAACTCCTTTCTGCCTTGTGAACTCCTTTCTGCTTTTGTGAACTGGGGTTAGGTTTCCAAACTTTCACGTCGTTGTTGCGCTACAGTTGCCGAGTTCTAAGTTGGCAGCTTAACACCGCATGGTTCTTAGCCAAATTGATAAATGAACTTACGCTGTTTTCTAACCCACCATCAAGATGTAAATTGTTCAAAAGAATTTGGCTCCTGGTGATTGCAGAAGGGCAAGTTAATTTCGAATTAAACTGCCCTAGTCTAAGTTTGTTTTTGATTCATGTCATTCTTAACATGATTGATTACCTAATTTTTTTATGCAGGGTATGGTGGTCAACCATTTAAATACGTATGTGAATCGAGAAATGTACACCTATTTTGGTTAGGAAACAGGCAGTGAGCTACAGAATCCTTCTTACAGGCAGTGAGCAACCGAATCGGAGGGCTGGTAAATCAAACCTGTTTAGTACATTCTGGTCAAGATACTCTTCTGTGGTGTTTTAGGTTCACTGATTAGGATTAGCTTTACTGATTCTGAGTCTGTGGTGATACGTTATGCCTTCTTCTTAAGGTCTATCTAAGAAAAATTTTGTTTATGAAACATTGTTTGCCTCTTAGAGGCGTGTGATGGTTAGTGCAACTGCAGACTATTTCCTAAACGCCAACATTCACTTAATTTTTTGTATTCTATCATAATAATTATTGAGATAATACTCGGAGCCATGTGAGTTAACCTCTACCTCGCTCATGAACTTATTTGACGTAAATATTCATCTGAGGCTCATGTACGAATGCAGATATTTTCCTAACTAGAAATGTTACGAAAGTGACTTCCAAATTTCTGTACCTGCAGTATCGTACACTTTTAATAGACGCACAGAAATGAGACAATTTCATTTTACGTTTTTTACGCAGATACAGTTAAGTTTTATTAGCCGATTGTTTCTGAACAGCACTCGAGCATGAACAGTCCTGCCCCCACCACCCCCTGCTCGGAGCGACACAAGACCGTCCTCGCTGCCTGCCCGCCGTGCACTGGCGACACCGCCGCAGCGAAGCTCTGCTCCACCACTCCTGTGACCGCCCTGCGAGACAGGGGTGAGTCTCGTGCTGCGAGACAGCAGCAACATATGGCTTGGGAGTGAGCCCCTGTTCAGTTTTATGCCTGTTAAGTCAGTGCTGACGCCCGCTTTTTAAATCCTTTAGATACGTTATTTATAGTTATCTAATTTGATTCTTTTGAGTGTTTTCATTTTTGTGCAGATAAGACTCACCTGAAACGACACTTCTTCTCAACCCCCGTGACTTCAGAGGCAGACCCTGCTGTAACTTCCGGTAATTGTTTTGTATACTAAGTAACAGAAAACCAGCTTATTGGCGGCTGCTTGTTGGTTTCTAAATGTGGGAGATTGGAAGTGTTTGCAAACGCTGATTACGAAGAAATGCTCAGTACTATGTGAATATTGTACAATTTTAACCAACAGCAAGATCAGAAAAAGTTGATGTAATGTCAAAACCAAGAGGATGTCTGAAGACCCGTGTAATCAATGCTTTTTGGGCAGAAAGGGAAGAATCAATGGGAGGAAGCATAAGGTGTGCGCTTGTTTCTGTGATTGACAGAGGAGCTGTGACTGAATTGCTGGAAGTGGAAATAACGGTGCAATAGCACGCTAGTGAGGGAATAAATGAAAAATTATGAAAATGAGGCTCTGGTAAGTTGAAATTGGATGGCTCACAAAGTAGAGGAAAGAGTGCCCAGAGTGGCATCAAACTTTGGATGCTGGGTTTGAATACGAGAGGAGTTAGTGAGAAAGTTAGTCTGCTATGTTCTAATATGTTGCTTAAACTGCAGGCAAAATGATGAGGTAAACGTTAAGTTTATTGGGTATGTAATGAAATTATCATCCAAATAAGTATCACTTCCATATTTTTGGTCGTTAACCAAATTTTCTGATTGTTAAATTGTTTCATCATAATATCGGAATAATTTGATCTAAAAATTATGCTAAATACTGTAATTTATTTTACCGATGTTACATTGTTCTATTTTCTGCAAAATTACTTTTCTAATGTCACTTTGTCACTACCATGGTAGGCTGGGTTGTCATTCCAAACGATTTTCATGCATCGTGCTACTTAAATTTAGTGTCGCTTTCCTCTACAGTCAAAGCAACGCACTGCGTTGTTAGCCCGGTAGGGGTTTCAGCAAGAGTAAGGTGCTCGGCTATTAGAGAGTGGGCAGCTGAAACCCTCGGGAACTAGGCTACACTCCCATTATAAATCCACGTTATTTCCTTTTAATTGCTTTGCGAAAGCGAAGAGGTCCACATTTGCTATTAGCTGGCGACCCCGGTTGAAAAGCAACCTCAAACAGTAATAATAATACAGACAAAGCATTACGCGTCGTGTTTCAGCATCAATTAATTGGTGCATTTTCAAGTTCTGAGTGGCTGTATTGAACTTTTTTGATTGATGACGATTTGTTCAAAGGTTTTTTGAGAATTGTAGAAGCTTATCAGTTGTAGCAATAGAATAAACATAAAGGGCAACAAAGGGAAAGATGTTTGGCTCAATTTATCTATTAACAGTTTACGTTTAAAATGTATTTCTATGCATGGGCATTTTTTCTGAATGATGTATGACGAGAAAATAAATTTCATTCATTACTTTCGCTGTGACGGGGGGGAAAATTATTTAAGATAAGGACGTGGTGAAAGCCTTGCTATGTAAAGCGTTGGTGATTCCCTTGCAGATGCACCAGTAGCCGGCTCAGACTCGTTCGTGTGCGCCTCTTCAGTGGCCCGAATGGCTCAGCGCAGCAGGCCTGCAGACATGGGCGAGAGCCCTGTTGCAGCAACAGCCAAGCACTCAACTGGGACGCTCTGCAAGCTCAAAGTTGGACGTCTCGACGCTGAGCGCCCTTCGGAGGAACACAGTTTGTGTGGCAAAGTACAAACTTCAGACGATTGTCTCGCAAGTCAACAGGAAAGTTCTGTCCCTCCTATCTTGCAAGCACAAGCACTTACATCTCCAGTGATTAAGAGTGGCTCTGCTTTAGATGAATCTAGACAAGATCCTAATCATTCTACTGTTGGAAGTGAATGCAAATTTATGCATTCTGAAGACAGTAGTTTTCAAATTACTGTTCTTAGAGCTGATGGTTCAGTGTTAGATAAAGAAAATGTTAATCCAAAGGATTTGTTTTCAAGCCAAAATAAAGATTTGACCGCAGCCACGGCAAATCTTTCTCATCATTCCAAAGAATTTTGTAGTGATAGCAAAGTTGTGAAGGTAGAATCCACGTATGCAGGTAAAGCGGCAGAATTGGTTTCTAATTTGGTGAGTCACTCCTTGATTGAACCTATTGCTGGAAAACCTGAATTATTATCCACTGCCAAAGGAGCAACACCGCTATTGGAGGTAGCCACTGAAACTGACGGCAAGGCCAATGAAAGCTGCCCACCAGTGACCACCTCTGAGGAAGGGGACGTGAAACAGCTTGCTGATTTGGACGCTGTGGTTGCTGGGCCATCGAAGATTCATCCTCGCCTGCAAGCTCTGTCCAAGTTGGCAGACCACATGTCACCCGTGGGTCTCGTACCACGCTTCAGTAACTCGGATGCCAGTTCCAACATTGTCACGAGCTCTCCTATATTACAGAACAAGTTCCTACAGAAGCTTCGTGATGGTGGAGGTGTTAAGACGAGCTCCCCCATACCTAGCCAGGCTGTGGTTGGTGGCAATGCCTCGCTGTCGTGTTCCAGCATCTCTCAGAGAACTGGTGATAGCGGTATTGCTGTCTCGGCTATGGAAGGCAATCCTTATTTCAACTCCAATATTTTCAAAGATATGTCTACTATCGAAAGAAAAGATTTGCAAGAGGAATTGTACAGTAGCGTTGCTGAAAAAGGTATCCAGTCTCTAAGTTCTCCTGTACAATCTACTCTTGATGAAAAGGCCGCTGTTGTAAATGATGATGGAGACTTGAGTTTATGTGATGAGCATAAAATGGGAGTAATGCCTGACTTAGAAAAGAAATCAGGCTCTGGCACAGAAGCCTATAGTAAAAGGACTGAAAATGCTCTTCATGCTGCCTTGCAACCATCCAGAGGACAGAAACGATCGATTTCGACTATTCATTCGCCTACCAAATTCAATCCTCCTCATAAAAAAGTCCACACACTTGGCAAAGGTGACGAGTTCGAGTGCCAGCCTGATGCGGAAAATCTTGTTTCTCAACCTCTATCGAATGATCCCGTAGACTTAATTCGTACTCGGCCTCATGGTGTGCAAAGGTTTGATGATAGGCAAGAGCAGCATGCAATTATATCGCCGTCATCTGCGCGGTCAAAGCTCGCTTCTGATACCGGTCTTACGGGCGTTTTTAAACGTACATCCTTGGGAACGTTATCGAACAACTGCAGTGAGGTACAGTCGGGGGATCTTCCTGTTGCATTCAAAAGTGGTAGCAACGTGCATAATCTGAACCCTGGTTCTGGTGGAGAGGCATTGCAGGCTGAATCGGATGAGATTTCTCTTTCTAAAATGTGTGTAGATAATATAGGAGACAGTAAAAGTGCATTGGTTCCTGTCAGTAGTTGTAATGTATTACACAGTAATTCGTCCAAGATCTTCACCATGGCATCAGAGGCCATTCCGATGGAAGTTCAGACGAATGAAGAAGAACCAATGCAGTCTGAAGAGTTCGGTGCTGTGCTTTTAGACTCTTTGACTCCACGCAAGGCGCACAAGAAAACAAGTGTTAGTTTGGAAGTAGATGAATCCTCTGCGAATGAAACGAGTGCAAAATTGGAAGGAGGTGGCAGTCAGGAAGCTGCGGGGGCCACCACTCCCGTAGCGCGGCCTTCGCGCTTTGGCCGAGTCAGGTCTTGGTAAGTGGAAGAGCTGATGGTCATGTCTGCATACAGGAAGGCTATGAATCGCTAAAGCATTGTACTCCATGCATTACCATGTCTTCACTCTTAATAAAATTGAACAAAATATTGATTTTTTTTCGGCAGTTGTCTCTCTTCAATATTTTACATAGAATGTTTTGGTTAGTTGAAAGTTATCAGATGATAATAGATGTATAAGAAAATACGACAAGCAGTATTCAAAACAGCCCGTGGTGTAGATGCTGTTACGGAAATCCTTTAGCAAAAGAAATGAATCCCAATTTGCAAAATTTTAAGTTGTGAATGAAGCTAAAAAAACAAACTAGGCAATTGTGAAGTTTAAAGAAGAGACTAATTCGATTTTTTTGTTGCATGCAATGAGTATGCTCTCATTTTTTATGCAAAATTTTTATTCAGAAAGATTTAGTATTTAGAAGTTCCTGAGATGAATTCCGAGGATTCCAAAAAAGTCACTTTTTGGTACAGCCTTAGGAACTATTACCATGCTTTATTATGTTAGTATATGAAAGAAAAACGATGTTCAGCCAGTGGTATCACTGCTGACTACCTGCTCGGCAACAGACATGTACAGTGTTCTGTTTGTAGCACCCTCGTACTGCAGTTCTTTAATCTTGCTACTCGCGCTATTCTCATTGGACTGTCAAATGAGGAGAATCAATTTATGGCGAGAGGGAGATTTCGCAGTAATTACTGTCTTATGAAATTTGCTTGCTTTTGCTAAAGTTAGCTTGGATCATTTAAGGCAAAGTTGAGGTTAGGTTAGTTCACTTGATGTTTGTATTAACTCTGGATTATTGAAAAATATTCCAGGAGCAAACTGCTGAGTCAGGAAGAAGACACCTGTTTGTCCGCCGCCACGTCGGACGCTGCAGACCGGCCGCCGTGTTCTGCTACTCCCTCTACTGCTGCTGCACCGGGTGTGTTGTAAATGTTATTTGTTGGGTATGACAGAAATAAGCCATGTAGAAGTGCATTGTCTGAACACGTCTTTCAACTTATGCATTGGCATAAGTTCGAACATGTCGAACTCCCCACCTATTCCGTTCTAAAAATCGTAACGAGAAGGTACATTTTTTGCCTGCAGAAATATTAGTCAAGGCGATTTAACATCGTCTAATAACTTGAAAACGGAATTACAAGTAACAGCGTAATTTTTTGAATAACTGCCGCTATTTTTGATACATTCACTCGCAAAACACTTGTGCTTTGTTGTCATTGCTGAGCTGGTCATGCTAAGAAATTACACTAATGTAAAAAATAGGAATGAATTGGAAGGCTAAAATGGACTGTAATTGAACCAGTGCGACTACCAGCCAAACTGAATAAGAGCTAATGTGTCTTTAATGGTTATGTATCAGCTTACTTATTTCTGCACACCCATTGCATAACTCTCTTTACGATTACTTTTCTTGCCCGCATCTCAAATAGCTCTCGAATTTTTTGATGCGGTTCTTTTGCTCCGTCAGTGAAGCGTCTTGTCTCTAATGATGATTGTACTAGTTGTGAAATTTAAATTGCCAATAGTAATAGTTAAGCGACTGAAAGGTGGCCATGCCAGCGATGTAAATGAGCTGCATTTACTAGACAAGTATTGTAGTGAACTAACAACGCTGGTGGAGAAAATTGCAAATTATTGCTCTATCTACGTACCAAGGTTTATCCCTTCTACCGAGGACAGGTTGGAAGTCAAACGAGAACCAGATTCACTAGTTAAATGACCAACAATTGCTCTCTATCACACATCTACTTCTTTCCAAGCGTTTCTTTCACTACTAGGCCCAACAGCACGACTATATTTTACTCGTGCCGCTCTCTTTTTAAGACATTACAGACTCGCTGAACTGAGTCACAATCACACATCCTAATAAACAAAGCTGTCACTCCTGTGGGCCGTGAACACCGACCCCACCTATCTGGACTGCATCACAATCGCTCTCCACTCGTCTGCTTCTGTTGCCCACCTTCTAACTTCCTTCGACGTGAGACCTCGATTTGCGACGCCCTCTTAAACCCATCCATCTAAACTTCGGCCAATTGCTAACAATCCTCCACGCATCTCTGACTTGATCGCTTTCTTCACGAACCGTTGCTTCTCCATTCTCTCAGTGTAACTGAATCACTTCAGCCTGCTGCAGTTCACATGTTCCATCAGCTCTCTCCTATCTGTTGTACTCCTACCCTTCTTATTCCTTCCCCTATCTCACGTCACATCAGGCATACTTCTCTGACAGTTAATCTTGAACTTATTAAATTGACTCCTATCAGCCACTTACACGCACCATGTCTCAGATCCATACACATACATACAACCTCCTCGGAACATTCGAACTTGGGCTCTTGTTCTTTAGAGTCGCCTTCAAATCTTCTCACTCTTGTTATCCTCTTCTCACCCTAATTTTCATCTCGTCGTCTAATTCACCATTCACGGCCACACGCAGTTCTGTGTGCTCGAAACAACTCACCTTCTCTGGCGCCTTTTCATTCAAGCATCCATTTATTCTTCCATAAACCTCCTCCCTCGAACACCTCTTTACCTTACTTTCATTCACATTTACCTAGTGTAATTATTACAGAGAAAATTTTGATAGTGTTGCTGCACGCAGAAATCTGAAATGTTTTTCTTCTGCTCCTGAACAGAGGAAGGGACCATCGATAATAGTTCTGCCGCACCGTCGCCTTCGCCTCTCACGCAACCCTGCGACGCCTCGGCTGCAGCCGACCAGCCCCAGACTTCCGATGACGAGGTGTTCGTTGCTCAGGCCGACACCAAGACGTCGCGCAAGCCTCCTGTAGAAAACGTTGAGGTAAATTTATTCACTACGTAATACTGCTTCAGCGTTCCTTGACCTCTCGCCTGGTGTTCTTGCAATATCTATGTTTTTTGTTTAAGTGATCTGCTAGAAACTTTGCCTGGTGTTTCATCAATTGATTTCTGAAACGAAAAAGTGAAGAGGTTAAGTTTTTTCCCATTCGATTTCTAGATCATTGAGCTCACACGAGTATCTCTTTATACTGCATTACAATGGTTCAATTATTATTTTTACTGTAGAAAAGATGAATTAGAATATTCATCACTGACCTTGAAGGCATTCGTTTCTGTCGGGCCATTCCAAGCTACGCGTGGCTACCCATATGGGATTAAGCAGCGCTGGTTGTTTGAGCCTGTAGATTTTGTCGCATGCATATTACACCGCGAGCGTGTTCTTGTACTTCATTTTCCTACTTTTCAGTGCACGTTATCTTCATTGGGCAAACATGACCAAGTTATGTAATTTTTAATTATAAACATCAGGTTGCACGATGGTACAGCGAAAGCGACTTACCTTTTGACCGCACGAGTGCGCCGCACCAGACGAGCCAGCACACGTCCTCTCATCTGCACGCCTCTGGAGCCACTGACGTCACTGTCGTAGCAGCCAAAGTAAACACGAGCACTGCGGCCGCTACGTCTGCTCTCTCCCAGCCTTTCCACAGCTTCCATACGCCTGCCAGAAGTGTGAGCTATTATGGCGAAGCGGCAGCTGGCTGTTTCGAACTTTGAATCGATGTTTTTCTTGTGTTTAAGTTTTATTTTGTGATGCGCTTCGTAAAATTTCCAGTGGAACCCTGCTTTATCACAACGGAATAACATATTAATGTATAAACAAACCCCTAAAAGGTTGTGATGGTTATGAACATAATGACGATTTACAACGAAAATAAAGTAAAATACGTACATAATTACTGCACTGATAGTGCTGCAAGTCTGAGATGCTGACCAGGCATTACCCCATATTATTGTGGTCCTGTGTTTCCTCATTATTCTGACACCAGACTGCTGACGACGGCCTGCCTCGCACTCCTCCTTGCTTTACGGGAGGCCCCACACCCCGCCGCCTTCCGAAGAGCGTGAGGAGAGGCAGAGCTCCCCAGGACATTCCCCCAGGAGAGATCAAGCCTGAGGAGAGGATTCTTGGCACGCCAGACTACCTCGCTCCTGAGATTCTGCTCAGACTTCCCCACGGTATTGATGTTACTGCACTTTCTTGTTGGCTTTGCTTAGAAAGTTCTGTGAAGACTCAAAAATGTGCTACGAATTAATGAACGTGTAGTAACGGATGTACACTGACAGATTTCATTGTTTTAGGAATTGTACTATACTTAGTGCGAAAATAATGCGTGGTTACTTTCGATTCGAGATATTCTTGTTTTATATACCAATTGATTATTCTGGGTGTTCAGAACGTTTCTCTAGCTGCAGTGAGGGTTTTTAACTCATTTCGCTCTTATCGTTATCTTTCCATACTAAACTGGTTACCTTTAAAAAAAGTCACTGTGCAATCCTGCGTGAGCGCAACTTGGCTATGAGTGCGTAGGCGGCCAGACATGAGCCATTGTTCCTCATTCATTGTGTAATCGCCAGCGTATCGACGTGCTACCAAGGCATGACGATCAATTTATATATTGGGAGTAAAGAAGGAGACTTCTAACAGTGTTTACAATTTATTATTTTTTTTTTTTGAGAGTTGTGTTATGGTTGGAGAGAGACTATATGAACTCCCTGTGTAAAAGTATTGAAAGGCATCTTGTGTTGAATATTTTCATTAGTTTTTGTGTAGGTTACTTTTATTTCGTCTCCTTAATCATAGTTCCCGTGAATACGCGCTATTGTTCTTGTGTACGATTTATCGAGCCAGATGCGGATCTTTTTTGTGGTTATTAAATAAATCTTAATTTTTATAAAATTACTTTCATATTTATAAAAGTATTCATATGTGTGAGATTAATGTGACTTCCAATGCTAGATGAACCTCTCACTCATAGTGAATTCATTGCAGCATTGAGAAGTACATTATTTAGTTCGTTTTTATTCAAAATTAAGATATCTGCGGGCTCACTGATGACATATCAGTAAATGTGATAACTATTACTATTAATTAATGGGATATTACTCAGGGGGGCATAGGATGGATAGTAGGGTTAGGTCAGTGAAGTTTGTCTATCGTTTGCCATGGGGAATGGCACACCTAGAAGGATATTAAGTTACCTCATCTATAGATAGGCGTTTAGGGCTTCTTTTATCCCACTTCGCTTTTTTCAGCGCCCATACCAGGCTTCTTTGTTCTCTTTACCTAACTTCAATTCTTGTGTTCCAATGCACAGGATATGCTATTTTCCTCGTTTCTTTTGTACGTATTAAATATTTTCTTTTCTTTGCTCTCTTGAGATTGTATTTCATGTGGCTAAGGATTCTTAAACAGACCAATAATATTGGTGATGATGTTCCTGCAAAGAACCCAGAGTTATAACATGGATTTAGTAATTTTTTGCTTATTGCGTGCTGTGCAGCATCAGAATAGCGCCTTGCCATCTTTGCTAAAGTCCTCATTGTCTGACTGAGCTCACTCCTCCATAGGCCCGAAGGTCGACTGGTGGGCCGTGGGTGTCTGCCTCTTCGAGTTCCTGACTGGCCTGCCGCCCTTCAATGACGAGAACCCCATGCTAATCTTCCACAACATCCTCAACAGAGGTGTCGTGCTGCTATGCGTTATGCCTTGATCTCAAGAAAGTCATTCAAGGAATATCGACGGATGTAGTTGTGTTGTGTAGTGTTGATAAGAGTTGCGGTTTGTTCTCCATTACACCTTGCACTTATGATTGCTATTGAAAGAATATGTACGGATGAGGTTGTGTTACGAAGTGCTAATAATAAGTGTTTATTAAATAATATTCATTAAACTTCGAACTTGGGTTTTCATGAAAAGTATTTCTACAGACATGATTGTGTAACTAACTGCTTCTGAGTAGACTCATTTCAAGTGATTCAATGAATTTTTAATTCTTGGATTCGTCATTTTCTCATCAGTTGTTAAAACGTACACTTCCTTGCTTGACGAGTCGCTGTGTGATGCGTCTGCTTAAAGTTATTACTAGAGCCCGGACGTTTAGGCATTTATAAAAAGGCATTTATGGCACTAAAACATAGGCACCTATGGCACTTAATATAGGCATTTATGGCAGTATTCGTAGGCATTTATGGAAGTGTTCGTTAGCATTTATGGCAGTTACGTAGGCATTTATGGCCATGGGCCTTTATGGCAGTTTCGTAGGCATTTGAGACATCCAATGCTGGCATTTTGGAATTGAACAATTCATGCTTTCCCTGATAATCAGCCGGTCCTGCACTATGGTTTTACCATAGTGGAGGACCGGCGTTTCAAAGGTGTTTCAAAGAATGAAATGAAAAAAATTAAACGAATTAAAGTTATTGTATTTACTGCAATGTTCACGAGAAAACATTTTTAATAATTGAAATTCATTCTACATATGAAATAGGAATATTATTTTATAACATGGAATTAACTTTATAGTAACGTGTAACAAAACTTCAACTCCAACAACAGTAAAAATAGCGAAACATTGTCAATAGTTACAACCAAAAACTTTTACAACACATTGTTATTCGTCAGTCAATTCACTGTTACAAGCTGTGACAATAAGCTTCTTAATGTTTCCAAAGGTCAAACAGGATCAGAGAATATTTGCTTAAGTTTTGAGAATGATCTTTTAATCAACTTCGACAGATGTAACGGGGCATACTTGTAGCATGCTACATCTCTCGGTGAAAGATTATCAACGCAAATTGAACATTTGTTCCGTTAAGAACCTGTTCAATATCTTTCATCTATCCTAGGCCAACATTAGAATCAAACAAATTATGGCATTTTTCAGCTATGTGTTTGCCTTTATCTCCGGGAGTGCTCTTCAATTTTTCTGGAGTGCTATCAACCAAATATAAAGCATAATGCAGCTGAATATTCCTTTTCTCTAGTGCTTGCATGGTTTGCGGTAGCGTTTGAAAGTGTGCTTCAATGAAGGAGAGATCGTTCTGCAAACTAGAATTGCACATCAATTCCTGAACAATGCGTATGGAAGCAGCGTCTTCACTATCCTATGTGTTGAAGATGTCTTTTAGAGCTTCGAAGTTGGAAGAATGCTTGAGAGCAGCTGATAACCACGCTCCCCATTTCGTGATAATTGGTTGCGGGGGCAAGCTCAGGTCAGGATTGGGGCACATTCACGAAAGTGAAGTGACTTAAGAAATATTTTCTTGCCATTTGCAATCAAACTGTCCACATGTGGAAATAGCGAGCAAACTTCTGATATTCTATGAAATCTATGCACTAAACACGAAACATGGATCATGCAAGGAAACAGAACCTGCAACGTTTTAACTGCTTTCTTCATGTACGGAGCTGCATCCGTAACAAATAGAAGTGCGTTGTTATAATCACGAATATTTTTTTCTCATTTAATCTATGGTTTTAGAGTAGTTATTATCAACATAATATTTTCTAAGAGTTGATTCAGTTGGGACGCTCATTCCGATATATTTTTCGAGAAATGATCTGACGCGTTCATAGGTCAATTTCCACAAGGATATGTTAACACAAATGAAAGTCTTGCACAAGTCCTTTTCAAACGTGCAGCCCAAGTTTGGCGAATACTAAACAGTAGACGCGTTAGCAGAACTGGCCGCACTTGCTGGCGGTTGTGAATTGTCGACTTCTAGGTCGCCTTGTCGATGCCGTTTAACTAGACCGTAGGTGTTGGTGCACAAATATATTTTTTTCACATTTACCCGTGTCCTGCATTGCATGTATTGCAGCATAATATATTATTTGCACCGCTAGAAAAAACATTTTCGCCGCATTCTGCTATGTAACCAAGAATCTTGGCTTCATCTGTTCGTTTGGCTTTAGGCATTGAATGGATGGCAATTGAACCAATTTTACACAAATCAGTAGCAGTTATTTGAAAGATAGGGTGAGGGAAAAATAGATATTTGAAAACACATGTAACAAAATCAAGTGGAAATACATTAAGCATCATATTTTAGTTAGGGGGATTATTTGGATTCATGTTATAACGACTACCGTTAAAAACAGTAAAACCGGCTACCACAAAAACGTCATCCCTTACTATCGTAGACACATCGTCATATGATAACCGGAAACCTAAAAACAACTAACTTTAACCTAACTACGACCGCGTTATTAACTCACGCTTTGCTGTGAGCGTAGCCTCGCACACTTCGCTCACATCGCTCACTACAATAATGTTTCACCGCAACCTGGACCGTATATACGGTCACTTCCAAACAACCAATCACCTGCAGCGCTCGGATACTTTTTCTCTTTAGGAATTTTTACTGATTGTACACACTAGTTATGTTGGATTGCAGTACTCGTGAAATAATATCTCTTACACAGGCAGCATAAGTAGGCGCTTATGGCATTATGAAGGCATTTATGGCGCTATGAAGGCATTTATGGCATTATATGCACTTCTGGCATTATATGCACTTATGGCGCTTTAGGCATTATAGGCATTTATGGCAAAAGTCCGGGCTTTAGTTATTACTTTCACTATGTGTAACCTTTTCATTCAGCTGTTTTTAAAGCTGAAGGATTAACTATGGCATGTTATAAGATTGTGGTTAGCTCGTGTTACCACTCGTCGGTCTTATATTCAACTACATGTGCCAAATTGTTGTGACTCGCTTATTTTCTTTTTTATATCAATCTTTTATTTATTCTTTGTAAAATCTTGACGTATTCATTCAACTGATCTTAGTTCATAAGCATGTTTGGACGTAGAAATCGTGCAACTTAATGATCATGCGGTTGCTAATCCGTCTCTTGCAGACATCATGTGGCCGAGCGACCACGAGAGTCTGTCTCCTGAGGCCATGGAGGCGGTGGACCGCCTGCTCATGTACGAGCCAGAGAAGCGCGCCACGCTGCAGGACCTCAAGAAGATGGCCATCTTCAGCAACATCACCTGGGAAAACCTACACGAGCAGCCCGCTCCCTTTGTGCCGCAGGTCGAGAATGCTCTCGACACGTTCTACTTCTCCGGTAAGGAAGACGTTCGCTGAAATATTTAACTCATTAATGTTGTTAGTGTTCCAGGGGGTCAGTTGGGACTGGTAACTTGGGACACGATCGGGTTGTTGGGCGTGGCTTCAACTTAACGTGGAAATATTTACTCTAAGCTTTTGTGTAAATGCTCATTTTTACAAATCATTTTCACTTCATTTTACATGCCAAAATAGAATAGAAACGACAAAAGAGACTCCACATACGGAACTCATGTACATGAATAATTTTTGTAGGAGGTCACTTCTTTTGAAAAGTATTCGGAAGCTCCTGTACTTCTCAAGCTAGAACTGATCGTCTGAGTGCCCAAGTTGAGAGTTAGGTAGACCTTCTTTTTGTTGAAGTAAAATGTTTTTTGTTATCTAAAGGGCCACCTTTTTTCTTCTGTTCACTGCTATCCTGTTTGTCAGCACCGACTACTTTTTCAGCTTTTATCTTGTTTCATGAACTTCTTTCTCAACTTACTGTTGCTATGCCCCATCTGCATAGATTTTGCGTTCCCTAATCTCCACACTAAATGGTGCTTTCCTCCTTCCTCTCTTTGGAACGCTTTTTTTTTAGGGTCTGGGGATGCTTAAACTAATATCTAATCTGATCATCTGAGTTGATTTGCGCATCGGTTGTGAACTCGGTGAATTTTTTCACGGTTGATGCGTTCCGTGATGCTGAAAATTTTCTTCTGAGATTTGAAGGATGATTTAATTTTGAACTTCAATTCTCATTGATTTTTCTCGTATGATGTCGACAATATTCTATTGCTTCTAGTGTTTCTGAGTGAGCATCATTTTATAAACTGATGAAATGTTTCCTCCAGCGCGCAACAAATTCCAGGGCCTGGACATGGCTGTGGAGGAAGACTTCGTATAGAACCTCACCTGCTCTGTCTGCACCTCTGCTTGTGCTCATACAACTGTGTGGCTGTTAAGACGTGTATGAGCTCGACACTTGAGTCGTTTTGTGATTTTGCATGAGCGAAGACTGTGCGGCCATTCCTAACTTATACGTGACATCTGGTGACAGATCGTCGTGGCCTGGCTCTGGTCAACTAACATTAGGATGAGAGTGCTGTACCTTACGTTTGCTCTAGGATGGCATGTCTGTTGGCGCACTGGCAACCAAACAACTGGTGATTTGCCTTTGCATTGCCAGGATGCACTTCCGTGTGCGTGTGACGCATCTGTGGCCGTCGTAAAATATCTCACCAGGGAATGTAGATGTTTGATCTATTGATTTCATTTTTGGTTTGCTTTATTTTCTTTGAAATGGGATGAGACCGTTAGCTTTAGGAAAGTTATTGAAATAACATTTGTACTGGTTGTGTCGAAAAATGTTCATATTTTCGTGTTTTAAACATCTTGTCCGTGATTTTCGAGTATATTGAATGATTTACTAGTGAATCTCCATTAAATTATTTCTATATTTCAAAGGATTTACTCAGTCATCCAAAGTGATGTATTCGAGTAACTCGAATGATATTCTTCGTATCTCAAGTGATTTGTGCTATTCAAAATTATTTACGTATTATTTGTTGACATTTAGGAAAGATGCTGTAAACTCCTTTCCAGTCAAATAGCCATCCTTCTTTTGATGTGTTTCTGATTTTTCCCTCCTATTGATAACTTAATTGTTCCCTTCTGTTGTCCTCTGTGGTATAATTCCGAGTTTGAATTCACACTTTCATCCTGTTCTGGACTGATGCTTTGGCTTTTTAATTTTTTGGTATATTTTTTATTATTCTCTCAAATGTGTGCGTAATTTTTTTTAGCTGTATTGGTATTCCAATTTTTGCTCATTTTTTATGCAAGGGAAATGCTTTCAAAAAATATGGCTTCTGATCATGTTCGAAATGCGTTTCCACTCTCACTCAAATGTGGCGTATGTTCATTTGAGAATTATTAGTCCTAGCTAATGTTGGATCATTTTTTAGTAGCTGATGAAGTTTCTTTAAATTTTAAATGAACTGCGTTTTAGTAGTCATATCGAAGTTCAGTGTGACTCACAATAGATTTTTTACTTAGCTGCCGTATCCAGTTTTGTTCAATTTGTACGTCCACGAGACCTAGCTATAGCCAGAGACCTGTGGGAAAGTTGATTCATTGTTCTGCTTTGTTTCTGTAATAATGGCTTTACATATCCTTCCTCTCTTTAGAACACCTTAGTTGTGGTTAGGGAGGCTTAAACTAGCTCATAATCTGATATAATACGTTTTTAGCGATTACTTGAAACCTCCAAGGTTATTTGTGTTGGTTGGAGTGGTTATGAAGTCCGTTGACGCATCCCCTTCACAATGCCTGTATTTTGTATCTATGAAGTTACTGTGAAACTTTCATGCTAGTTTAAAGTGTCTAGTCGAAATTTGTGACATTTAAATTTTGTTTGACGATTATAGGGAAAAGTATCGATTTCAAGAGTGTATTCTTGGTAAAATAAATTACTGACTTGTTACGGTTCTCTGAGAACCTTTCATAGAAGCACCTTTCGATTGAGAGCACAGAGTAAGTTTAAGGGCCCTGACAGACGAGCGGGTTGGCCGCCGCGGGTGCAAAGCGGGTTAGCCGCTGCGGAACCGATTTTGAAAGAGTTTATATTGATTTATATGTAAAACGCTGGCTTTTACATATGAATCATCGTTTTACATATAAATCAATATAAACTCTTTCAAAATCGGTTCCGCAGCGGCTGACCCGCTTTGCACCCGCGGCGACCAACCCGCTCGTCTGTCAGGGCCCTAAAAAATGACTAAGCTAATTCAGAGTACAATTATTGTGATACCCGAAGTTCCTCCAGGTGACGTGTTATCTGTATTCCTACGTATCATACCTACACTGGTAAACTTGATTTGGTCTCCAATGCTGTCATAGAAGCCACCAATGTACGGACACAGCAACAGCGTTTACTTCTCACGAGCCCGTGAACTGAAAGCCTCTTACTGTACTGATGGCGTGTCGAACTAACTATAGCTGCACTAGACTTTCTAGGTGGCGTGTGATTGCTTCATCCAACTGATTTCCCTCGTTGAATGTTTCCCTTAGGTCGGTGTTCTAGTTCTGATCTGAACTGGATTGGTCGTTTGGGCTAAGATCTGCTTTTTGTTTTAATGAATAATTCAATTGAAATAAGTTACTTTGGGTTGTTTTAATGTACATTTACGTTCCAATGTTACGAGACCTAAATCGACTTCCTTCGTTCGGTATAATGAAATGTATCTCCAGTAAACTTTGTTTTATTTTCGTATATTGCTACAAATTTCTCTGATCCGATCTCCCAAGTGTCAGCTCGTTCACACTTTAAATCTTGACTTCGGTCGTATGTAGCGACCTAGATGCTCTGAATGGCGGTATCTACTATTTCAAGTGTCTAGGAGGACGTTTATACTTTGTCCTGTTTTTCAACTTGAGGAAATTTTTTAGTGATAACCCTACGAGCTTACAGATATTTACCTGCAGTTCTAAGTTTTTACTTGAATTCCTTTGTTGTTTGAACTGAAGAAACCTTTTTTCTGTCAGACAACTAGGAACTAGTGCAACTCAGAAAAATGAAAAGAAAGAGAAAAAGAAAAACAGCTTACTTACAATAAAGATGATACAAAAAAATCACTGGTTGTAAAATGTCTTAACATAAAGATCCTTAGGTGATTTACACACACATGGATATCGTAGTACCCATGTCAATAGTCGAAACAAATGATTGAGAGGAAAGCATTTCGTTGGTATCTTAATATAGTTTTAAAATGTGTGTAAATTCAAGTTCAAAGAAAAAACTATCTGACTATGCAATGTTGAAA
The DNA here is from genome assembly GCA_014220935.1 of Platorchestia sp. MABIK. NCBI lineage: Eukaryota > Metazoa > Arthropoda > Malacostraca > Amphipoda > Talitridae > Platorchestia > Platorchestia sp. MABIK. Next base: position 96,301 of record JACJUY010000102.1, on the reverse strand, counting down.
ACACTAATTAGCAAAGCTGGGCGTTATCGCGAGACTTTATCGCGATAACGATTTCGGGTTATCGGTTATCCGATAATTTTTTTTCCCGAGTTATCGATTTATCGGTATCGCCGATACTTTTGCTTCCAAACTATCGATAATCGATAATTTCAGTTTTTCCCGCTGGGATTCGACATGACGGGGCGGGACGAGTTCGGGACAATTACTATACGTGTAGGATGTACGTGTTATGGTGTAATAAGGTTGGCCTTTTTGATCAAAAGTGTGGTCTCATGTGGACTGGGACATTTGGAAACCAATATCGTTATCGCTAGTATCGGAATTTTGGATTTATCGATTTATCGATAATCGGCGATAAATTTTTCGCCGATTATCGGTTATCGCCGATAAGGTTTTCGTTACCGATTTATCGGTTATCGCGATAACGTTTTTTCGTTATCGTGCCCACCACTGCTAATTAGTGTGCACTTACATTGATATATGAATTTAGAAAATTATTGTGGTAGAATAATTTTGCATCCAAGACCATGAGATCGATTTTCGGAACAATCATTTCGCTTCTACGTATCAACTATATACATGGTATGCCGATTAACAAGCTCGGAAAAAAATTAAGTATTTTAATGTATATTTCCTACGCTATTAATACTGGTGCAAGAGTTCACCGGAGTCAGAAACAAGAAAAAGATTGTTGTACAACGCTCACCCAAAGCATTTACAACAATTGGAGCAATACGTGATATTAACTACCTAAATAATGCTGTCATAAATCCTTATATACTCACGAGCGTAATAATAATAATAATAAATTTAGGGATGAGTTTCTACCAGGGTCACCAGCAATTTGCAACTATGGACCCCCCTAGCTTACGCTAGGTAATCATGAATTGCACTAGCTGAACCCCCCAAGTGGGGGTTCCAGCAGCCCTCCCTCTCTTTGGCCAAGCGTCTTACCCGTGCTGGAACCCCCTCAAAAGATGAGAGTGGTAGCACAGAGCGCCCGGCCACTTACTTGGAATACTCTCTGATGCTGTGGGGCTGATCTATCATGAACACTCACAAGCGTAAGAAACGACCAGTTGCCATACAAGGCTAACAAGAACTTTTTAGGACATGAATAAAAAAAGATAACACTAATGTCCTACCAAGTTGATTTATAAGATGAAATTACATCGCTTTTTAAAATGTCCTAATACAAAGGTCCTTAGTTGATTACCATACATGAGTTGTGTGCCATGACTGCCCACATCAATCCTTGTACTTAAGACAGAAAAACAAAAATGTCCCCCATAGCAAGTTATTTTTAGTTTGATAATGTTTGTTGATGAATGTAATAAAAGAAATATAAAGATGAACACAGTGGGCTGAAAAGCCATTGACAGTCTCCCCGTACATTGACATATGAGCTTTGGCTTTTGTGACATCATGGAATAATGTTGACAGTCTTTGTGGATAATAAATTTAGAACTAAAAAATTGAAATGGCAAAAGTTCTAAAATATCTTTTTGTGCGAAAATAACAAAATTAACTAATTTAACTGCCCCAAAAAATACACTTTAAATCACTCAACAAACTCATATTTCTTATTTAAATGATTGACAATAATGTAAGGAAATGACGTGTTAGGCAACGTGACAAGTTGATAATAAAAAAGGAAAAAAAAGAATTTGTAGAACAAATGCAAGTCGCTAGATTAACAGTTTTGCAGTTACTGCTAAGCGTGTATATCCAGGGTGTCCGACACTTTCGTTGCCAAACTTTAAGATAAGGTAGCGATCGTCGAAATGAACACTTGTTATTCTATTAAGGTATGGTCTAAAATGCTTAGTTAAAGAGTTACAAGGACTTGAAGTTGGACAGTTATTAAAAATAATTCGTACACTCTCTTGCGGAGGCGAATCCAAGGCGGTAAACTGCGGCACATCAATGTCAAGGATACGAAATGAGAAGTTAGGCAAGTATGTGAAGCATTTATTATTATTAATTAACATTAACTTTTTAATGTTGTGATAAGGAAAAAGCATTTTCGACAGTAATTATTATGAGCACAACAAACGAAACCGTAAACTAGGTTACATGTTTACAAAAATTGTTCAAAATGCCGCCCATTTGTTTCGATGCAGGCATTCAAACGCCTCTCCAATGATTGGCGGAGGCGAGCAAAGACACCAGGAGTTTCACGAATCCTTTCCGAGGCTTCAACAATCCTACCCATCAGGTCCTCTTCGGATTGAATCGGTGTTTCGTACACTAAACGTTTCATATGCCCCCAGAAAAAGTAATCTAGGGGCGTAATATCAGGAGATCTTGGTGGCCACGCGAAGGGACCGCCACGGACTATCCAGCGATTGGGATATCGGGCATCCAATAATTGCCTAACAGCAACAGCAAAGTGTGCAAGAGCACCATCATGTTGAAAATACATTCCTCTGATGTCAGCTAAAGGTACATTTTCCAGTAGTTCTGGCAATACTTCATTAAGAAAAATGTAATAGGTAATTCCATTTAGTCTTTCTGTTAAGATGTATGGCCCAATCAGATGGTCACCAAGAATTCCTGCCCAAACATTTACGGCGAATCTAACCTGATGTCGACATTGTCTTGTAACATGTCGATTGTTGCCAGACCACATGTGCTGGTTATGGAGATTAAGTATTCCTTCTCGAGTAAATGACGCTTCGTCTGTGAATAAGACTCGTGATGCGAAACGAGGTTGTTGATCTGTTTTCCGTTGAAACCACTACGCAAATTCAACACGACGTTCGAAATCTTCACCGTGCAATTCCTGCACACCCTGAAATGAAATGGATGTTGACCACGTTATGTAGTACTTGCCACACAGTAGTTTTGCTTAAATGCAAAGCACGTGCACAAGAACGAGTGCTTCAAGTAGGATTGTTTCGAAAATATTCTAAGACATCTTTCACCTTGTCTGGATCTGCTACTCTCTTTTGGCGTCTTCCTTCAGGTCGTGGTCTGTGAAATGATCCGTATTCACGTAATCTCCGGTGTATGGCTGTGAATGTTTGACGCGATGGAACATGTCTGTTAGGATGACTTTCTGCGTAAATTCGAACAGTCTCCCTAGAATTTCCATTTGCTGCACCATACACTAGGTGCATATCCGCTAATTCAGCATTGGATACTCCCTCCATTGCCGGTGATACATTTGCAGCCGAAGACGTACCAACAGTAAACAAACTAATCTTTGTCGTTGATGTCAAGGAGCACTCAGAATATCGGATGAAAAGTAACTTCACGTACTTGTAACTTTTTAACTAAGCACTTTAGACCATACCTTAATAGAATAAAAAGTGTTCATTTCGACGATCGCTACCTTGTGTTAAAGTTTGGCAACCAAAGTGTCGGACACCCTGTATATATATGCGTACGTAAATAGTAGCATACAAGCAATCACATCGCATACGCACACTAAAATAATGTAGTGTTATGTAGTAAACTGTTTTGAAATGTTGCTAAGTCAGCGAAAGAAATTCGTAACTACATTTTCAGTACGTAGTGCAGCACACAATTGTTATCGAGGCGTGAAATGACGTGCTATTTGATCTTAAATTTTTTCTTTGTTTGAAGGATTTTGACGCTCTGTGAAAGATTGTTTCACAGTATTGCGCCTGATATTGACAGAACTTTCGGCCCGTATCAGATATACTGTAGTTAGCCAAGACATTAATATCTCCAATTTGGCTTTTTGTTGGTTACAGTATTATATCTATGGGAATTAGCACTTCCTGAGCGAAAATGTGTGGAGGCCTGAGCTGAGAGTTTGGTAGTCCTTCTTTTTATAGAAATAAACTGTTTTTTTGTTATGTTAAGGACCATTTTTTGGTTCACTGCTGTCTTGTCTTTCAGCACCTACTACTTTCTTCTTCATTTTTTATCTTGTTTCATAAAACTTCTTTCTAAACTTACTGTTTCTATGCTCCTTCTGCATAGACTACACGTTCCCTTATCTCATACTAAATGGTATCTTCCTCCATCCTCTCTTCGGAACGCTTTTTTTAGCGGTTACGGAGGCTTAAACTAATATCTAATCTAACCTGTTGGTTACAGTTGGGGAGTGAAATTGGACAATATCAGCATTGCTCTGAGGGTGATATAAAGAGGAAAATCCGTATGGGCTGTGCGAGTGAAAAGCTATTAATGTAGTTGAAAATCGTGTTTGGATTAACATAGGCGTAAATTGTATCGCGTATTTTTTTCTGGAAAAGTGATTTAAGTGTGCAGTAACTGCGACGAAAGATTAATTTAAAATAGCGCTGTTGAAAAAAGTGAGAACCTCAGCGTGTGGTTTGATTTAAATGTTTCTGATGCTTAGGTTAAATTTTGCTGGTAAGGTTATAACCATATCAGTGGTACTACAAATATGGAGTGATGAATATGCGTGACCTGATGCCTGAACTATGGGTGTCGAGTAAAACGTTCTGGCTAAGCTTAAACTTTAATCTTTTGTGACTCGTGAGTTCGCTAATTAAAATGGTGATTTTGTAGCGAAGGAAATTTTAATTTCAGTACAGCAATCAAAAACTCGGAGCTTATCTACGGTGGTTTTGCTTGAAAATACAAGTACGTAGTGCATCAATAGAAAATAACTTCGGTGTCATCCTGAGGGAAGTTATGTAGAGAAAAGGTGAGGGACCATGAAAAATGCAATTACAATTTGAACTGTGCAGATGGTACCCTTAATTAAGCGAACAAAACATTTATGCCCAGCTCTGTGAATATTTTGCAAGGCTTAGAAATTTAAATAAATATGTAGGACTCCTAGCTGGTTTGAAAAAGGAAGTTATTTACCCTGTTTAAACACAGGTCGTTGAGTTGACCATGCCTGTAGTGCTTGGGCTGTTGCAGTAGGCGCGCTGAAACTGCAAGAGTAGGAAAGCTGATGATGTCACACTGGAAGAGTTTACGCAAACAAGTCTTTTGCCAACCAAAAAGTTGGAAAATGCTATTCTAACATTTTTTTAAGCGACTGGGGACGTATCTGGAGATAAAAGCCAAGTGCGATACGTTTGTTACTAGATGAAATATGTCCGTGAGCGGCCCAAAAATCAAATCTTTATTTCTAGAATATTTGATATTTTAAAGTTCGTTTTCCGTCTAGCAACATTTCATCCTTTCATGCGGTTCCAGGGACATAGATATGAGTCGTGCTAGCGTCAGCCGAAGTTAATTCACCCGTACCTTGTACCTCCAACAATATTCTGACAGTGTTCTTCTACTCCAAAGATTGCCTAGGTAAGTTCGGATTTTTCAAGTTGTAACTCTATATAAATAGAATTTCTAACTCTTTACTCAAAGGCTTTACGCACCTCAGTCAATATTTCTGCCAAGGAACCGTCGTTTGACTTTGCCACTCTGTCTGTCAGCAACGTGACCGATCGAGGGTGGTTTGTGCGCAACACGTGTTGCCTGCTTTGTTACTAGCTGCTCCAACTCGGCTATACTGTATTTTTCACTAGTGCAGGTTAGCTAAATAAATTGTCGTTTTATGCTACTACTTTCCGCCATTTTCTGATTTTTGAATGATCTAAAGTGATAACCCGATCTTTATTTCGTATCATAAGATTTAAGGAGACAACCTGGGTCGAAATCCGAAAAATGATTGATTCATGTTGCCAGCCCATTAGGAGGGAATGGCTTACCTCAAAATACAAAAATTATCCATTTTCTGTTTATTTGCTTATGGCATAGAGAATTTTTTCTGAATCTAACGATATATTTCACTGGTTTGTAAGTGTATTCGTACGTCTGCTACAGCTTGCGAAAGGTCAGTCACTTACGTCATTACGCGGCTAGGTGACGATTTTGTCAGACTCTCCTGATATCTTTAACTTGTTGGCGTTTGAAATGTTACTTCTCACACAGTTTTAAATTACGGGAATGGCAAATATATCAATCGATAGGGCTTAAAAAGCGATAAAAATTTGTTTATTAGTTTTTTGAACAACTGTTTAGCTTAAAAATTTTAACGGAAATTGGATTTCAATGTTTAAAAAATGCATTTTTTCGAAAAAAATCCTAAAAACTAACGAATCAAAATATCGAAATTCTACTCCAATGTTTCTTTGTATAATACATTTAGCTATAAAAAAAAATGACGGTTCTGTAATTTCAAATTAAAGGAAGAGATGCAATTTTCAAATACCTTTCAGTTGTATCGAAAAAACAAATTTTATGACAAAATTCCAAAAAAACACACGAGTTCAAAAATGATCGTTGCATTATCTTACACCTATGGTGAAAATTTCAGAACTATCCGTTGGAAAATGACGGGCTAGAGTTTTTGCCCAAACTACTCCTTAAGTGTATGTTCGTCCATTCGTGTTCCTATAACGGTTTTTCACCACTGGTTATTTCGAGTGTGTTTCTGTCCCGAAACATGGGTGCATTTCAATCGATTTAAATCACGTCATCGCAAGCATCAGCTGCCTTTTTTAAAGCAATAGATTCACTGATGAAAATTTATGTTTAATGATTTTATATCGTCTTATGTTGATATTTCATGAGAAGTTCATGATCAAGCTTGATATTCTCTCATATTTGTTTTATTAAACTCTATATTGGAAACGGTATAAATATTTTGCAATGAAATTATGTTTAACGCTGGATTAGCATGAGACTCACGTCTTAATAATGGAATCTGATTAGTTATCTCAATTTACTGTTTGTTTTTACGATTATCATTATTCGACTAGATAGCCAGGACCTAACTAGCTATGGTGTGATTAGTTTTGTCACTTGATGAACTCATGGCGATTGTTGTTGTTTCTCATCATGTTTCACATTTTAGAACCAATATTCTGTCCAAATGTGAACACACCAATACGTTAATCGTCAACGCACGAGCACCAATCATTTATCCTCAGCATCAGAGCAGTGTGTTAGGGGAGACAACGATAAACGTAAGAAAGCCGACATACCACGTAAGAACCATCACTTTTGTAATAATAGCCTCATTATCATCCCCTTGCAATAGGCGCAGTTCAAAGTGGTTTAAATGAGAATAGCCTTACACTGTTTCCAAATTGTTTGAACTTCGTTGTGTGAACTGAACATCTACAACTTGTGCACAGCCAATAGTCAGTTTGAGCTCTGGTATAATCGAGGTTTTAACATAGCAGTCCCTGAAACAAGATGATCAGTACTAAGGACTTATAACGCTTCTCACGGAACAAAATTAGAGATTCTTTAAACGCCAGGAGATCACAAGGCTTTGCATGCTTCATACTTGCTAGAAAATATGAGGATATCTCGACATAACCGACAAGCTTTAATTTGAAGGGAACTTAACGCAAAAAAGCGTGATGCTGTCCGTAAGTTAGATGAATGCTGAAGGACTCGAAGGAGAGTCAAAGATACAATGAAAATCCGTATTAACAAATAGTTTACCAATCACTCAACCTTAATTTAGGTTCAAACAGGTATCAATTGCGTGGCCTAAATTCAGCTACAAAATCATCCTCAGACCTTCTATTCTTCAATATTTTTAAACATTTTTAGCACTTGATATTCGTGTTGTTCAAGATGAAAATTACTTGAACATGTCACTTTTTTAAGTAAACTGTAATTGATCTTAACAGCACTGCATAGGCACTGGATATTAAATGACCTAAAGAGTATTTTAATTTTTACTAAAGAAGTAATTCGTTGTAGTTATACACTCATTAGCAAAGGTCATTAGGCGACGACATTCCAATTGAGCATCTTTGCGCGCAACGTTAGTGCATTGCAGTGATATTGTTTGAGACTGCAGCCCAGCGTCCAAAGTGAAGACCTGAAAACGGTAATAAACAAAAATACTACCGTTTCGACAGGCAGTAAACTTTCAAGAATGACGAACTGTGAATGCTTGTACAAACAAGCCTGAGCTATAAAACCAGGTGCAAAATTGTGCTTGTACTGCAGCTAGGAGCCTTGTAAGTTAAATATATTAAATTATTATTCATGAATCCCTTGAGAAGGCATAGGATAGGCAATATTTTAGTTTAGTTTAAGCTTGTTTATTCTCCGTTTTGGTAGCTGGTGCTCCTTGGGGAGATCTTGTTAGGTACCTCAGATGTGGATAGGCGTTTGGATTTTCTGTCTTTTGCACCCAATTTATTACTTTCAGTTATCATGCTTTCTTCAGTATCTCTCCTTTGTCTGTTCTTCTTCTTCCTTCTCAACTCGTTGTTTCTATGCACAAGGTATACAGCGTGAGAACACATCTTGTGTATCGATTCTTTCTCACTAAATGGTTCCTTCTCTCCGCGTCTTGAGATCGCCTTTGTTGTGGCTAGGAAGTCTTGATCTAACTAATATAAAAATACTAGTACTAATAGCATTCACTAATTTTTCCTTATCGATCCCAAATATCAAGCTGATACTAGGCTGAACAATTTCGACTATGCTTGGAAAGATAATGATATTAGGTAAAGTTAAATGAAACAACAGTGGAAATACTTGTATAATACCTAGAAAACCGATTATGATTTTTTTTCTTTCAGTAATGATTCAAATAGATTTTCCTGTGCACAGGTCAAAGATGTTCAATTTTTAATGTATCTCAGAGAATTTTTTGGCGGTCGTATTGTTTCCTTTCTACAATTTTCATTTGGTCTCTAGAAGGAAATAAAAAAATGACAGATGGCAAGCCTGACTGTAAGGTACCGTAGCGGCGCACCGCCCCTACACACTCTACTCGACACACAGATCAGGGAATACGAAATGTTCATCGCCGGAGACGTACACTGGACGACACTCAAGGAAGGGAAACAAAACGAAGATACTGTACGTACAGTGAACAAAAATCACGAAGATTGGGACGGGGTTAAACTAAAATTATCGTTATAATTAATTGTAAAAAGATAAAATTTATTCTTCGTCATCATCGTCATCATCATCTTCATCATCTTCATCATCTTCATCATCTTCATCATCTTCATCGTCTTCATCATCTTCATCATCTTCATCATCTTCGTCATCTTCATCATCCTCACTATCTTCATCGTCCTCGTCATCTTCGTCGTCTTCATCATCTTCATCATCCTCATCATCATCAGCATCTTCATCGTCTTCATCATCCTCATCGTCCTCATCATCCTCATCATCTTCATCATCTTCGTCATCTTCATCATCTTCGTCATCTTCATCATCTTCATCGTCTTCATCATCCTCATCATCTTCTCCTCCGTCCCCATCATCATCATCATCTTCGTCATCTTCATCATCTTCATCGTCCTCATCATCGTCATCATCATCGCTGCAAATTAGGAAAAAAATAAATATGCGTTACGAAAAACAAATTATACAAGATATTATAAAAAGGTATTTCGGAAGCTGTAGCCCAGAAGCATTCCATAAAGAAGGTATTATTAATTTAGTGTATAGAATGTCTAATCTCTGCAAACTAATTTCAGAATACTAATTCTCTAACATCTCTGCCATAAATATTCCTGAAAAATGCCTGCCACAACAATGTCGAATATTTCTTGACAGGAAGTTGTTTTTACACACAAGATCTAACAAAACTATTGGCCTCTGCTTTTTTTACGTGCCTTTTTTGATCTGAGTTTTTGGACAGGAATTGCTAGGTCATTCCCGCATTATAATGTGGAGAGTCGCTACAGCCTGTAGACGGTTAATTCTGCACTGGTTGTGTAGGTATCCCTATCCATACTGGAGGTAGTCGCTAAAGTGGCCGCTAGGAGTGAAGACTTCGCATTTAGGAAGGTAGTAAATTTTTGCCGGATTCAGGAATTTAAAAATCCGCCCTTTATTCCCTGAGGCTTGACGTAGTCATAGCAATGATGCTTTGGAATGCAGTGCTTGTTTAGGGAAGCGCAGATGAGACTAGCAACTGATGCGGTCTGCCCTTGTCTTCAGTTCGTTTGTCTCGAAGTGCACTGGCTTACAAATGGAACCTCAATTGCTATTTCATGCCTTTAGAAAATTAAGTGTTGAAACCTAACATTTATCTATAGAATATGACATGTATGATGCTATTCGAAATATTAATCAGTTGAATATTTTTTGTTGTTCCGATAACTGCACCAAAGATCTCTCGAAATTTGTGTATTTTTCATCATATTTTTTCACTTATTTTACTTGCTTAATTTGTAGAGTATTGTTGAGAGTGTGTAAAAAATTAAACACAACATCAGTAAGCATTACATCGTGCTACGACATTGTGCTAAATTTTCCCTTTTTTCCAAAATTATTCTACAAAATCCTGGGGTAATTTTCTGAATACATTAAAAACATACATGGAAACGACACATTAAATGCCGCTCTACATATTGCAAGTGCCGTCACTGTACATCGGTGTAAGGTATGAACGAGACTGCATTTTTTAGTTAATTATTGATATCATTATTATTAAAGTTTCAGACTCTTCGGTTGAGTGCGCGAAAGATGTATGAACGACAACGTTGCCGTAAAATAAACACATGGGAGCTAAGTTGTTTTCTTAATGTTGCATTTGAAGGGGCTTGCATTCATATTACAAGCATGCAACACTGATAAGAATTAACTATTTTCCAAACGACAATGTAGTGCATTTTTTTCCGCTTTCAATAAAATGTATCTTTGTATGGTGCATTTTATATTTTAGATAATAAAACTCTGTCAGTTAGCTTAAAACATGAATAGTTCAAAATCAATTTGTGAAAACAATGTAACTAGAACAGTGATGGAATGTGTTTAACTAAGATATGTGAGAACACGGAAAATCAAGTGTGTACTGGATCTGCATTTTTCATCATAGGAAAGATTAAATCACGAATCCAATGTTGAAACTCGTGGAAGGAATGCAAAGAATGCAACTAACTATTCGAATTCGTTCCCCTATTGGAATATATTTTCTGAAATAGATTCCTACTGGTGGAGGTCTAGCCCAAGTACTGATTTCTTAAACAGAGGTGGCGCCATCGATTATGAGCAATCATGTTTTATTATAATTATTAGAATCTACATTCAAAATGACCTCGCTAAATTGGGCTGTCCTTGAAATTTTCCACTCTAACTAGTATAGTTATGTAATATTATTATCAATTACATGAATTTATCCAGACTTTTAATGTAGATAAAGCAACAACTCCTACTTATACATCAGATCGTAGTTTTCGGATGTTGAATCTACTGAATTTCAAGCGTTTTTATTTTTGGATGGAAAAAATCTTTTCTATGTGGAAGTCAACTTTATAGGTTGCTGATATGAGTCAATCGCCTAAATTTGCCGTGTGCGTATTTTTGACTGACAATATGTCAATACCCTTTTGCTGTAACATATTTTTCATGAACTCAGCTTTTTCTCTCTCACTAGCTATTTAATACGCCTACATGTACGAAAGTCATAGCTTCATTTATTCAGCTCGTTACTTACTCGTCTTGGTCATCATCATCATCAACGTCATCTTCATCATCATCGTCGTCATCGTCATCATCATCGAACATGTCCCAGGCGGACGTGCGTGCGAAGAGCACCATGAGGCTCAGCAGCAACGATAACAGCGCCCTGTTGAGGGAAGGTAGCCATGAGTTCCGTGGTCGGCAGTGTGACGTGCAGACTACTGATGGTGCGTTTTATGGTTACTGTGATAGCGTCCTATTATTCTGATGTCCTGTAGTGCAATGAGTGTGTAGGCATGTCATGGTGGTGCCCTGCAATGCAATGAGTGTGTAGGCATGTGATGGTGGTGTCCTGCAATGCAACGAGTGTGTAGGCGTGTCTTGGGGGCGTCCTGCAATGCAATGAGTGTGTAGGCGTGTCAGGGTGGTGTCCTGCAATGCAATGAGTGTGTAGGCGTGTCATGGTGGCGTCCTGCAATGCAATGAGTGTGTAGGCGTGTCAGGGTGGCGTCCTGCCATGCAATGAGTAAATAAGCATGCCAATGGACTACGTAGGAGACGTTTGCGGTTGGTTAGGAGAAAGAAATAATAATTCTCGCGTCATCACGAAACTACGAAAACGGATAAAACCTATGTATAAATCCCTTTAATGACCAACTTTAGGAGGTGAACCCACAAACACGTTCGAGAAAAATACGTCCTGAAAATTCTCTTAATAACTTTTTACTTAATGACAGAATTTCTATATATTTCGTTTCTATTTCTACTTATTTCCAAAACAATGAAATAGAAAATAAAATAGCGAAGCTAATGATATTTTTTGCAGTCACACAGGATAATTCTGAAAAATACAATTCACTTTTAGGATTTTGTACATTGAATGCATCTCTACTGTCAACTGTCCGAAAATGCATCTCTACTGTCAACTATTTCAAGGTCTTACTTCTCTGAACAACGGTGCAATAATTTAACTGCCGAACACGAACTTAGTAAATGAAATTTAGAACGAGCAGAAAGTCAGAGTAAAACATTTGAAGGAGTGTGTGTTTTCAATGCTAGGTATTCAGACGGGACTACAAACTGGAGGATTAAATTAGAAAGGATTTTTACTCTCGTTTTAATTGAAATATAAATTGTCTGCCTCATGTGAGGCATGAATCTCAGACGCCCGATCTTTTGCCACCCCTAAGGCGTTTACGTTCATCATTGCTTTCAAGTTCCACAATTTAAGTAAAAAGTTCCCCACAAAGCGAATATAAACTGAAAGGAATTGCTTTCAAGATTACGATTTCTGCTACCCTCCCTTTAGAATTGTAAATTTCGAGGATATTATTCTACAATAGATGCACTTTTTATTGTGTGATTTTCGTTGCTTGTTGGTGATGGAATTTTTTGATTTACTAATAGTGACGGAGACAATGTACCACATAGCCTGTAAATTTGTTCTCATGGATAAACTGAATTCTAGGTGGACAAAGTTCAAATGAATTGCTGAAAATACAAAGACGTAGGGAACTGAATTAGTGTTCTGCACGTGATTGCATAGAATGAAGGGATCTAATTAATACTAATAAAAGAGACATTAAAGCACAAGCTTTTGTAACGGATTAAAACACTATTAAAATTTGGTGGTTAAGTTTCTACTTAATTATGCATTTTGTACAAAAGTATTTTAGAAGGATGAGGAGAATGAGTTGCAGAAACTACGCTAAATGTGCATGAAATTATACCGTGTAATCGAAAGCTGGAGTCACCATAGCGGACAATCGCAGGTCAGTTTTAGTGCTTGTCTTTGACTAATTTTACAATTTCTTTTCAGTTCTGTTCTATATTGTTGTTATTGTCTGCAAATCGATTGCTATACTAAGCCATTCAGTCTTAAAGGAACTGTCACCCTTGCTATTTAGGGCAAGTCTAAAAATAACTTGTTTTGCCACATGGCTCGGCCTCATCTGTCATCCTAAAGTCCACCGTCTCGTTGACTTGCACTCTGATACCGCTAGGAAAAGTGGCCAGGAGAGATGGATCGCCTTTAGACGTCGGTTAATTTTCTTGCTACAAAGTAGCCAGGAATATCAATTTTCATGTCCTCCATTCTTAAGTGATGTGAATTTTAAAAATGGAAATTTAGAGTATTTGTTGTGCCATTATTTCATTTAACATATCATTCGTTCAGATTATCGGCTTATTCTCGGGTCAAATGTAATGGCCACATGCCTGATGACAAGCATCTGTCACTTAGTCTCTTAACATTTGGCTTCTTCTGACGCGAGAAATTTACGCTGCCACTACGCGATATGGCAAAAGCTTTGAAGCTTAACATTGTTTAAGTGTTGTAAGCTCTTGCCTCAAATCTTGTGATCCAAGGATGCAACGTTTCTGGGAAGAGCTCGAGGATCATTTAGTCTCATTAAAATGGTATGGAACTGAGAAGTGAGCACGTTTTAGAAAAAAAAAGATATCTGTGTAAGAAGAGCTTGTTCAACAAGTTTTGCTATAAAATGAAACAAAATGATTGTTTTTATTTTTTCGTTGAATATTTTATATTTTCGGAATATTTTCTAAAATATAGGAGCATTTTTTCTCAAAACATTTATCGAACTTACGTCAAGAAGGTCACGCAGTTGAATAGACAATATTATGGTGGGTTCCTCATTAATTCTACTCTTGTTTCTATCGTAGAGTTTTCGGCTTTCGCTATAGTGGACATCTTGGTCATCGTGAATGTTTGAAGCAACTGATGTCTCGCTACAGTTGCTTGCAGTGAAAGCATTTCAGAGCTGCATTACAATGCGCAATGTACACATACAATCTTTTGACTAAATACGCCAAGTGACATCTCGGCTTTCAGACGAACGTACCGCTTTTGGCAATGCTTAGATGTGATTTGTGGGTAAGCTCTAACGATAGCGAATCAAGTGATGGGTGAAGTAGGAATTTCAGCGCAAACTTTTGAAATGAGAAAAGATATAGGTAAATATTTAACCTCATAAATATTTATGAAAAGTACTGAAAATCAATAGGGAAGTTGAGTGAGAAAAGTAAGGGGCGTAAAATCAAGGGAGGGAATTAAATTTATTGCACAAACGTGAGAACATGGAATGAATGGTGAATTTGAATAGAGATTTTAATCTTTTATTGTTTGTTGTGACACTATTTTGTAAGCAAATGCAGGGAAACAATAAACGTTTTAGCTCTCTAATTCACAAGAACTCTGCTGAGCTTAGTTTTAGGACAAACGACAGTGCAATTTGTAGGTCACATTTTGTTTGACTGCATATCAACGTTTTTTTTTACCTCGATTAAAATCCTCAACGCCGTGACAAGTAACCGCGTAAAACTAAAATAGCTGTGCAACAGCTTGTACTCAGAGACTGCATGATTTTACGCCTTGAGGACCGAGGGGCTTAAATATTCGTTAGTGAGCTTTGCGCTCCAATCTTTTTCTCTATGAACAGGGCCCAGCTGAAGCATCGAAGAACTCCGTGCCCTATATTGAGGAGTAAGTTTAGTACAAACCAGATTCATTTTTTGCTGTCAGAAACTAACAAATTGACCGTGCAAGAATGACCTTAATCTAGAATTGAGTTGAACACAGAGAACAAACTATCACACTCAGAATAGCTCAGAGTTGGCGAGCTTGACTATTGCTTCCTCGCTTCAGTGAAGTTGGCAACCCTGTCTGAACTTGATCAGACAATGTGTGACTGTGTGATCGCAGCGGCCCAGGTGCGTGTGTGATAATTTGATGATCATCTCAGAAAGCCAGGTGTGCGAGTGTTGGCTAGATGTGTCTGATGTTTTGTTGATAATCTAAGAGCATCTGGTGAATAGGATGCAGATGTGAGTGTAGGACTTGGGGTGTTAGATGGCTGGGATAATTTAACATCAGGTGAGTAAAACATCCGTATAAGTGTTGACCAAGTGTGTCTGTTGCATGATGATCATCTTAGAAAATCAGGTGAGTTGATTGCCTGCCGAATAAGTGTCAGCTTGGCATATCTAACGCTCTGGCGATTAATCTTATAATATTAAATGAGTGAGCACTATGGTGATAGTTTATTCAAGTAGGCTTTTCACACAAATGCTTAAATCCTGGCTTTTGTGTATCTGGTTAGCTTACACACATCGAATGCCTCGTTATTTTCATCCCTGACTTTGCATTGACTCAGTTTTATCACGCAGCCAGCATACCTGCTGAATTTCGACATCCTATTGCATAGGCAAAGCAATACCTGATAGTACTAAATGAATAAGGTAACCATGAACTTTTGTTCCCTATACATGTGAAAATGAATGTAGCTATGAAGGAAAATAATCGGAAATGCCTATTTCGTCGCCTTACTAAAGATTTGTATTTTTATTATTTGATCAGTTTGAAAAATTGACTAGATAAACCAAGAAACATTCTTTTCAGATGGGTAGCAACGTGAAATATTCTAATCGATGGATATTTCTGTTCTGTTTGAAGTATAAAGAATAATTGTTAAGCTGTGCACAGCACCACTACCGTAAGTTCAGCGCTGAAGAATCTCGGTGCAGTAATTTATGACACGCATAGCATGGAGGACACAGAAACGGAGACGAAAACAATATACTTTCGTTCAGACCATTTCTGCCGCATCAGCATACCACAAGCACTCATCTCGAGCAGCATTTTGCTTTTCGCGGACAAAGCACTCTTGACCATCGTGTAACGATTGTGGTCTGAAGTTTGATCCAGTAAAATGGTTAAGAGCCTGAAAGCCAACTTTGCTCGAACCGTTCTTAACAACAGCGTGGTCTGTGTCAGCAGTTTGAAAACAAGTAATCCCGGTTCGATTTTACAGAGTTGTTTCGAAGAATCTGGTGTTTAAGGTTCGCGTGTATGGTGTAAACAAACCATGCGATGCTTGATTTGATGGTCAACGATGTGCGCACATGCTAGCGCTCCCAAGCAATCAAATTTAATTTGATCAGTGTGAAGATTTTTGTTTTGTTCAGGAAACATTGATTATTGGCGACATTTTGACGGCTAAAATTGCTAGTTATATACAGTAATAACCATCTTGACTGAAAAAATGATATCTACCAATAAAGTTTTATCTTTTTTAAATTTTTCAAGGCTCAATACTGCAATAAAAGACAATGTAATTGGGTGCCTGCGCATGATTTGCTCATGTCTAAACTACTCACAAAAATGAGACACGTCTTATAACAGCAAGCAACGTTGATTCTCCTTCTATCATCAGTATATTAAAGCTTTCACCCATCGCTTCACCATTAATAATAAAAAACTCTGCAAAGATACGAACACAAGACTACGGAATGGTGTACTGCAGCTTGCTCGGATAGTGGGTTCATAAGAAACAGTTTGATGTACGTAGTGTCTACAATTCGATGAACGATTTTAAACTGAGAGATAGTGTAACATATAAAACTGTAAAATGAGAGGCTGTAAGTATCAGCCTCAAAATTGCTGTGAGTTTAAGGAAAATAAAAGATAAATATCTCTTCATGATTTTTTGAATCACCTAAAAAGTCTACGGTGTTCACAACAAACATTTCAGTATCTTTTCGGCTAAATTTTCTTAAGAATCTAATCACGCATATTTTCAAAGATAGATTTTCGCAAAAATTAACTTCGTGAGTATAAAATTCTGAAAGAGCATAAGTTTTTAATAGAAATCCACTAAAATAAGAGAGAGAGAAATACCATATTATCGTTTGACTATAATTATACGAGCGGTTCAGGCGAAGCGGTTCACGGGACGTCTCATTATTTTTATAATCCCTGTAATTCTGTTTCGTTAAAAAATTTTATTCATGGAAATGAAATTAATTTTGCAGCAATGAGGAACGTAAAGAATTTGGAAACACACTCTTGAATAGAAGTAACTGATAATTTTCAACACATTTAAATTAAATAAACCTTTTCTACATAATTGATCGCTTCTATCGTTCAATGTAACTTGCCTAATGGTATCCACAACCTCTACTCTCAAAATGATTGTTATTTTATGAGCTTCAAAATATTGATCTGTTATTAAAATTACGTTATTATGATGTAATAAATAGAAGTAACATAAATCTAACAGAACAGATATTTTCGGGAATTAGTGCAAATCGTTTGTCCACATGCTCCTTTATTGCTAATTCAGATGCTAGCCCATCCGTAAGATATGCTTTACGAAAGTCCTAACGTAATGGTGAAGTACATAATTGTTTCGGTGCTGTGGTCTGAATTTGAGCAGCAACTCGCCTCATGGCAGTAGGATAGTAAGAAAAGGTATTCGTGATTCAACATCCCGTGGCCCCCAGCAACCTGCCAAATATAAGTTGGTCAAAGTTATTGATAATTTTCTTTGTATAAATCTCTATTAACAACTGACATAAACCGGTGCTTGTGTGCTTGATGATATTCTCAACTCATAGAAAGATATTAACGGGAAGGCTTGAAACATTTTAATATTTCAAGTGATGCTCAGCTCAGAAATTAAACAAGTTACCCGTTTGTATGATGTATTTTTTAATCAAATAAAATGATTGTTTACATACCTCATTTCTCTCCATTAGGAGAAAGTAGCTATACAGGGTTGGAGTACAGATTGTTATGCAAATTTGAATGGCAAAGCTCAACAGTTCTCTAGCTCAGATTCTTCATCTATGTTTCCGAAAGAGCTAATCATCAGTACTACGTGACACGGAATAACTCTTCTGTCGAAAAAAAAAAAACTTCGCTCGTACTCGAGTTGGTTCAGAGAGCATACTCCACGAACGCCTAATGTAGGACACCATAAGACAACTTTCGACGCATTTCAGAGACAGAAGCAAATATTAGATATCTCCCTTCGAATTTTTAAACGATGAAAAACTGTGAAAACTTTCAAGACTATTGACCGGGTTGGAAAAGATGCCTTTAAGCAAAATGGGAAAATTTCGCTCTTGCAATTGGTTTTTACATTAATTCAGATGCGATTCCTTCAGTCGTCCCTGTCTAATGGAACCAGCGTTCGCCAGTAGGAGTGCAAGCGGCTTTCGCCAATTCATCTTGAATGTAACTCGATTGTAAAAAATCGACAATTACAATACAAACGAATACTCGATATACTGAGAATGAACCAAATTCACATTTTAATCAATGAGGTTTTCTTCAATTTACAAAGTTCATGATAAATTTAAAGATTTGCCTGTCATCAAAAGCCCGACATCGGAGAGCAAGATTGTTTCCAAAATTGGAATATACAAAAATGAAATGAACAGTGTCTCGGAAACTGCTGCACATCAAGCAAATGGTGCTTCATTTAAGACACTTTCACAACTCTGTTACAAGTTATGCCACAAAATTATATAACGTGTGCCTAATCTCCAAATAATTTCAATGACTTTTTCTTCGCTGATCTGCCTATACATAAACAGATCAAGAAAAGAATCAGAACAGAATGTATATACTATTAAAAGAGCACGAGCATGCCTTAAAATGAGAAAAAATTTCTTTATCAACTTTTTCCACACTTTCAGACGTTCAATTAGAACGTCCAGTAGAACGTTCAATTTGCCTCATGTATAAATCTGCATAGTACTAGTACAGAATTCTCGATAATTTTTACGTGAACAAACTGAGCCTTTCAGGCATTTACGTAGCAGGAAAATGCACATGAATGCTGAAGGGAGCAGGAGTCCATCCTCGCGTCCACACAAAATATGGATTGAATAAATTTAGCATTTTGAAAAAATGCCCCACTTTATACCATCTTTGTTAAACTTCAGCATGAGTTCACGTGATTTAACATTGTTTCTAAGGGCATTTTAAATTATTTTTAACATGTGTTTCGCGTGCGAGTGTTGGCCAAGAGTCGGATTGGTTGCCAACACTCAGGCTCCCACTGAGAGGAGTGCATGGTTATTTCTTAGTTATTTCTTGCAAATTCTTTCGCTAAGATAGTGCTGATTTTTACAACAATCAAAATTCAGCACATTTTTAAGAGGCGCATTATTTCTCTGCATTTAATTGTCAATTAGCAATGTCATATTTGGTACAAACGTTTTCCGAATGAATGCATAAATTAAAGTTGTAAAAGCTAATCGTGGGATTTTTCATGCTCTAAGTCTGTAATGTAGAGATCACCTCGACGTAAGAAAAAGAAAGAAAAAGAAAGAAAAACAGTCATTTCCAATAAAGTTAACAAGCTGCTCTTGACGTGTAGACCAATTTTATTCCAATCTAATGTGAAAGCATAAATGCCTTCACTGTCGGCCATGCTCTAAAAAAGGGAATTAATGTTTCTTATGAGTCCCAAGGCCGAGTTTTTCTGACATCGCAAACAATATTACGAGCTCACCGCATTTTTATTTCTTCCTTGGAATGTGCTTTTGAATACTTCTTAAGAATACAATACCTGTTGTACTTTATCAGTGGGGCAAGCAATTACTTATCTGAAATCCAAAATAATTATGGACCTATCTATTCCTGGCAAGTTGGGACTTTCAGGAGCGGATGTCAGGCCCATGAATATAGAACAAGCTTCCCTCGTGATAGAAATGAAAATAAACATTTTTCACATTGAAAATATTTTCATGAACCCATCAGTCAACAGCAAAATGAATATTGAACGAAAATCTGCATGACGTTGTAAATTACAACTACTCGTTTAGTAACACCTGCCCTTACACCTGCCTAAAGTATTGAGGCACAACGGCCGAACGGTCAACATCGACGAAATATCCCACAAAAAACATCCAATTCTCTTATTAATTCTTGAATAAAAATTCTGACATCATCAGTGCGATACCGAATCACTCAAAGGACATGTAGATGGTGACTCATGTAGTCATGGTCATTATAAATAGCTTGACGAGAGTGATGAATGCATGAACTAATCAGTGAAACCAGAATTTTGAAAAAGGAAACTTCTCTCAAATTTGAAACGAAAAAGATTAAACTGACTTCGAAATTCAACTTCTATATTTTCTGCTAAAATTAAGGAGAAAATTATTTGTATACGATACTCGTGGATGAACAACAATATACAAGTCACGAGCTAACAACAGCCCAATAACTGTACGGACACTCTAATATTCTCGAAATATTTTATTCAGAATAATAAAAAACAGTATTGCATTCCTACGAACGGTCATACACTCGTTACAACTGGCCATGTATACCTCTGACTAAAGCTCTCACAAGATGTTTACGGTACTGGAACACTTGGGGATTTACTTCTTGAAGCCACAATACCTGTCATAGCATTCAACTCGCCACGATCTTGACCTGCTAAAACGAGTGAAAAAAGTACTTTCACCGTGATTTGCACTCACATTCTCAACAATCCTCGATCTACAGCACAATTTTGGAGCTTGGAGGTCATCTTAACACATCAACTTCCGCCATCCCTGGAAGATCTTCAGCTCGTGTTGCAAGGCGGATGATCCGGGTGCCATTAGTAGTTACTCATTCCTTAACTTCCATTCGTTCAACTCAATCAAATACACATTACGCTACCGGCCCTTCTACACCGTGGCAGTAGCAGTACAGCAACTATTTTAACTTTTTTCCATTTCAGCTTGTTTTTTGTACGTTCAAAACTATTTGTACAGTGGAATGCAAGGAGGTGGAAGTATTATTCTTAATTGAAAATAATAGAACAGTTTTGCTAGATACTAATTGTTCTAGCCCTGAGGGAAAATTGGATCAAAAAGTTTCCCACGTATATCCCTTCGGAGAATTTTTTCAGCTACTGTATTAACTCATTAGATTTGCAATAAGTGAGTTAAGCTTTATAACATCTCTCTCCTCAGAATTATACTTGTAATAACTTTCTTGAATTTTCTTACTAATATTGTAATTATGAGAGACATATCTTGAATGGTCATGTAATCTAAACCATCCTAATTTAGAAATGCCGGAGACATCATTAGAGCATCTCTGTTTACTTCACGCTATCACTGTTAAAACTGAACTCATGACAAGGGTTGACAGAATTTTTCGAAAAACTCTTTCACTATATTTCTAAGAAGATCGATGGCTAACAGTCACTCGACCAGACACTCTCACCAAATCAAACTACATTCTCCTTTATTTTACTTTCACTGCAATCCCCATAACGTGATTTTTGCACACTACCGTTTCGATTATGTCTTGCATGCATGAGTTAGAACAAATTTCCATAGTTTAAGATAACGATGCGACTTAAGGAGTGCTACCAAAACGGGATTACAGCACTTATTGAGTAGCAGTGTGCAGACATCAAGGCAAGATTGTGGTTCTGATTGGGCAGCAGTGGGAAGACTTTGATTAAAAAAAAAAAGAATTCATGCCCGTATATCCGTAGTGATTGCTCCATGGCGCTGGTAATGAGGCCGTCTAAGAAAGTGCAGAAGAGCTGGTGAACAAGCAGCACAAACCAGTGAAATGACGCCCTTGAAGCATAAGAGTGGCTCTCCTGACGTGACGTTGAGGCGCAGGTGACAACGTCATCACCAATCCGCAAAAGCTTTAAAGAGGCGTTTAAAGCAACAAATCAACAGCGTTTGGCTGGCTCTTTTAACACTTTAGAGCAATGTTCGCGGTTGGACCTACTGCGTGTCTGTGATATAAATTTTGAAATGCAGTTGGTATCAATAATGAGATTCCCTGTTCCCAAATTTGCAAACCGTTCAGTTGATTGGACATCACAACAGTTCCGTGATTTTGATGAATCTTACAAACAAATTCATGTATATTCTATGCAGTTCTCCCAAAAAAATGCATTAGCGCCCGTCTGACTCGAGCTTGCCATCACAGTAGTTTAGTTGATATGTTTTTATAACGACGAGTGCAGCAACAATGCAACTCTGGGAAAGAAGGTATTAAGAATTTGGCAAGAGAGCGTCTTTGGCAGCGCAACTCTTCAGGTGATCGCTCGGGACGAGAAAATAGCCTAAAATGCACGACGTGTGCAGGTCTACAGTGAGGCGCTTGCTCGCTGCGGTGTTTCCTGCTGCCTGCGCACCACAAAACGCGCCGCGCGTCGCCGTCTGATTTTTCCCTGGGTATTGCGCTCTTATTCACCCTCGCTCAGATGCCGGTGACAATTGTACAGTCATGTACTAAATATTAACAAATGCATAATGTTAGTTCGAGTACCGAAGTTATACAAGATTCCTTTTGAATGTTCGCGCAATAGTAACATAACATTAGCCCTGGAATAAAAAATCCGAATTAAAATGAGGCTTAGGAGTTTCAATGTAAACAGATTCTGTCAAGAAATATATTTGCACTTAAGTTTTTGAAAACATCCTCTTCTTTTACCCAAGTTAAAAACATTTTTTCTCAAATTGTTTCAATGCTTCTCCATTAAAACATTCTCATTTCCTTTATGAGACGAAATTTTTTGAGGTAGAACAATGTAATGATGCGAATGCGAGAAACAACATCAATTTACTTAATCAATAATAATACACTCAGGAAGTACCAATATTTTACCGCAAAATTTGACAAATATATTTTAAAAAGCAGAGGGAATTGAGATATAAGTGTTATAATCATAATTCTATCGTTCGGTGAAAATAGGAAATCGACAAAATGAAAATGAAGAGATCGTAGCAACCGAAGGGGATCCTTAAGGATTATTCTGTATATTTCTACAGAATACGAAGAATTTATACAGCATCCACAGTGAGATGCATTCTAAGGCAAAAAAAGGAAAGACAGATACGCATATTTCCAAATAGTTGATGCAAAAAGATAGTATTTTTAAAAGTTCTCTAAAATAAGCGTGAGTATCACTATATGCATTCTAATATTAGTCAAGGCTGCATAAGCTGCAAGTAAAACTGTGAAAAATTGTTCTCTTTGTTTGCTTGTTCGAAAAAACAAGAAAAGACTTGACACACTCCACGAGATAGACGAAAAAGAGGAAATCATAGAGACGTTAGCACAGAAAACGCAATTAACGACAAAGCCTTTGCGTTAATATATGAGTCTGCTCGAGTAAGCAGTAATAACCAACACCTGCACTAATCAGAGTGAACATGATCTAATACCATGTTCACTCATGTGAGCGTTGCTATGACTAATTAAAAAAGTATACCCGAGTAATTTCGGCACAGATGATAGATTTGAGACAATGAAAAATAATTTACTAACACAACTTGATAAAGACTTTTACATCATGCTTGTTTATATAAATAAATGATTTTAGAGTGATCGGAGAAAGTTACGGAGCATCTAAGCATTTTCGTCTTCGCTATACAATCGTCATGGCGAAGGAACAATTTGCACATCTTTAAAAATCAACGTTTTTGCCATCACTCAGGTGCTCAAGCATTTTACTAATCGGAAGAGGGATTTGGCGCCTACACCCTTTTGTAAAGGAGGAGTTTCGTAAAGCAAGTAACTACATTGATAAAGAGCTAGACTGTCTCCTACTAAAATTCAACAACATTGATAGGTATAGACCACGTAAGTCAACTCAAGGAGTGCAGTTCCCAAGATTATTACTTTACACGTGAAATAACTTGCTTGGAGTGGATGAATGCAGAACCTGATTCAAGAATGGGGTGTTGGGCCACGGATGCCGGCTAAATCACACTAACATCATATTCAAGTATGATCTAATAGCGTAAATTTCATCTCGCTGTAGTCGGTCTCAGAAGTCACTCAGTTGTTTCTTTAGTTGTTCCCCATTTTCCTCAAAAGTAATGGTGTTTTTCTCAGAGTTTTTATTGCGTCCTCCATACCCATTAAGTATGGTAGTTCACAACTTGTTATATGTTTTTCTGTAAAAGCTTGTTATACAAAGAATCAAAAGAGCGTCGCTGCGTATTCTATTTCTTACTTCAAAAAAAAATTGTTCACGGAAAAATACATCATGTAAAAAATTTAATGACTGGGACGAAGAAGGTTGCCAATTTCTATCAGAATAATTTTTGCATTTCTTAGACTGTTCCTAAAATTGCGATTGATTCTATCACCGCTTGTTATAATAACAAGTTGATAGACAAATACAGTGTAAGATATGCAATTCATGTAGAATTATGACAGCATGCCTACTAACGGCGAATAAAGTAAAGGACCGGAAGGTCAACAGAAGTTAACGGACATGTAAAAGTAACACATTTCAATTTACCTGTTCTTCATCTTGAATGGTTGTATTACTATCAGAAGGGAAGAGGCAGCAGTATATGCTCACAGTACGGCTGACAGTTCTGAACTGGTCGTGCCAGACTGCACTGCTATTCTTAGGGCAACCTCCAAACCCGCGCTTGCGCCTTGGCGCTCTCTTTCTTTCACGTCGCCATCAAAGGTACGCGCAGAAGTAGGCTGAAAAAAATTTTCCGGCGAGGAGGCGAACTCAAGTTCACGTGATTGGCATTCGGTCTTTCTGTGTTTAATGTGAACAGAGAAGGATAGAGTTGCAAGGCGAAGCGCTCCCTGAAATAATTGTATCATAAAAGAGCTGCCACTTCTGGGCGCACAACACATCTGCCAAGAATAGCACCTTGACGAGACGAATGTTGCAAATGGTATTTAACTTTCATCTGTGATCTTCGCCTCCAAAAATACACTCATGTTTGCTGAGAACTGTTGATACTATCAATAAGTATATTTTCACGACTTCTAGCTATGCGTCGTAAAATGCTAAAGCATCAAGGTGAAAATCTATGAATATGAATGGCTCGCACAACTTTTCGCAGATCGCCTATGGTATAACATGGGATCATTCCAAAAAATCAATTGATACATTGGTGCATTGTTTCCTAGTTAATTGGTAAGCCTTGTCATGAGTGGGTTAACGACCCACAAACCTTAGACGATATCGGCCAGTGTTGCTTCAGACAAGGACTCCGTCTCGTTGCCCGTTGCCATCGGAGTTACGACGTGCCGGTGCCGGTTACATCCCATGAAAACAGGAATTCAAATTCTTGAAAGAGAAAAAAAGATACAAAAAATTTAACCAACTCTAAAGGCCACTTCGTTGGACATTTGAAGTTGTTTGTAATTTCACGTCTTAATTCATAGAGAAAGAAGTGAAATACAACCATAAGTAGGAAAGTTCCCCTATACCTCTTCTTGTTCGCTTTCTCTGTTTTGTACATCGTGAACGTCTGGAAAATGTCTGCGCACGAGCAAAAGTCGAACGAGGGACCTTCTCATTCAAAGTTTACCGCTCTGCTCTTGCGTCAAAAAAAGTCAAAATAGAATACATAAAATTTCCAGATAATTAATTTATATTTAACGTGAACGTAAAACGCCGTCATGACTCCATAAAGTCTGTTCTCAGTAGGAGCGTGACCTGAATTCTTTTAGAGCCGTCGCTTACAACAAACATTAAAAATAAACACGTTTGAAACGTCAATGATCTCCGTCCCAAACTCGCTAAAGAATAACCCTGGGCGTGTATACGAATGTATTTACCCATTAAACAACATGCGTTTGCCACAATGTCCTCGATCACTGCAGGAATGTTATACCAAATACAAACTGAAATTCATAATGTACTTCTACTGTTCATGTGGATGTGGAAACTGG
This sequence comes from Platorchestia sp. MABIK, assembly GCA_014220935.1. Taxonomy (NCBI): domain Eukaryota; kingdom Metazoa; phylum Arthropoda; class Malacostraca; order Amphipoda; family Talitridae; genus Platorchestia; species Platorchestia sp. MABIK. The sequence goes on along the minus strand of JACJUY010000102.1, from coordinate 70,461 downwards.
AAAGAAATTAATGTTCACCGTATTCGAAATGGTGGAATACTAGAAAACGAACACGAAATATTTTTCTTATGAATTAGTTGCACCCACCTTGAAGACATCATTCTTACATAAAACTAGTTTGCCCGCTGTTTCTTTCCATTTCAGGCAAAAATTTCCACAGCCCTCGGCAACTCTACTGCTAAAGAAATCATTGCCTACACCTTAAACTCCCGAGCTTCAAGTTCTTCTTATTCTACTACATTATTACTCTACTGCACGTTTTAAGTATACTCAACCAGCTCCGCTGACCTCGGAGAGAAATGTACATAAGCAAAGTTTTCCAACTATTTCTTAATTCGTATTCGTATGTATAACGACTGTTAACTCTCAACCCCTCTGATAATTTGGCGTCCTAATATCGATTTGTATTTACCTAAGCCATTAAATACCCCCAACAACTAGTCTCTTGAAAGCCCCTCACATATGCAGGTCATCCAGTCGTCAAATTTTGTTACACGGCGACAACCCAGGGGTGTGAATTTGTCTAACAGATTTGCAGTATTAAGTGCTTTTCTCAGCCGGCTTCTACTGAATGCATTTTCAATTATCCATTGTTCAATAGTTTTTCTTCGAACTAAACTTGTGCTTCAAGTACATCAAACATTTTCAACCAGCGCTGAAATAAAAAACGTCATGTAAAATAACGGGTTTTAAAGCAAGTTAAAATAAATGATGTACAAAACAACTTACGAAAATAATTTTTTCATTAAGATTATAAAATGCCCTTACCCACGGTTCTCGTATTTTACTCTGCCACATTCATCGTCCAACAACGTTCACATGTTATGCGGACTCGTGATATAAAGCTATGAGATTACGTCATGGTGAGGAGGGCAAATTCAATTTTTGCCACAGAGGATCTTCATGCAGCGATCCAAAGTTAAAACTTAGTAAGTCTGAAAAGATAGAGATAAAATCACAAGTTGCGACATCCATGTGTCGTTTTATCAGCAAATTTGGTTACAAATACTTTTCCTCGACGTGATAGGAAAATTGCTTCAAGCCTTCTGAAACAGTACCCAATCAGTTTACTGTGCTTTTTCGTTCTCTTAGCTTGGCTATATTTCTTGTATTATAGGAAATTCAGGCTTCTATTTTTTGAACACTTCCATCACAAGTTCATCACAAGACATTAGGGTGTATAAATTGTAGAAATAAAAAGTCAAAAGTAGCGAAGTCACTGGTGTCAACTCAAACTAAAGCTTTCACCCTGCGCTGCTGATATTCAAGTAACAAAAAAGTTATAACTGTATTCAGAAAGTGCCAAATATGATTACTGATGAACACGAATCTGTTCGGAAAACTTTAGTACAACTTCTCGAATGATGTTGTCGACTTACTGAAGAAAATATTTCGTATCACAAATGACGCCTCAATATTTTTAAAGAACCTGGTTCTAACGAGTTTACCTAGTCTTTTCTATGCACCTTGTTTCACTCTACATGAGTGAAGACCTATTTGTGATGAAAATGCTTGTACGCTAAATATAACAGAGCTCTGAAGGTTATGTTGGCTCACCTTCATACAGTTTGTAAAACGCAAGCTTTCATTTGCTCGGTATTTGGTGTTCCACTGTTTATGCGGGTAGACCTTCAAGATCCTGTATTCTTTCGAAAAACGATAGCTTTGGAATGTTTTTATTGATTTTAATTAACATCATAATCAGGCGCTTTATAGCGGAACAATAAATGTCCGTTTCACCTCAGAAATATATAAACGCTCTAAATGTTGCAGCACCACTGACGAAAGCACTTCGCTGATATGTTTCTGGTAATAGTTCATGTGCCTTATGCTATCGAGAAGAAAAAATCTTTGAAAAATTACATGGTGTACAAATTCTGAGCACTCCGATAATAAGTAGTTATCTTACGGTAGCAGTATACTGCTAAAACAAAAGAGCGGAAAAGGCTGCTTCCAAAGTTAACACTTTTATTACGGTTGATAATTAGGGTTAGCAATGTAAATAAACGTTTTAACCGTAATGGTCATTTTCAGTATCTGGAAATATACATCGATGAACAATTGGAAATGGAAAAAACTTCTCAGCCAGTAAAAACCAGGATGTCAGGAAACTAAAATCAAAATGTGAAAGCAAAAAGTTGAGCGCATAAATACAAGAAACAACAGGTTGGAAAAATTGGTAAATACTCTTTTGTTAGAAAAATATAGGAAAAATAGGTATCATTCAAGTCAGTGTTTTTTGCATAATTAAGAAGTTTAAAATGCCTAAGCCTACTGTAATACTAGCGGAAGCAATAATCTAAAAATTTCTAGTGCCGCTGGCAAATCGTATTTTTTGCATGAATTCGTACCTCAGTTTGAAATGGGTTAGGAAATAGTCAGCCAGTGCGTAAGCTAACCAGCATCCTCTGCCCCACTAACAGTGTGAGTTACTCCACTCGCTGTAAAATCATTTACTACCACCCTCTACACATTCAACAATATCGACGACTGCTGCGGCAGCCTTAGCTCTTGTGTTATGTAAGAGGAGACTATCCTCCAAGGCATGTTTCAGTTTTCACAGTATTTGTGAGCTTTCAGTTCTTGTGTCTAGAGTAAAATATCCAAGAGGATCGATTGTAATTTGGTTTCACTCAATTGTTAGGTTACCAATTAAGGATTTTTATTCCAGGAAATACGTAAAGCCTAAATAGCTTACTTTGCATGTATTACCTTTTTATTTAAACGTTTATTCTTTTTTCGAAGTGCTTTTGCATCGCCGTCTAAATACCTTTCCTTTTCGTTTACCTCTGTTCAAACTTTTGTCTAACTTGCAGTAAACTAAGGTAAAATATTTCACTGCTTCATGCTCAGTTGATTCCACCACTGTTACATTAGAATAAATATTACGATTTTTCCATCAGTATGATATAAGATATATCTACTTGAGGGGTCGGGAGGGTACGTCGTTGGTTTAATATTATACGATGGCACAAGCCAAACATCAGAGGAGGCAACTCTGATGATTATAGGAAATGGAAATGGAGATTACGAGATTATAGGGAAATCCTCCCATTCAATGAGCTAGCACTTTCATTCCTCCTTCAGTGAAGTCCTGAAAAGTGATTTCAATTGCTAACGCGAATATAAAATAGAGCGATCAACAACGAAAAAGATGACTGATGTAGGGAACATACAGGAGCACCATTTTCTCCAAGGTACTTTAACGAAAACGAACACAATCACCACACCTCTCTTTCAAACGAGCTCAAGAATGCTACATATTTAGTGACGCTTACAGTTCTACAGCCGGAATGATCGTCAGGGTTTGTTCAAAACTAAGAATGGAATGTTGATCGATGCGATTTAAAAAAAATAAAACACTGAATTCAATAGGATAATAACATGACATTTTGTACACAATAAATAATATTTTACACGATTTCTTCTGTACACGGTGGCCAGCAACGCACAATAATTTGAACAAAATAAAAGAACACTAAGAAGCATAACTAGTACAAATCGTCGGCTATAGGTCTAGCAATAATACACCAGCAGAGATATCAGAAATGCTTTAGCTGCCATGAGGAAAAATTAGAGGGCACTGGACGCACGCAATGGTGGAAGAATGAAGAGCAAGGCTCAGGTAACGAGAAAAACGTTCACATTGCAAGAAACGAGACCCAGTAGCGTACTAAATACGTAGTAAACATTCTTCATCACGAGGAACAGTTGATTTACAGTGAGTACATCGTCACAATTGTTTGAAATCAAATGCTGCTTTAGTATCAAAGAAGCTTTGAAAATCAAAAAGCGATAGCAGGCAGTGACCAAGTGGGAAATTAACAACAGCAATGCAGTCCTTGCCACGATACATGCGTAACTCTGAAAAGTGATGCGTTTGACTGAACGTTCATTTAAGCTTCTAAGAACACAACTTCTATATATCTATGAAAAGAGGAAAGTGCCACTTGGTATAAACTCATGGGAATGCAGAATCTATGCACAAAGTGCATGGACACAGTAAGTTGAGAAAGGATTCAAAACACGATAAAAGTTGTTCAGAAAGTAGTAGGTCCGGAAAAACAGGGCAGCAGTGAACCGAAAAATAGATGGTCCGAAAGAAAAAACTATTCTATTTCAGCGAAAAGATTTAATCATTGGCACGGGACCTCACATATTCCTCCTAAAAGAAACACTAATTACCATTGACACAATAATTGTATCCCACTGAGCGGCCCACCCTCTGAGCACGACCGCCATTAACGTTCCATTATTTGCTCTATTCTCGGACAGCACACACCACACAACCACCCTGTCATGCTTCAGGCTTGCCTCTGGCAAGCTTTCCACTCATTTTTTGTTTTAACTGACTCATTTTCAGAGAGAAATATTCGAATTTATTTCTACATCATTTCGCGCTGCCGGGAGCACTAACGGCTCGTCATGTTGTCATTATCATCCCCTTCCACACTATTATTATTACCATTATAATTTCTTCAGGCGAATGACTACCAGACAACAATCCCACACTTAATTCCTTATTCCGACACGAGCTCTAATGCTTCACATCAAAAAAAGCGCGAGTCCAAAAGATAAATACGTACGTATTGGATCCGAGATTTCAGTGACATTTCCTTAAGTGAAAATGAGATAATATCCAGCCATGATTTATAGGAATTTACAGGAAATTTAATAAACGTAGCAAATCAATTGTATGCAATAAACGTGTGTAAAATTATCGTATAGATAGACATTCAATCACGAGATTAATATAAATCACATCAGATATATGAAATGAGCCCCTCGAACCTATTTAGAACTCATAGCAAGCGTCCTGCAGAGGTTTGGGCGTCTGCTCGAACTGTCACAAATCTATAATTACAGAAATATCTAAACATTGGAAGTTGGCAGAAAAAAGCCTAAAGATGCAACGTTCATAATTTTAAGCAAAGGAGGTTCAACATTCTCCTTGGGACAGAAAATCACCAAAACAAAGGTCAGACATTCTGTGTGATCAAGGTTTGTATAAAAAATATCAGATCAAAGTAAAATGAAATCAATAGAGCTCACGGATTATCATTCATGGAAAAAATATATTTCCACAGAGCAATTCAGGGACAGTATATGTACTTGCAGCTCCCAGCCACCATAGAATAGAAAATTTCAAATGCTGAAATGTACATTTAAAATGTTGATCTAAAGTCAGCTGCACAGCAGGAAGCACTCGAGATCTTTCAAGGTTGTCTTCTAAATTAAAATATTACACAAAGCGACTTGTCAACTTACCGAGAACAGTGCACAGGAACTAAATGCAGAAAAACAAAGTGGCTCATTAAAAAAATAGACCCGCATTTCTAGATTTGCAATCAAAGCAATCATGAGTATTGTCTCAGCCCTTTTTTGATTCGCTGCTTTAAACTAACTTCTCATGCAACAGCGGGCCATATTAGCACGTTAAATGCCGCAAGTTAAACTGGATTTCAATATTCAACATAAATTAATTATCATTTCACTACTCAATTTTGGAAAGGGTGAACATACTATGGATCGTGCCTCCATTTGATTTCAAGTTTTTATGAAAATTGAGCTTATGACCACCGGTGGGTCAGGCGCAATTTGCAAATCCCCTCAGTGACCGAAGTTGCGACACGCAGCAGTTAACGCTCAGGCTTCATGTGCAGTGCTTGCGACCTGTCGTACACAAAAGCCACATCCCTGCTAGAGCTGGAGTGTGCACATGTCCGCAAACGTAAAACCAGAAAGTGGCTAGCACGAGAGACCAGTAATAACGCTTAAGCGCACACACACTTCGTTTCGGCACACACACGAGCTTAGCCGATTGATAGAGAAAGATAATATATACCTCTGTAATTTTCCCTTTTCCAGCAAATATTAATAAAACAATTCACAAAGTTTATACTTCTGACAAGCCAAATTAGTTTGCTGATGTAGAATAACGCTTATAGCTACTTCTATGTATCAACCATGTAATTACAACACTTCAAACTACGTACGTACTTTCATCTACTTCGATAAAGTGAACACAAGTTGTTGTGGTATTGCATCAGCAGCAGTTCGGTAGTACTACCAAATGAACACGCTCAACTGATAACACTAGCTGATGGGCAGCTCATTCTCAAGACCAGGCACATAAGTCGAGCATGAAAAGATCAATGGGGTAAGAACCCAGTTCGTAATCAGACCGTTTTCCAATTATTTTCAATATTGAATTAGAGATGACTCAAAACATCAAGCTCAGCAGGAAGACTCGAATACTCTAGTCATGCAAATGCTTGCTAATTAATTCAATTGCCAACAAGAAACATTCATGAACAGAGAGATAACTAAAAAATGAGAAGAAAATTTTTTGTTTTAGACAGACATGATATTCCTTATTCAAAAGTGTCCGGAAACTGGCATTTGAAAGTACGCAGATAATTCAGGACTACAATAGGAGAAATTTTGTAAAGGGAACAGACAATTCACAAAGCGGCTTGCGAAGCTCTCTGAACCATACAGCAGGACAGAAACTGGCTGAGAACAAGTTTGCTATGGCTGCGAGATCCTCGAAGAAGTTGTAGCAACGACACAAAGCGAGGTCTACAGCAGGCCTGCATCAGCTGGTCATGTGTATGAGGGTGGGCTGCTGCTGGCGGATGGAGGCGGACCCGTAGCGCCGCTTCGCCTCCGTCAAGAAGCTGGTGACGTTCTGGCGCACGAGCTCATCAAAGAACATGTGCGCGAGACGCGAATGCAGCGACGACCTAAACTCGAAGCTGATCGAGAAGTCCAGCGTGCACGTGTTGCCCTGCAATTTATAGAGACAATTTATAGAGACACGCAGTGCAATTTATAGAGAATTTATAAAGTGCAATTTATAAATTCAATTTGCAATTGAATTTATGAATTCAATTGTGCAATTGAATTCATTAAATTCAATTGTGCAATTTATAGAGACACGCAGAGACATGATTACACGTAAAATTGAACCTTACAAATTGACGTGAAAAAATTTTACTTGAGTAATTCATCTGGGAAAATGAGCATTTTGAAGGTACTCAGCAATTGTTTTCACATTAATCCGGCTCGGAAAAGCAAAATTCACGCAAGAAGTAAAACACAGCCACTCGAGGAGTACTTTCTATTAAGTACTCTTGACCAACTCAGCCTTCCTAAAATACAATGAGACTACCTCAGTCTAGTACTAGGGTTTGCATCCCGGGTTCCCGGATGATTTGGGGCTGAAATTTCCAGGTCCGGGAATTCCCTTTTCCCAGGATTCTAAATAGTATATATATATATTTCAAAATGTGAAAAAGAAAATAACTTAAAATCATGTAGCTTAATATGAATAATCAAGTAGAAAGCTCAAGAACCATCGAAGATAAGCCAATCAGCCTTTAGGGGCAAATCAGCTGACAAAACTGAGCTAGTTACGGTCCCGGAATCAGAGTCTTTGGACAAGAAGACCCTCGCTGAAAAACTCAAGAAAGCTTTGGAGGATTGCATGGCGACAGAAGGAACAAAGGGGCCACTGGGGAAGAAGAGAGGCGGCAAGCATCTGTCATACGAATTGCGAATCTTCGAGTCGAATCATTCCAACGAACGTATGCAAGCATTTTGATGTATATAGTGAAGTACCTGTATCGTCCATTGAATCTGAGAGCATTTTCAGCCACAAGCCTGTTCATAACAAAGATTTGGAACAGGCCGAGTGATCGCATCATAAATGCTCTCTGCCTTCTGAGATCATACTACATGTCAACTAATAAAGTTAGTTAAGTTTTACAATAATTTTTTTTCAATTTGACAAGGATCGAATTTTAGTGCAGGGTTTGTTCTATTTTCATCATTTGACAGGGTATTATAAACTTTAAAAAATCTCAAGGTTTTTCTTAACTTGTTAGGCAGTTATATATCAAACATCTTTAATTTTTCATATAATTTAAAATGTAATTATTCATTTAAAAAAATAAATTACAGTAGTACACATGTAAAATACGAAGAAACCCCGGGATCCCAATAATTCTCGGGATTGTCTTCCTGAAGTCACGGGATTTTCATTTTGTCCAGAGATTGCAAACCCAATAGCCCCCCCCCGGTCCAACTCTTCACTTGCACTAACTCGGTTTAGAATATTGCTTATAACCCTCCACTCTATTAGTTTCCTGAGTAACTTTTACTTTTTATAAATCAGATAAACCTAACTGGTACTCAAACTTTTCACTAAGTACTTACGTTTCTTTATGGCTTCGTTCAATACTACAATGTGTAAAACATTTACTGAAAGGTGTTAAGTACGTAATGAACTTTACCAAATCCATACCTCAAATTAATATCACCTTCAAATTGAAAGGATGTGTTTCCATGCAAGTGGCCCTATTATCACAGGGTGTCTACTGATATTCAATTTCCAAATTTTACTACTTTTTACTACTTTTTACTACCTTCAACAGCAAAAATTTACTACCTATTTTCTACATAATGAATGTTGTCCAAATGTCCAGATGTAAGTAATCGGCCTATAATGATTAATTTGAGTCAATAAAATTCGCAATACCACAGGTACCAAAGAAGCGCCAAGTTTCTTAATACTAAATGGAGCAACCTAAGCATTACTGCAAAAAGTTACCTAAATTCCTAAGGAACCCCGCCCTAAATTCCTAAGGAACCCCGCCCTAAATTAACTTTAACGAATGTCTGGCAAAGGCCTTGTCTTAACATCTTTCAATTATGAGGACAACAGTTCATCATATGAAAAAAATTAAACTGACTGGAACTAGTAGATTGTCAGATCTCTTTACAGCAGAGTAGAATGTCAAGGAATTTTATTATGACCAAACACTATGGCACTTCGGAAATATGAGTTTGTGAACTATTTCTATCATCCCTCACAATCTAAATCGGCACCCTAATTTCGATCAATAATGAAAACAAATAGGTTATTAACATGTCATATTACGGAACAAATCACGAAAATTTTGTTACTTTGCTATGTATAGCAGAAGAATGAACTTTAGTTAGATGGAGCATCACCATGCTCCTATGACGACATCCTGGAGGTAGATTAGATTATAGGTTAGTTTAAGCCTCATTAACTACTACAAAAAAGAGCGTATAAAAGAGAGGAAGGAGGAAGGTACCATTTAGTATGGATATTAGGGAATGCAGAATCTATGCAGAAGAGGCATAGAAACAGTAAGTTGGGAAAGAAGTTCATGAAACAAGATAAAGGTTGAAGAAAAAGTAGTAGGTGCTGAAAAACAGGACACCAGTGAACCGAAAAAGGTGGCCCTTAACATAGCAAAAAAATTTTATTTCAGCAAAAAGAAGGCCTACCTAACTCTCAGCTTGGGCCCTCACATCTTCCCCCTGGAAGCACTAATTCCCATAGATACAATAATTGTATCCCCCTGAGGGGAAATCCTGGAGGTAACTGAATCGCCATGACTGCCAAAAGGAACTTCAAAGGAACTCAACTCTCGTTCAAGTGATTACACATTGTATTAAAAAATAATTTCACAGCATAACTCTTCCAGTATTTGGACATAAATTAACGTCATTGGAAAGAGAAATCTTTCAGATTTACAAAGAGGTAATTTTTACAGGAAAAATAAAACATTTATAGTTACAGTAAATCGTTGTTTCCCTACATCAAAGCGGACAGAATAAACTTCAGTCTTTTCAAAGGAAGATAATACTGCTCACAATCAAGCTCAGATCCAAAAGAACAATTTCTGGATGTAAATGAACTGCGGAGAAGCTCCTTTGACGTCATTGCAATGTTTCTATCCTGCCGCAACAACTTGTAGTGTGAGAATATTTGTCGTTGAATAAGGATTGGAAGGTTACATCAAGTTTATGATAATCAAGATTTTACCAGTCAAATGTGTGACTTCGAATTAAACATTATTCAGTTGGAGGAATCGAAATGTAATAAGTTTGATTCAGGACTTACTCATCTGGAATTGCAGCAGGAGTCTCTAAAAGCTAATTGAGAATAATTTTATTTCTGTGCTTACGTTTGCAAATAAAATACTCTAATTCTTTAGTATCAAGTGCAGAAAAAGAACAATTATGCCAACTATGCTATATATCCCACGGGGCAACTGCATCCACTAAAGAAGAAATCCAATAAAATGTAATAGTTATTTAGTGATAAGTACAACTACCTATTCGAAAATTTTGGCTAGTTATTCAATGTTTATTCATAAAATTTAAAAAGAAAAAGTTCACAAGATGTTTTACATTAAAAGAATCGTAATTCGCAATAAAATATATGTAATTTTACTTGAAAAACGTATTTCAATCAAAGCCACTTGATACACTTCCATGAAAAAATATGTAGCTAGGCTATTTCATTTTTCTCGAGATCGTTTATAAGCATATTTAATACTAATAATAATAATAACTCATTTAACGACAGCTTCGGTCATAAACTATTTAGCTGTCGCTTTGGCTTTCAGGCCAAAGTTATACCGATCAATTTAACAGTTTGTCATTACACGTAACTCAATTGCAAAAACAATGTTACTGGGACATTTAAAGTAGGTCGTGAGCAGCGTTTCGTTGCGTTTCGTTGAGTTTCGTTGAGTTTCGTTGAGTTTCGTTGCGTTTCGTTGCGTTTCGTCGAGTTTCGTTGAGTTTCGTTGAGTTTCGTTGAGTTTCGTTGAGTTTCGTTGCGTTTCGTTGAGTTTCGTTGAGTTTCGTTGAGTTTCGTTGAGTTTCGTTGAGTTTCGTTGAGTTTCGTTGCGTTTCGTTGAAGCCTACCTAACCGTTAGCTAGGGCCCTCACATTGTCCCCCTGGGAGCGCAAATTCCCATAGATACAATAGTTGTATCCCCTGAGGGGCATATTTGATACGTAACAATAGAAGATGTCAAATGTCGACCTCATAATCATAAATGCACAATTTTTAAATCATTTTTTATTTTCAATATTAATCCCTGATATCGCAAGTTCCTAAGCTTGTATTTCAATGTAAGTGCGCACTAATAGAAGCGTTTTTAACAATGCATCGTCACTGGTATTAATTTTTTTAAATTTATTTAGACGATTTATGAAACCTCGATTACCGCATCAAAGTGAAAGCCTTTTTTTATTGTTTTCTCTCAATAATTTGTTAAAAACAAAATGGCTCGAATGAACCTTCCATCATAAAACAACTTGACAACTTTGAGATCAAACTGAATGAGAAGAAAAAGTGAACTATTTTTACTGTCGTTTGCAAAAATTTTGGAAATTTTTTCAATTTTGTGTCCACCAACCCTAAAATTACACCCCGCTTTACAGGAATATTTCCAATAAACCGAGACAAATTTCTCATTATGGGAGAAATAAATTTAAAACAAAATCTTCAAACTCTATTTACATATGTAACATTACTTTAAATTTCAGAGAATTATTTTACTTCACAATTTTTACTACCCAGAGGCAAATTTTACTACTTTTTACTACTTTTTTTTACAACTTTCCAAATTTTACAACTTTTCACTACTTTACTACCTAGTAGACACGCTGTATCAAGTTTATTATACAGGGTGGTTTTTAAATATAGGGCTCAAAAAACTTTTTAATGACTCCTATTTTAACGAATGGATTTAAAAAAACAAGTTTTTATGAAATCCTGAAAAATACTAGTTTTATTCTGATTACTTTTTGAATAGGCATGGTAATGCAAGCCGTTCATTATAGCGCTTGTGAGCCCAAATCGAATTTGCTGGATTTCTCTCTCAATGGATGAATTGAGCTGGTGTAGATTTGTTGGTTTTTCACTGTAAACTCTTCCTTGAAGGTATCCTTAAAAGAAAAAATTAATTCTTGAAAGGAGTATGAAGTTGTTTTGAAGATGATTTGTTCTTTTGTCCAGCTCGTCATTTTTGGGGCAACGTTAAAATCGTACGCATTTTTCATTTAAATGTAGCTTCTGTCAGACTGTCTCTTGGTTGCAAGCATATGCAATAAAACTAGTATTTTTCAGGATTTCATACTTGTTTTTCTGAAAATCATTCAATAATATAAGAATTATTAAATATTCTTTTAAGCCCCATAATTAACAATCACCCTGTATAAGGGTTTTTACCACTGAAGATGCTATGTTGGTATTCCATCAGTGTGTTTAGAGCTAATCGCTTCGTTTTCCTTTCAAATTTAACTGCACTACTTGGGTGCAATATTCAAGTTTCTTATTCAGCACAGCCTGACCAGCTAGCAAAAGAAAACGTATGCATCTCCCAAACAAAAAATGAAGTAGGAATAAAGAATAAAACGCGCTTGCAAGAGGTCGGTTGTACGGTATGCTAGAATCCCTCATGGGAGAGAGTGAGAAGTTAAAAATGAAAAACAAGGCTCTCCTATGTACATGTCTAAAAAAACATAACAGACTACCGCAACAGGTGATCCTAATTTTGTGGTAAATTGCTAGGTTTACCACTGAAGAGTATTAGTTACTAAAGGCACAGTCACGAAGATAGACACAATCAGCACATCTAGGTATGCTGATACTCTAGTGGAATCAGATTAGATTATAAGCGAGTTTCAGTCTGCCTAACCCCAACAATGGTGTTCCAAAGTGATGAAGAATGAAAGCACCATTTAGCATGGAGCTAAGAGAATGCGGAATCTATGCAAACGGTGTGTTCCCACACCAGACCTGCGCATAGAAAGAGTAATTTGAGAAGGAAGGTTCTGAAACAAGATAAAAGTTGAAGTAAATCAGAGGTACCGAAAAACAAAACAGCAATGAACCGAATAAAGATGGTGCTTTAAAAAATAAAAACCTATTCAATTTAAACGAAAAGAATGGCTACCTAACTCTTAGTTCGAAACACCATCCCTGTTGAAGTTACTGTTACCTTGGTTTGGTCACTGTGTTGCCCTGGTGGAGTTACTATTATGCCCTGGTGTAGTCACTTTGTTGCCTTAGTCAAGTCACTGTGTTGCCCCGGTATAGTCACTGCATCGCCTTGGTAGTCACCTTGCACTATCCTAGAGTGCCCACCGCGTTGCCCCGAGCGTCACCTTGTGCTGGAGACCAGGCGAGAAGCGCCACACAGTGAGCAGGTGGTTGAACAGCTTGCCCTGCGTGCACACGGCGCGCACCATGTGCGGGGCAGCGAGGCTCACGCTGCTCACGTAAGACTCCGACACCGGCGGGAACCCCACCTCCAGCTCTGCCTGCCCACACATCCAGTCTTATCATCGCACGAAGTCAAGTCTGAACCTAGCCTTTTGAGTGGGGATTTAATTTTGGTTGGATGTCAATCTCACATTTTCCAGGGTTAATATTTTGTTTCTAATTTCCATCGACGCTAATATAGTCTTACTAAATATTTGAATTATCCTAGTAATTAACATAAGTAACCATACAACATGTTTGAAATCTTAAAATATTTTCAGGACTCGAAAACAATTTAGCTGCAAGTTGAGAATTTGCAAATGACAATTGGAAGAAAATGTGAACTGTCAAACCGAATTATAAATTTTTCTACAAATTTATAACAGTGAACTGGTCCCAGGCTTTTGAGTGACACTAGTTCAAACAACAGATACTGCATTCAATATGGCGATATATAATAACAATACCAAATTTGTAACTGTTAATAAACATTTTCACATAACATTGTAAAAAGTAACTTTTCCAACAAAACTAAAGCAATTGAAATCTACCACGCTCTTTCACAATACATATCTTGCACACTGAAACTAATTATCATTCCAACTTAAAATTTAAAGATAACTTTAGCAAAAATTTGAATACACATCTTACAGAAACAAAACAAGCTAAATTTTCATTATAACCCGGAACAAGAAATAGCACCACACATGAGTTCTGACAACTAGTTGAATTGTGCTTGCACGACATTTCCAAGCAAGTACTAGTGGTTAATCCACAATAAAAAAATTACACATAACACAGTGTTGGAAATTCTCCTCACATACGCCGCGTGTAGATTTTTATTGTAAGCCTGTAGCGTGAGCCGATGGGATTGTTGCTTTGTCTGGCTGGGGTTCCAGCAGTGTGTTTGGGTTGTTTTAGTTCTTTAACAGGCAGTGCTGTTCAGCTTTTTTCTTGCTGCCCCGTGGGATGATTATGCGGCCTTGTGGACTGGTGTCTTGTTTGCAATGTGTACTGGTGACGTTGCTGTGCGGTGATCTGCCACTGACCCTCGACCTCCTTCATTGCTGCTACTTTAATCTTTGAGCTGTTCTTTGGTTTGTGTGAACGAGCTTTGTTTTCCTTACATTTTTGTTCGGGGTTTTCAAATTGCAAACTCATTATGTTCAGCCTATTAAAAATTGAAACTATTTGGGCTACAGCCTATTGAATAAAAACTTCAAACTTTTGGGCCATGGCCTGTATTTTGACGTTGCCACTTAAATCTGAATTGTGATTTGCGCTGGAGAAGATTTTCTGACCTTAGAGGTGGGCTAATGCCTGCTCTGTGAACCTACCAGCTGTATTTCTTCTGAGCTTTGACTTTCACAAATTGAATCATCTCCCTACTATAATTTCTGTCCTGTGGCTGAACATCTGCCTTAAACTGTTGCCTGCTAAGCTTTCCAATTACCTCTTAAAGTGGTTTTGCAGCCCACCGAGTGTAGCAATATACTTGGGTGAGTTACGGGTGTGATGTTTGTTATATTTTAAATTCTATTTTCTTTGTTGGGTTGTCAACTGATGTTCTTTTTTATTGTTTCCTTAGTATACTAGTTACAAGTCTGCTGGGCTTCCATCTACTGTTCTTCATGTCTGATTTTTTGCTGACGCTGCATTGTTGTGATCATTCGTTCTGGTTCTTCGTGGTTGACAGGGTACGTTCTCGAATACTGCCTAGTTAAAGTTTCTGCAGCCTAGGTGGGTTAATGTTTATCTTATAGTGTTTGTTCTAAATTCAACTGTGATTTGACTCGGTTAATAGTGTTGTTGCTCATTCCAGGTTTTCTTGGTTTGGTCTCGGGCTACTCACTCCTCCGGTTCCTATGCTGGCTTCTTTAACCATTAACCATGGACCCTCAGGAATTGTGCACCGCAATGCAACCTAACCTTGTGAAATCTCTCTGTGAAGCAACGCTGGATGACTGAGCACCTCCTATTTGGAGCATCAAACTAAAACCCAACCTAAGCTAATTATTACAAAATTTCAAAGATCATAAAGTGAACGTAAATCTTGGTATTGGAGTTCAGCACTTCATATAATCTTTAAATTTACTTAATCTCAAATCAATTTCAACTCGTTTATTAAATAGTTTTTTTTACCCATGAATGTAGTGTGAGAATTTCCTCCAACATATCTAAGCGTTCAAGTCAAAAAACTTTAATTGAGTAAACCTTGGACGGTAATTTATGAGCATTCCTAGCATTAAAAATGAGTCAGCAGAGTACACTAGGAGTTCATCACCCAATTACTGTAATAGCCTCAATGGCGCACATAACATGAAGACTATCAATGTGAGGGTTCTATAATCTAGGTTAGCTAATACAACACAAGCATATTACACACCTAAAATTGAAAAGAAAATTCACTCAGAATTACTAAGGACTATTAAGCACTGATATTTTTTTTACCTTCCCATTCAGAAATGAGCAACACATGAACAGTATTATTTTCAATTTGTCAAAATGTAAGAAACTTCCTCTGACTGCAATATTAGCTGTATATGCAACTTGAGCACAATAGCACTCTTTAAATTTTCATTTTCGGTTTATATTTTTCAACGTCCACCCTTTGAAATTAAGAACTTTACTAACTGTTGTATGTTGAAGAAATTCAGCAAAAAAAGTTGCAAATACATTTTCATGTAAAATCCCAACATACGATTGAGAAAGTTTTATCAATACTCTCAAGTTCAGAAGAACAATTCAACAGAAGTCCTTTCAATGATGCTCAGGTTATACATAAATTCATCAGCAAACATTTTTTTGATAATGTACAGCATATCAGCAATCCTTCAACCAAAAATTATAGAAACTAAATGATTAATAAGACCTATAATAAATAAAATGCAGATATAGCAAAGGCAGTCGCCTTGGAGTTAGAGAGAGCATCATAGCTAATGCTCAGAACTAGAACTATGAAGAATTTCAGGAGGAAGGTTCATGGAATGTTGAACGTGCTGCACTGCTAAGAGCGAGAGAAAATTAAAAAGGTTTATTACTATCATATTACCAAGGAATCTTTCAACATACCTTGAGAAAGCCTTTCCGCCGCTGGACGATGTCAGACTTCTTGCAATATGGCACAAAATCCTTGTAGTGCTCTACACCAGCCACCACATCATACATCTGCTGCATGCTGTACCTGATCATTGCAAAATGTTACCTTGGATCACATGCCGAGTCACTAAAGGCTGTAACACAGAAAATGCTATACAGTCTTATGAAACTAAACTAAATTCTGAAAAAATTTAATATAAAAATTTAAAATTAGTACTGGAGTTAATTTGGTCAGGCATGTGATGCGGGGTATAATTTACAACTCAAATATTTAGAAGAAACTATAGCACAGTAAGTGTTTTGTTCCCACACAGCACGGTGATAGTATATTGCTGGAGTGTTACGCTATAGTGAAACATAAAGAGCAAAACTTAATTCCACTCCGGAATCCTAAGATGCAGCCTACCTATATACAGAGTGAGCAAGTACACTGATGAATGCAGTAAGTGATGGCTGGACCATGGATGCTTCACATCATGAAAATAATATACTTTACTGACCTATAGAGAAATACGGTGACTATTAAATATCCAAGCTTTCAAATCACTCAAAAAATGCTTAACAAATGAATTGTGCAGTATTTCCTTGAATTAATCAACTTTTACAGATGAACTTTTAACTTTAACAGAACAATGTTAAAAATATTCCATAACGGATGTGAGAAAAAAAATTGCAAAAGGTCATTTCTATCATCGTAATTGTCATTCCAAGAAGCATTTTATTGTTATCATAATGAAAACTTGATAACTGGACTGAGAACACTTACCCTATTAAACGTCTTTCAGAATATTCTTTAATGCGATCATCAGAAGAAAGGCTGAAGAATCCCCGAGCTTGGGGCAGATCTGGCAGGCTTCCAACAGACAACAGAGGCAATGAATTCTTCATAGGATCCCAAGGTTTGCTCAGAAGCACATGAGGTTTCAAGTGATTTTCAGTACTAGAATTTACATGATTAAAAATAATTGGGTCCTTTCCTAACATAGAATCGTCTTTAGTAACATGATTACATTTACATGAACCTTCAGTAAAGCCTAATACTTTGTGATTGGGTTGGAGATTTGGGGTATGGTTCAAGTCATAACACTGGTGAGAGGGTGAACACGGACACGAAGCAGATTGCCTCGGTAGATCCAGCGGGTCACTCAGAATTGAACGATGGTGCCAGCAAAATTGGCATCTGGAAAAATACAGAAGAATCAGTCCATTGCTTCAAGTTTTTCTAAAGCCTTGAAATATTCTTACAACAAAGCTAATCTACATAGCACAAGAAAGAATCATTTGTTTAAAAATTGCCTAAAGGATTTTACATATATTCATCAATAGTCTTGTGAAGAGCATTGTAATTAAAAAAGAAAGGATACTGACAATAGCAGAGTTTTCTTAACAAAATACATGCCCAGGTGATATAACTCAACTAGTGTGAAAATAAAAGCTGTTTTTGAGAGCAAGAGAATTAAGAAAGCCTCTCCCAATCAGAAGAATGCTACTTTTACACTTGGCTCAAATGTTTATATGAAGAAGACAGTACGGTCAATATCGGGTTTAATGCGCTCACGGAAATTAAGAATCCTGTTCCAAAGAATCACTAAAGGAACACTTTTAAAAACGTTTCACATGAATGACATTCTGCTCGCTGATGCGTTATTTTTGAGATATAACAATAATTACGTTCAGATAGGAATAACATTATATGGCCGGTTGCTTAGTCGCCGCATTGTTGGGTCACGCCCACTTTTCTGGCGGGAGATGCCCACTTCTTGGCGCGAAATTAAGAGCCTCGGTTTGGGTAAGTTCAAGTAAGCTATTTTAGGTTGATTTATATTATTTTAGGCTAGTTTATTCAACTAACCTAACATAACCTACCCTACCCTCACCCATCGTTACGTCAATACCGTATTACAGCATATTTACGTGTTCGTTCCTTCACTTTTATATACGACGTTCCTATAACTTCAAAGTTGAATAATTCGAAAATTACGCATCGGCGAGCAAAATGTCATTTCAGTAAAACATTCTTTAATGTGTTCCTTTAGTGATTCTTGGGAACGCAATTCTTAATTTCCGTGAGCGCATTAAATCCGACATTGACCGACAGTACAATATACCAGTTGTGTTGTGGGAACTTGGAAAAATAAAAGACCATGTATATACCCAAAAACAAAAAGCATAACTTGTAGATGCATTAATACACACGTTTGAGAGATTGAGACAATCCTTTTGATGGTTTGTATTTCGAAAGCACCTGGCTGTTTTCAGCAAGCTACAAATAATTGATAATATACAATTCTTGAAATCACTTTTATTCCCACTTTAAAAGTAACTGAGTAGGAAGAATGATGAAGTAAACTTTATTCAAGCTACCCACCTTAGCTGTCATAGCAGGACAGTTATACTAAAATTAAAGGTTAGTCTTTACCTTCAGATCAGCATCCGTGCAAACCTACTAACTGAAAACTTGGCTCACTGTTCCAGTTAAATAAACTTAGTATTAGAGTATCAAAACTATAAGAAAACACTTTATAAATTATTTTTCAAAGCTTTCCATAGGTATTATGGTATTAAAATATTCATCAATAAATGCAATTATACTTTCAATGTAAAGAGAAAAATTTGTATCCTTGAATCTCTAGAAAAAGAAAGTAGAACTACTGAACAGCATCACAACTTTTTCAATTAAATTCATGCCAAACACATCTACAATATAGGGTTGAAAAAATATGGTAGCTTTGTAAAATAATTGAAGCTAAGTCTGATAAGACAAATAAAATAAATATTGATAATGCTTTGACTAAGTTCTGTACAGCAGGAAGGAGAGAAAACAGTTTTAACCAATTTGTAATAAATGCAGAAAGGATTACAAATATAAAACAACACGGTATAACCATAAAACATCACACCTTGTAATTCGACGAAAAGATGATGCTGCCACCAGTTGCACTTTGCGATTCATAATAAAATAATATCATCACAAAATTAACAAATTTTGCAATGAAAATGCTGCCCAGAAAAATATCTGTAAAAAATTTACAAATTTAGCAAACATGTTAATAATAGCGGTCAATATTGAATTTAGGCCTTTCACGGAAATTAAAAATTCCGTTTCAAAGAATCACTAAAGGAACACAGTTGAAAACGTTTTATACGAATGACATTCTGCTTGCTGATGTGTTATTTTCAAGTTATTCAACTTTGAAGTTATAAGAACGTCGTATATAAAACTGAAGTAACGGACACGTAAATATGCTGTAATACGGTATTAACGTAACGATGGGCGAGATTAGGGTAGGTTGTGGTAGGTTAGTTGAATAAACTAACCTAAAATAACATAAATCAACCTAAAATAGCTTACCTTAACTTACCAAAACCGAGCTGTGTTAATATCCCGCCAAGAAGTAGGCGTGTCCCGTCAGAAAAGTGGGCGTCCCCCAACAATGCGGCAACTAAGCAACATACCATGTAATGTTATTCCTATCTGAACGTTATTATAGTTATATCTCTAAAATAACGCATCAGCAAGCAGAATGTCACTTGTGTAAAACGTTTTTAAATGTGTTCTTTAGTGATTGTTTGGAACTGAATTTTTAATTTCCGTGAAAGGCTTAAATTCAACATTGACCATAATAGCTTCCCAGTTTACAACCTAAACAGAACAAATCACCCACAGGGAAATATAAACTGATTGGCATATTAGCAAGAGTCATTGCAACTACTTGAATCACCCATGACAAAATTTAGTTTTGATTATTATTCATTTATCAGAGTAAAGTTTCAGGATTGGTTAACTTGAATTTAAAAATGGTTCCCTAAATTCAGCAGCCAGTTGAAATAGTTCAAATTTAGTATCATTACATGGATTGCATTTAAGTTAAAATAATGGAATCCTACATGTAGTTTGACATATTACTGTGTCCTGTTATAATAATAGTTTCATAATCTTCCTAGTTCATTCATACATATGAGGACCTTACTACAGTATTCTATCAACATTCCAAACAAATTGAAAGAAGTGTGTCCTTCAGTCTTCAGAACTTAGGAAATAGCTCAATTTAAAACATTCTTTCTGATCTTACGCCACTCAGCACTCACCAACATTTTATGACGTAGAACTCTCAAGAGGTAATAAGAAGACTTTTTTACTCAAGACGGGCGTTCAGGATTGAATGAAATTCAGTAATTGGGATTAAGGAAGTGTTGCTCATAACAAAACATCATCGAAACTCATTTGTACATTGTACGCGCAGCAGTATTAACCCAACACCCTTCAATTCTCACAGCAAACTGGCACCACTCAGGGTTGCCAGATGGTCTAACCTAAAATTCCCTGTTTTGGTCGTCAAAATTTCCCTTTTTGACCAAAAATTTCCCTGTTTTGTGGACTCAGTAAACATGCATACGCGCGTACGTGCAATTATATTCCTGTTATAGAGTATACCTATTTCAGTGAATAGCTCTGATTTTTTCATGCAAGCATGTTGCTTTAGCATTGTGGGTGGTGGTCGCAAATGGATCTTTAACGACATCTTTCGTAACTGCCCTTGCCGCCAATGGCAAGTGCTTTGTACTTCGTTTATCTGTTGATAAATAATGATTCTTCATGAGCTCATAAATAATGTCACTCACTTCACGATTAAGACATTCTTCACAATTGCAATACACTTAGTCCTACCACATTTGATTGAAGCCTTTCGCAGTCTCCGAATCAGAACAAGCTGTTTTCACAACTGGGACTGAATGTTCAACAACAGAATGTGGAAGGATATGCTCATATAGGCAACAAGTCTAATTTCACCTTCGTCTACTTGTGTATTTTTTCTTCGTCCACT